>VZTF01005794.1:726887-1028581 GCA_013397755.1 Cnemophilus loriae
AACCCCGCCCGGGCTCCGCATGGCGCCCGCCTGCCCTCAGCCCCGGCACGGCGGGCCCGTCTCCCCCTGCCCGCCCGATCCCCGCTCGTTCTCACTGAGCGCCGCCGGCTCGCCGCCGTCTTCGTGGTCATGGTCGTGGTTTTCCTCCTCCTCCTCCNCGCGGCGTCCCGTGGGGAGGGAGGAAGGGAAGGGAAATGGTCGAAAGGAACGGAAGGGAAGCTGTGCTGGCAGCGCCCCGGGTGCCTTGCGGGCCCTCGGGCTTTCCCCTCGGAGAGAATGAGGCAGGAGGCTGCTTCCCCTCAGCCCCCCGTAAAGAGGCTCCTTCAGAGCCCGGTGCTGCCCGCGCCTCAGGGCGGAGCCGCTCCTGGGCTGCCGTCCTCGGCTCTCGGAATCGCCTCGCTGGGAGCTCCAGGTGAAGCTTTCGACAGCTCTCCTGAACTTCCTGTTGTTGTGCGCTGGTTTTTGTGGAGGGTGGCGGGGTGCTGCGGGATGTTACTGTAGTTCCTCCATTCTCGGGAGGGAGCGAAGGCGACAGATACACAGTCGGGACTGTCTTAGAGAGTCACAGCTTCAGTTGGGTTGGAAAAGCCCTCCAAGGCCATCGAGTCGAAGCTGTGCCCGATCCCCACCGTGTCACCAGCCCAGAGCACTGCATGCCACGTCCAGGCCTTCCTGGACACCTCCAGGGACAGGTACTCCCAACATCTCTCTGGGCAGCCCCTTCCAATGTCCGATGGTCTTAAAACTTGGTTATACGACTCAATGTTAAGGAACGCTTGTTTCTCTTTCTTTGCTAGTATAAAATAGGTGTCTCTGGGGAGGTGTAATTGCTGTCCTCTCTGCTCTGGCATTCCCTTAGATGTGAATAATTAACACTGTTGAGATCTGCTGTGGCTCTGTAATAAGAAAACAGAAGAAGGCTATTAAAGTATTTTTCTCTATGCAGTTAAAATTTATTTTTGTCTCATCTGGACCTAAAAACTTGACACAAGTAATAAAGACAACACACTTTTTTTCATAGGATTTGAAGATGTCTAAAAAGAAGCTGAAGAAACTAGCTGGAAAGGAAGAGTGTTTGGATGGCCAGGATGACAAAGTAGGAGCAGAAATATTATTACGTTTATTATCTTAGTCTTCTACATTCAAGAGAACATGAATTGTTTAGCAGCCTTGTGGTAGAAGGATTAATCCAATTTAAAGACAGGGTCCTAAAGAGCAGCAGGAGGATTGAGTTGGTCACGTAATTAATTGTGTTTTTCTCCAGAGGCTATGAGTAGTGTGGGTATCAGAAAATAAGAGACTTTTTTATTGTAGTGTATCTTTCTGTTTGAGGAAAGTTGGGTTTAATACTCGTACTGAAACCAGTGCTGTTTTCTTGGAGTCTTCTGTATCTTGGATCATATAACCTAATTTTCTGATTAACCGCAAGTTATACTTCACAGCGTTTTTGTGAGCAACTCTCAAATATTTCCTTCTAGCCACTGAGACATACATTAATGACCAAAATTCTCAGCATATTCTAGTACATACTTGTGTCTAGTGAGTCAACTTTCACTGAATCGCTTGTAAAATGCAGGTGCTACAGGAGTTGTCATCTTTCTGGTCACACTTGTGTGTAGCTTACTATTATTTTTTATTGTTTACATCCACTTCTGACAAGTTACCTACTCTCAGAAGTGCAATACATAGTTGATAAATTAGTAGTTTAATAAATCCACACTTAAATTTGCTAGATTTTTTCCCATTGGATTTTGCAAGGAATATATATAAAGTAAGAGAGCTTTTACCTGTCTTCTCAAAAAGTTTTTGCAAGTGTTGATAAGTAAGTATGATATTATGGCCTTATAAACGGAATTATTAGTGTTAGAAGCTTTTTGATCATAGAGAAAATGTTGTTTAAAGTCAAATATTTGTAACTATTGTTTCTTCTCCTGAATTCCTTACTATTACTCAATTTGTTTCTTAAAATTAACTTATCCTAAGGTGCTTTATTGTTTTGGGGTTTTTTTACTTCTGTAACACAAAGGGTGAACACTTGGCTTAAAACATCATACTGTAGTTTATTGCCATTGCTAATGCCTTTACCAGTTTGAAGAATACAGCTTTAAGAGCAAAAAGAGAAGGAAACCTCTAATAGGAGCAAGTGTCCTTTGGTGTGATCCCAGCATGGGTGGGATAGTGCTGGGAGGAGAGGAACAGTAAGAAAATTTGCTTATGATGATTAAATTAACTGAAAACTTTTGAGAAAAGGAGGAGGTAGGTTGAAAAGAAATATTAAAAACGTCATGAAAACTCATGGTTGTCAGGGAATAGGCCTTGAAGAGAGAAATGAATAACTGAGCAGCTGGAAATGGGTTTGTTATCACCAGAAGTTGTCCCAGCAGCATCATGTGCTCCACATACCCCAAGGGAGCTCCTTCACTGCCTTCCAGCTGGTCGGGACAGCAGGGATGTGACCCTGGAGGGAGCCTTTGGAATTGTCTGTCATTCTGGTTTTTCTGTTGCGTTGCTGGTATTGGTCCTGCAGCTCCAGAACCAACCACAGGCAGAAATTCTCAGACTTGCCTTAATTTAGGACTCTCCTGGTTTCTGCAAGCCTTTGATTTTTGCATTAAGTGCTCTCAAGTGTGGAAGTAAACCAGCTAAGGCCTCTCAAGGTAGGAAAAACCTCTGCAGCAGTGACCTAATGGCCTCACTGAGTCAGCATGCCCCAGTTATTGAAGGAGTGAATTGTTTGTGAAAGGATAAACTGTCTGGAGCTTCCTTATCCGAAATAATCCATGTTTTACTGTTCTCCGTTGTAACTTCCTACACCCTCCTGTGGTTTGGGGAAAACTGAGTCGTATAACCCAGAGGTGTACAAAAACTACCTGCCTAGTGGGATGAGTGGTTTTACCTGAGTGCCCGTGAATTGGTCCTGGTAGGAATGTTACTATCTCAAATCTGTAGTTGTCACTGTTGTAGTGGACTCTGTTGAATCACTTTGTAGGCATTAAAGTGCTCCGTGATTAAATCATGAAGTACTACTAAACCCTTTGCACCCTTATCTTTGCATGCACATCCTTGGCACCCTTTGACAGCGATTCTCTAAGCAGCCAAACCACTCGGTTGTGATATTGTCTTACGAAGTTGGTTTTTTTTTTTAAGTGCAGTTTCCTCTGTAAGCCCTTGAATTTTTTTTTCTTTCAGAACTCTGAAGACACAAGATCTTACAAGCACACTGTGAAAGGAGAAACAGAACTTCAGAGGTAAATACTGTCTGTCATTAAACAGAACTACTTAAAAACATAACAATCACAGACCCTTTAATGCTGAAGACTTTTTTCAACCTGCTAACCAAATAAAATATGGTGTTTTAACCAGTCTTTCTTTGGATATTTTAAACCTAGTGTACAGTAAATGTAATTACTGAGTATTTTCTCTGCTCTTGTAAGAAAGTTTCCTAATAATTGTTCATATAATTCACAATTTCTGTATTCCTATCCGTTGTTCCTTTTCCAAGTTCCCCAGTCAGTGCAGGATAAGCAGTTTGAAAGCTGTGTGTGTTTTGGCACTGTGTGACCAAGCTGACCTTTTAGGGTGACATACCTCCTTTATCTCTGAACTGCTGTTAAAACTTATCTTTGTGATAAGAAGAAACTCGACTGTGTAGGGTGTCTCTCAAACCAACAGTGAGTGCAGAAAAAGCTTTTTCTCCATTTTCTTAAAGCTAAAATGGCTGTACAGCAGAGAAAGGTAAATCCAAAAAATGCCGTATCAAACTATTTTGAAGGACAGCTGTTGCTCCAAGTTCATATTCAAGAGCATGGTGCTCATAAATGCTTAGCTCTGTCTAAATCAAATGCAGGTGCCTTTTTTGATGCTCTTTTCCATTACCTGAGCTAAATTACATTACTTCCTTCATAATGTTTCTGTAGATCCAAACCAGAGAAAGATGGGCAAGAGAAGAAGCGACACCGAAGTTCTTCTGCTTCCCACGACGCAGGTGGAAGATCCCAGGAAAAATCTCCAAACAGAAGCAAAATCTTGGATGATTCTTCAATTCAAACTGAAAAGCAGAAGAAAATAGTGATCCAGTTTAAAGCCAAGGAAATCAAACATGGCAAAACCACCCGCACTCCTGATGTGGTAACTGCCAGCAAGGAAAGAAGTCACTTTGATGGAACAGAAGGAAAAAGGCTCTGGCACAGCTTTGAACTTCAGAGGGACAAGGCACTGAAGAAAAAGAGAGAGAAAGCTGAACTCTGTAAACTCAAGCTAAAAGCTGAACAAACTATGATAGAAAAGTTTAAGTCCTCTGTGTATGAGGTACCACATAAAAAGGCAGAGGGCTCAAAAAAGCGGAGTGAAGATGTCAGAATTCCCAAAAAGCCACCTGACAGCTCTGTAGGGACTGGGCATGGTGATAGGCCTGCCGCTAAGGAGCCAAGTGCATTATCTAGCTTCTGGGAAGAAGAAGAAGAATATAAGGACTTTGCTGTGAAAAAGAGGCACATTAGTAAACACAGATCATCACACTCCTCATCTGAAACTCCACCACGATGGGACTCTCGGAAGCGCAAAAAACACAGCACTGGTTCTCCTAAAGCTCCTGGGTACTCAGGGACTAAAGAAGGGGACTTGGAAGCCACAGCATTGTGTTTTAAGCGGGTAATGAGAACTCAGTTCTTTGTGTTATGTAGATGTTTCGAGCTGGTTTCTTAATGGCAGACAGATTTATATGAGCAGACTGTCTTCTTACAGAATCTAGCCAGGTTTCATAGCTAACTAGGTAGATTTTTCTGATCCCAATGTAAACCTTGTTTCCATGTTCCTCAGCTAAATGTTAAACAGACCATAAGAGTAAAGGTCTTGTATGTTGGGACTGTGTCTGCACAGATGCTTCCATGGCTTTGCTTTGCTGCTGGGGGTGTGGAATACTTCAGTGTAGGTATAAATCAGCTGATTTTTTGTTTTGAGCTGATCTGGTTATTTCATTTTTTGAATGAATGAACTGAACCAATGAAAACTTGCTGCCAGACAAAGCATTGCTGGCAGAGTGATGCCAGGAGAGCTTGGGGTAGATGTGGGACTAAATTGGTATGTATGCTGCAGAACTTCCCTTTTGTCTGTGACAGGTTTGTAAGCTCAGGTTGAGGTGCAGAGCCAAACACAAGCTGGATCTTGAGCATGGAGGTTTTTTGCTGTTGTTCTGGTGTAAATGCCCAGCGTCTTTGGAGATTCCAGTTCGTGTTATGGTAGCGTGAGCATTTTGTGTGTATGCTAAAAGAGTTATTACATGCAAAGCCAGGGAGTCGCTGAGGTTGGAAAGCATCTCTGGAGATCATCCAGTCCAGGCCCCTTGCTCAAGCAGGGTCAGCCAGAGCTGATTGCCCAGGACAAAGGATGGAGACTCTGCAATCTCTCTGGTCAAGCACAGCCTGGTCAAGCACCTTGAGGCACCTTGAGTGTAAAAAACGTCGGAGGTTAATGTTCGGGTGGAATTTGCTGTGTAATCTACTGTTATTTATTTTAAAAAAAGCCATGCATCTAAGTCCTGTTGAAATGATGCTGTAGATGCTAATAGCTGTGGTTTATGTTCCCTATTCACTTGGGAATACCCAGTGTTCTCTAAAAAGCTCTCTAAGACATGTGTTGTTCTTCTGTTCCTGCTTGTTTCTAGAATGTTGATGTCCCGTGCATGTCTGACTCGTACCAGGGAGGTGAGGTCAGAAAGCCTGTGCCTGTCCCAAAGGTAAGTGAGGGACTTGTTTAATGCTGTAGGGCTGTATTCCAAAACTCCTGATGTGGGGATCCCTTGTTCCTCAGTATTCCTTGATATTTTGTGGCATTGGTAGGGTGTGTGTTTGTGGTATTTTTAATTTTCCCTACAGAGCTCTGAAGATTTCCCACCCCTTCAAGACAGTCAGAACGCAGAAACAGACCAAGAGGTTGGTAATGCTTTCATTTAACACTTCCGAGTTGTCTTAAAGACCAAGGGCAATAGGGTTGTGTAACTGGACGATTCCGTGACCTTTCCTAGTATTTGGCGTTGTAGACTCATGATCTACACTCCAAAATTGTGGAGCATTTATTTAAAAAACTAAGCAAACTTGCTGAAGTGCTGCTGAACAGGAACTTTCTGAGTTAGTGTCTTTCTGTTACCATGTGCAACAAAGGAGCCTTCATAGTTGCTCACATGCTCCAGCTACCTCATTTTCCATCCTCTAACTTTTTAGTTGGAGGAGAGACATATTTTTTTAAGAAGCGCCTGTTAGGAAACTTGCAGTTTGTGTAGCAAAAAAATATAGCAAAGTTTCTGAATACCGTGTAGAAAGGTCACAAATCTTTCTAGGCCGTATTTTGGATGTCTTTAGTGGAGCATGTGCAGAAGTTCTCATGGATTTACATTTCCTGTACTGACTTAAAAATTTTCAGACATCATTTTGAGGTAGTTTTAACAGCTTTAATGCAAAAGTATCTTTCTGGGGAAGAACTATGAAGTGATTCCTTCCAATGGATTGCACACATGCATGTTTTCTCACTGTAGATGCAGATAGTTGAAGACTTGCACGTTGCTCGTGTGGAGAAGAGGATGGCCCTGTCTGTAGTACAGACCTGTGGAGAACTTACAAGCATGGAGATAGATCTTCCAGAACAGGATTTAAATATTTCTGCTGGTATGTCATGATTGGATCTGCTCTGCTCTCTAGTTGCAACCAGTAATTACAGTTATTGATGGTCTGATTAGGGAGCACACAACTGATGATTTCTGCTGTTTTCTCTTCTTTTCCCCTAGGGGCTTTTAGTTCTGGTCTGAACATCCTAGTGGTGATTGACACAAATATAATGATTAGTCACCTTGAGTTTGTGAGATCCCTGAAATCTGAGGATATACCAGGTATGTAAATATGTTCTGATGAGTAAGACATTGTAAGAAAAACAGATGCTGTAAGAGCTTCAGGCTACCTGAAGGAAACCAAGCCTGGGCTCCTTAAAAAGCAGCAGGTTTCATGCAGAGGCAGAAGGCTCACACTTGAGAGCCTGGTTCTGTGAACCCAAACAAGCTGCATCCTAGGGAAACCTCAGCTGTGGAAGCAGAACTTTCTGTGCTTATAGCCTGTGTACCTGCAGAGAATCATGGCAGCTATTCCCAGGAATATGCTTGAATTCTTAGAGGTAAATAAGTCTTAACCCTTTCTAAGAACATAATTTAAGCATTTAAACCCTTGCGAGTGATAGTTGTTTTCGAGTCTCCTTTTAGCATTTCTTTTTCTAGAAAAGAAATAATCTAATTATCTTATAAAATAATGTAAATAATCTAAAACGTGTTCATCAGTCAGTCAGTGCTTTGTTTCTGTCTTAGTAAAGGTGGCGGAACTGAGCAGTTTCTCAGGAATTCAGAATGCAGACCCTGGCTTTAATATCTGCCTCTAATATTCTGGGAAGCTGTTGGTTATTTAATGTTTGCAGGATTAGGATCGTGCGTGTCAGTTCTTGGCAGGCATATCTGGAATCTGTCAAAATGCTTAGGGTGCTTTGATGCTTTCAGGTAATGAATACACTTATTCCAGACACCTAGAAAATACCTTTCCTAAGGGCCTGAGTGATTTTCAGGAGTGTGTCAGACTGTATTTCTCATCCCAGGTTAGGAATGCAGTTGTCTTACGTACACTGAGACACCTTTTTAGAATACTGCAACTCCCAGTTTCTGGTCCTGTACCAGACCCGCTGTGTTGAGAAGGCTGCTGATTCCTGGCCTATTTATTACAAAGCAGATGGTTATTAAGGCATTTGTTCAGAATTCTGTTCTCATAATGTGAATGAGAAAGAAAATGGTTGAAGTATTTGTCATGGGTGGATCAACAGAACATTCATTAAACTTCTGATTTACCCTGTATTTCATATAAAAGCTTTAAAGTTCAGCCCATACTTACCTACAAATAAAACCATGATCTAGTATCCACACTTCCTGTTCCTGGTTTAGGAGTGCTGGTTGGCAATGAACACAAGCCCTTGCTGCTTTTTTTTTTTGCTGCTTGTTTTGGCACAGTGACTGCTGTGGTCACTCAGGTGTGTGCAGCCTGGTATTCTAGCTGCTGTGTCACCTTGCTGCAACATCTTACAGTGAGTGTGTGCCAAGATAATCGCTGCAAATATGTGTTACAGTATGCTGTCAAAGTATTCTGCTGATTAAAATTGTGTCTTCGCTTTGTTTGCCTAGTATTGTCACTTTTCCATGTAATCAGTGTAGTGCCAGATTGAGGTTAAGTTAGAAAGAGGGAACTCAGCCTTTTTCAGCTCTTTTTTGAATGCTAGGTTCTTTCGAGCAAGGAAAATGAAAACTATTGGCGAAAAGGTGTGAACTTGCATAAATATGATGCTTGAATTGAAAATTCTCTGTAGTAGTTTGTGTTACTCCTGCAAATACCTTTGTTTATTGGTGGTGGTTTTTTCCTTCCAGGAGTGGATAGACTTACATTAATAATTCCCTGGGTCGTCCTCCAAGAGCTGGACAACTTGAAGAAGGGGAAAATGTTGCAGCATGTTCGGGACAAAGCTATCCCTGCTGTGCAGTTCATCTACAAGTGTCTCAAGAACCAGGATTCCAAACTGTGGGGGCAATCCATGCAGCTGGCTTCTCAAAAAATGTGTAATACATGTGCAATCCATTTCTGCTGGGTACTTCATCCTTGCACTTCACCTAGTGGCAGCTTTAGAATTCTGAGTTTAATGGAGACTTCACTCTTTAGTTTGCTAATTAAAATGAGCTAATTTCTTGCAGCAGCCTTCAGAGTGTATCCAAGGCTATGGCATGCAGATGTGTTCACTATATATTGTTTTATCAGTTGTTTCTCACTTCCACCTTACACTTGCATCCTTGTGTGGGGAGTGTTAAATGTACAAAGAGCACCATGAGTGCACTGAGGTGTTTGTGAGGCTGAGTTGTGCCCACATCCCTCAGCTGTGTCTGCACTGCCTTTGCAGATGGGCTGAGCGACGAGAACAATGACGACCGCGTCCTGCAGTGCTGCCTGCAGTACCAGAAGCTCTTCCCACAAGCTCTTGTTGTCCTCTGCACGTGAGTTCCTGGGTGCCTTTAGCTCTTGTGCCACACTGCTTTCAAACCAGGGCTTAAAGAAAGAGCAGTTTTTGAAGTAAGCTCTTGGAAGGGCAATCACCCTCTTAAAAGCTAGAGTAGAAGGATATAATAAACCACTAAAATTGAAGATGGAATCACCTTCATGAGCTTGAGGCCTGAAATAGAATTCAGCATACTCAATATTCAATTTTAAAACTTGTTAAAGCATAGGTTTCTCAGATTTTATTCTGGTTTCTCATAAAAAATACTACTGAAGTTACAAAATAGAAAAAAATACGTGAATTAATGATTGAAATCCAGTTAGAGACTTTATTCTTGTTCCCAGCCAGGCAAGCAGAAGCAAACAAGGGGTTAATCTCAGAAAGAGGGAAGCTGGGGATGGATTTGCTGCTGTTCCTGCTTGTGAGGATAACAGCTGACCTCTGGGTATTGATTCTGAATTTGATACGAGCAGGTGAAGCCAGCTTGAAGGACTAATACTCCTTGGCTCTGCTCACTCTGGTCTTGGCTAGAACCAGTTCCTGCATAGTTTAGTGAGTGGAGTTAAAACCCTGGGCACCATTTGGGTTGTTCGAGTTGACACAGGTGGCTGCTGAAAATGCTGTTTCAGTCACAGTATTCATAGGGTAGTGATGGTGATTTTAGGTTTCACTGATCAAGGAAGAGGAGGTGACTTCGGAACTGCTTTTCATCCGAAAATCCCTTTGTCCTCTACCAATATAAGCAATGGGAATTTTTGAGAAAGTACTGGGATGCAGCTTTGTCCTAGATTTTTAAAGTAGTTCTGCTGGAGCAGAACCTCAGAGTGGCATCTAGGATAATGATTTGGCCAGTAGAATGGTTAGAAAGGGTCTCAACAAGGCGAATTAACTGTAGCCATCAAGTAAGATATTACTGTCTTAGAATTACTGCCTGGTTTGCTTTCTGAGATCATAGCAACTAAGCATCACTGCTGTAGTAATTATAGCTATTGTTTTATTAAAGCAAACCTAGACCGAAACACTTTTCAGTATATTTCTCATTTTTACTTAATTTTCCGGTTTAATTTTTTGAACTGCTTCTAATTGCTTGAGAAAGATAACTTTGTCTATATAATGAAGTTCACAAAATAAATATTCCAAATACAGGTTTTTTCAGTGTGCTGCTTTTACTCATTTTTTTGACAACAGTTAATTTGTTTCTAGGGATGATAAAAATTTGTGTAATAAAGCCATTGTGAGTGAGGTGAAGGCATTCTGCAAAGCTGATCTGGTCACTGCTCTGCAGAATGTGAATGCAAGCATGCCCCAGAACTGTGAGGAGCTGCAGCAGCCAAAGCAGGGTGAGTCTGTGGAATATGCTGGTTTGTGAGTGTGTAAAAATCAGTGGGGCAGAGGGAGGACAGTTGCTACTATACCTTCAGTTCTCCTATGCTTTGAATCCTTAGGAATGTTTTTTGTTTGGGGAGGGTTTTTTCAAAGATTTTCTGAAAGTTTGAGACTTTAATTAAACCATCTGTCTCAGAGTTCTAGGAAATTCAAATATGACGTATTTTTATTTTATAGAAAAAACCACTGCATGAATTTCCTGTGTTTAGAGTAATTTAAAAGGTGTCCTGAACTTTTTGAGACTGAAAGAGGTTTTTTCATTTTTCCAAAGATACGGGTACAGCTTATAGAGCTCAGAAGTGATCATCTTGTGCTTGCTGATAACCCTACTGGCTGTATACGATTTAAGTTATTTAAGGAAAAAAGAAATGTGGAGTGAGATCACTAATGAGTAATACTCTGGGGAAATTAACCTTCTTGGTTAGTAGCTTTTAATTAAAAACAGACACAGTACAAGTGGGTTTAACTAGAAATACTTGAAACTGAATTAGGTGTAGCTCATCTGCTTTATAAACTAAAGAGCAGTCTGTCTTTATTTATGGGGACAAGTTCTTCATGCGCCATCAACATGAATTAGATATAAACCCAGTTTCAATAAATACCTTTTGTGTCATTGGTTTGACAGATACAGAATTTGGGAAAACAAGAGGCGATGCTGCTTTTACTGCACAACTCCCAAATGTGCTTCCAGACCTTGAAAGGAACTTAGGAGAAGCTTTGTCTTGTATTTTGGAGACTGAAATGAAACTTGCATTTGGAAACCTGTGGATGGAGGTGGTTTCTTACATCATCTTGCTTGATATTTTGATTATTGAGAGGTTTGAATGTCCCTGGTGTTTTATTGCTATTAATACCTGTGCCAAGCCAAACCGAAGTCATCCAGGTCCCTTATGTAACAGTTCACTGACAGGGAACAGCTCAGTGTTCATTTCTAATATTTCATTTTATAGCAAGATTATCCTGTTTGACCACTAGTGTGTAACATGTGCAGTATTTTAATAGAATTTTGATGGCACAGTAATAGGGTTGCTGGTTTCTCAGTGTGAAGTTTCAGAATTCTTTTTATTAGTGGCATTAAAATTCTATTTCAGCTTTTCTAGTCAAGTAAATCCCTGCACTGTAAATACATCCTGCAAGCAATCATTCCATCATGTCCTGTATAATATTGAAGCATTTGTTGCAGGCATTTCCTCCCCAGCAGAACAGATGTGGATAAAATTGTTCACAGCTAAATTGATTCCAGTGCAGATACAGAATGACAAGAGTACTAATGAGAACCTCTAAACACACTTGCAAAAGTGTAGTTTGCAGAAGATAAGTACTCATGTACAAGGCACTTTCAAATTGTCCATGCTTTACTTTAGATTCCATTTTATAGCTGGTGGGGGGTTGTTAGAAGTTTAAATTTATTGCAGATAAGACTCCGTGGCTTTAAAAATCCCCCAAAAATCATGGGGTGACTGTTGTTTCCCAAGCTGCCCTGATTAGCTGCTAAGCTTTTAATCACTTCTTGATTCGCTTAGTTAATTTCTTTCAACATCTCTTCAAACACTGTTTTCACTTAATAGTAGCGAATTTCAATTTTTTTGCAATGCATGTATTTTACTTCATGTATAAGTAGTCACAGTGTTTATTTTTACTTCGTAACAGTACTGGAAAATCAAAGGCATATTTTCTGTTGTTCTTTTTGTTCTTGATACTGTTGGCTTTTGTGCACAAGTAACTCATTAGATCAGTTTTGAGATAAATCAAAAGTATTAAGAGTTTTTGAGGAATGGGGAACCAAAAATCATGAGACTGATTGTGCATTGCTTCTGAATGAGCATCACTGTTTAACCCATGATGCTGCTGAATCAAATCTTTATAACTAGATAAACTTGTTAAATCTGGACATGGTCTTATTTCTGAGGAATCACTGAAATTCTCCTTCAGCAGTCACAAATCATCACATTCTTGAAGAACAGAGCAGTTGTGGAATGTATAGGAATATGTCTAAATGAAAACCAGCCTTTGAATTTATAACATACTTTCTTCCAGATCCTGTATCTGAAGCCACCGTGGACCTTAGCAAACCTGCTGAAGTGTTATAAAAAACACTGGATGGCTGTTTTTGGTTATGTGGTGCCAAGGAGTTTACTTTCAACCATTGAATGTCTTTCTAAACACCTTTATGCAGGTAACAGTCCCTGAGAACGTTAATTGTAAACTTGTAAAAAGCCTCCCTGTTCTGGTTTGAGTTATGGAACTGACTGTGTGTATTAATGGTCACCAAAGTCTCTGAATTATTTTTAAAAAGCAAATAATCCTCTTCCCTCCTTTGCCCCCATGTTACATGTGACCAAATGATCTGCATTTGCCAAATAAATTATGGAGGAGCAAAGGATATTTAATGTGGTATGTGAGGGCAGGGAGGTTTGTTTTAAAAAAAAAAAAAAGGTAACAAAAAAAAAGGTAACAAAAACTAACCACCCACAAACGTTTCATTTGTTTAAAAATGTCTTCGAGCATTTGGTTTTGACAGACAGACCTGGTGAACTCCTCTAGAGAGTGGTGGGCACTGAACAGGCTCCCTAGGGAAAGGGCACGGCCCCAAGGCTGCCAGAGCTCCAGGAGTGTTTGGACAATGCTGTCAGGGATGGACAGGGGTGTCTGAGCAGGGCCAGGGCTTGGACTGGACGATCCTGGTGGGTCCCTTCCCGCTCAGGATATCCTGTGATTTCATGGTTCTACCTCTTTGGGATATTGCTGTTCTGCAGAATTATTTTAGATATGCCAGTTGATCCTTGTGCAAGATCCCAGCATAAATTTGGAAGACTTGGTTAAGGAGTGAGCAGTCTCATGCGTGTTTCTCTGAGATTGTTGCCTCTCTGATGCTTCTGAACCCTTTTCCTAGGTTTTTCATGTGCTTCTGTTAATACAGGTGTTGAGTATTAAATTTGCCTGCCAAGACTGATAACTCCTAAAATTTTTTTTTTCTCCCTCTCACATTAATGTCTAAACATCAGATAAACCATTTGACTCCTCAACAGTGCGTATCCTGCTCCAGGAATCCAAAAAATTGCTCCATGCTTTCAGCTCCAGGTCAGATTACAACGGTGTCCTGCCCCAGGCTTATGCTGAAGTGACAAAGTTGTGCGAGACCTTCGGGGAGGTAAGGGCAGCTTTGGTGTTTGTCCACCTTACCCTACCCTCAAGTTGTTCCACGTTCCAAATCTGGCTTAGATTTCTTAATTATTCCCATCATTTCCACTGATTACTCCAGGAAATGTTGCTGGGGTGTTTTCTAAATGAAGAGACCCTGACTTGAACTTCTATTTTCATGCAGTGAATATCTGCTGATACATTTTTTCCCTAGTATAAATGTGTTAGTATTGGAAGGGTGACTGAAAACCATTATTTTGTCTTAGTTTCCTATTGCATTTGTATCTGATGGACCTTAGAGGTTAAACCTGCTGTATCTCCTTCTGACGTGGGTCCCATACTGCTGTTCTTAGGTGTGTTATTTCATCTTTCATTGTCTTGGTAGCTGAAGAAGGGACTCCCTTTTATCACGTGGTTTGTGATGGTTACTGGGGGTGGTCCTGACACCTTTTAAGTTCTCAGAAATTGGTCTTCACTCCCAGCTCAGCTCTGAGTTGCTGTGGAGGAAATTTCAACTGTCTTGGTGTATGGTTACTGTCAGTTCTGTATGTAATGGCATAAAAACTGGAGTCATGAGCATGGATGAAATATTTGGATTTATGGGAAAGAAGATAGGTCAGAACAGCTTTAAAGAGTTCTTGGTGTCTTTGGAAAAGGCTGAAGGGGAAAGGAAGGTCAGGAGTGACCTATGCTGGGACGTCTGTGCAATGCAGTCAGCCCTGAACCTGAGGTTCTGCTGCCACGAGAATCAGGCTCTGTCTGAAAACTTGTCAGGAAGGAATTCCTCCCTGTCAGGGTGGAGAGGCCCTGGCACAGGCTGCACAGGGAAGCTGGGCCTGCCCCTGGATAGAGATCCAAGGCCGGGTTGGACGGGGCTTGGAGCAACGTGGGCTAGTGGAAGGTGTCCCTGCCCATGACAGGGGGTGGCACTGGATGGGCTTTAAGGTCCATTCCAGCCCAAGCCATTGAGAGAGGCTTTGGATGCAGAGACTGTAACCAAGGTGATTCAGAGAGTTCAGCCTTGATTTCTTGAGCATTGCTTTAAAAAACATCTGTAGAAGTGTGTAGATTCTGGTTTTCTGAAGTTAGGAACCAAATACATTGATTATTTGTTTGCTGAACTGTTTTATAAGGTGAGGGCAGACAGTGAGCAGGATTTATCAGAAGACATCATGGTTCTTTCAGAAAATGCTGCATGTGAAAAAATGGAAGCCACGACGCCCAATCTGCAAAGCACTGAGGAAAAAGAGCTACATCCCAGCTTTCATGTGGCTCAGGAAAACAGGCGCCAGGAAATCTGGTCGGTTCTGGAAGGTGTTTGGAACACCATGAACTTGTACAGGTACAGCTTGCTAAAGGGGCTCAGAACTAAAACGTAACCTTAGATAACTTTCAAACAAGTACACTTTAGAAACTGCTTTTTTACCCCATAATTAATCTAAATTGACCTGAACCACTCCTCTCCCCTTCCTCCCCCCCCCCCCCAAAAAAAATGACACAGCCTGTCGCACAAAACTTGGGAGCATGCAAATTGTTATGTTAGCCTGCTGCTCTTTTTCTGTGCAGCAGCTGAAATAAATTGCTCTGGAAGGTAGAGTTGAAAACCCCACAAGTGTGAGACATCCATGAAAATCTCATATTTATGCATAAAATAGCATCTGAAATCTTAATTTTCTTGTGGTTATTTTCTTTCCATACCCAGTGGAGATCTATTAGCTTATGCAAAATTCTCTACCCGATTTTAAAACTTGAAAATCAGTTTGAAATAGAAAACATTTTGTTGTTAAGCAAAATCCTTCGCTTTATAAAATGCAGAATCAAGTGAATTCCCTTTCTCTTGTAAACTCAGAATTGCAGGACATTAACTCCTCTTCCATCTAGATGTTTTACCATTGCTTTTATTTTGGTTATTTTGGAAAAATCTGCTGGGAACTCAAAGGGATGCCATATCTTCTGATAAAATCTGAATAGGTACTGTGTTTTCTTTTTGTTGTCTTAGACTGGAATCTTTTCCAAGGAGGGGCTCTGAGCCAGCCAAGCACAAAGGAACTCCATTTATGGTGGTCTGTAAGGACTCAGCTAATCAGCAGTGCTAACTCCATTTCTGTACTGCCATTTATTCTGAGACTGTTTTAGATAGTGTGATTTATATTTGACCTTTTTGTTTTAATAGACAAAATACAAGCACACAACAGACACTGGTTTTCTCTGAATTCTGAGCTTTTTTATTAAACTGCTTTTCTATCTCTTCTTTATTTCTTTTGAATTTCAGTATTGAGCTATTCCAGAAACTGGACCCCAGTGCAGTGACCATGGCTGCCAAGGCCTCGTTTGAGGAGGCTTTTTTGGGCCTGCAGAAGCTGTTGGCAGCAGTGAAGGATATCCGTGAGGGCATTGGCAGGTGAGCACTGCAGCTGGGCACAAACGTGTGACAGGCACCCGAAGTCACAAAAGTCTGAAATATTTCAGCACCAAACCACTCTTTATTCTGTGTGCTTAGTGACATGATTTGCAGTAAAAATCCTGCTGTCAAGGCTACCTTGAACCATTTCTTGGTGGCAAAAGATCATGGAAGTGTTGCGGACATGGAGATCTCTTGTAGGGAATTGTCTTTTATGTCTGGGATTTGTTTTCCAGTGTTTGACCAGCAAGTTGCCTCTGCTCAGGTGTGTCTGGAGCTGTTAATGATTGTGATTAATACATCAATTCTGATGGCAGGAACTTTGAATAATTCAGGGCATTTGTGTTTCAAGTGTGAGGCCCACTCAGATGGGGGCAAAGTTCCAGTAGAGTGAAGGATATAAAGTTTTGGGGCTTTGCTCTTCCCAGTTGTAGAGTGATCTTCATGACAGCCATAACAATGACAATCAGCTGGATTCTCTCTTTAGGCAAGATAATATTCCCTCTGTCTTCTCAGAATCACAGAATCCCAGAATGGTTTAGGTTGAGAGGGACCTTAAAGCCCATCCAGTGCCACTCCCTGCCATGGGCAGGGACACCTTCCACTATCCCAGGTTGCTCCAAGCCCCATCCAAACTGGCCTTGGACACTTCCAGGGATCCATGGACAGCCACAGCTTCTCTGGGCACCCTGTGCCAGGGCCTCCCCACCTTCACAGGGCACAGTTCTTTCCCAGTATCCCATCTAACCCTTCCCTCTGGCAGCAGGAGCCCCATCCCTCTGCCCTTTTTTATACAGCACAAAAAATTGGAAGTTTCAGGAAGAATAAGGAATCTCCTGTGTTGTCTTAGCTTAGTCCTTTTTTCATGGCAGTGAAATACAGATCCATTCAAAGAATTGCAGTCTTTCTTTCAAATATAAATGATCAAAATAGTATACAATTAGAAGCAGAAAAACATGGGTAGAAAGGTGAGCGTGAGCAGCTGAGTGCTGATGGATTTAATTTATTGCTGGAGGGTTTTTTCCCTCTAAGGAAATTGTTCCAATAAAGCAGGTTACTGCTAAACTTTGCTCTCTTCAGTCTCCAATCTCCAGACTCCAGTCCTAAAGTTTTTGCAACAGATCCTATGGTATCAGTTTATAGATGTGGTGGATGAGATTAAATGGGAATATGGAATATTCAGGATAGTTATTTTTGTGTTGCAGAGGTGTTTCATTAAAAACTGCTGGTTTTCTTCGTATGGGAGAGCTCTGTAAAAATAAAAAATCCCGAAATACACAGGCTGATTGTTGGAATGGAGTAGTTTTCCTGGACACTTCGGAAATGCCTGCTCTGATGTGCAGGTTTGCAGTAGGTGGCATCATAGAGCAAGAAATGGGGAGAATTTGCACCAAGCATTCTCTGCGTTGGCCTTGAGTGGAGGGATTTAAGGGAGTTTGAGAGTTCTGAGGAGCTTTTCCAAAGAGTCAGGAGCCAGGTTAGTGTCTCATTGCAGTTTTATGAATATTGCACAGTAGTAAAGTAAAAATTCAGAGGTTTTCATAGGGACTTTAAAGCTCATCTTGTTCCATCCCCTGCAATGGGCAGGGACACCTCACTTTCATTTTGGTCTAAAACTGAACCTGCAGTGTATTTATTTTTCTTGATTTTTGAAAAAATATCTCTCATTGACTTAATCTAATGACATGATTGCAGAAAAGGATGCACTGGAGAAAAAATAGTGAGAAAGTTCTGTCTTGAATATTTGGAGGTAGCACAGCTTTTAGTGATAAAATAAAATTGGTTCTGTGGTACCTTCTGGTCCCTGCTGTCCAGAACAAAGAAGAGAGAAAACGTCTTGTGGAAGTTTGGAAGCTTTACCAGTAAATTATATTGAGAGTTCAACTGCATTAAAACTTTAGATTTTCAGATTGTTAAAAACAATTAGAAAAACACGATGATGCTTTTTGAGATAAATTTAATGATACCCTTAATCATAAAAAAAATACTGCACCAGTGGCACTACCCCAGCTATTCAGGCTTAATGGCCAGAACATGTTAATGACCAATACAGATATAGAAAAGGAAAAAAAAAGCTGTTTCACTGAAGATGTGTCAGTAACAGCTTTTGGCACTTTACCCTGTTCTGGTAACTTTTGTCACACCATGCAGGTTTTTCATTTTAACTTGGCTTCTTCCTCTTAACAGCATTGGTAGCAGAGTGGTGTTTGTATTGCACAATTCTGCATGCCAGCAATGACAGCCTTCAGCTCTGAAATTAAGAATAATCAGTGTGGTTAGCATATTCTAACTATATACCATTACCACTGGTAATGAGCAAAGGGTATTAAACCTCTGAAATTTAAGCATCCAGTAAAATTGTGAAACCATGACATGATTCTAAATAATTTTGGATTGAGGATTTATGAGTGTTCTCACTGGTGGCTTATATTTGTATTTGGGTTGGGTATTATTTGGAACCAGTTAATTGGGGCATCTCATTTAAGGTCTCTTAAATGAACTCTTTAAAATAAAATAGGGGTTTAGGTTAGCTGTTTGCCCTCAGCTGAACAGAACTTGTGATTGCAAGCTTTTATATGCAGCCCTAGGGAATTGGACATTGTCTTCATCTTTCCTGCCAAGTTTCTTTTAGATAAGAAATCCTTGTTCATAGAAAAGAAAGAAAATTCAGTCTTTGGGGAATTTATACAGTTACTTCAAGTTGGATTTTTTCTTTTCATCTGTTGGCTAAAAAAGGATTTTTTTGTTCATATGCCAACTTTAAAATCACTCACAGCTTATAGCATATACACTTAGATACAGGCCTCCTAAATATTTATACTAATATGCTGTCATCTCTAAAAATATTTGTCTGTTAATGACTGCATAAGGAGTCTGAATTCTGCTTTTCTAATATTTTATCTAAATTGAATTTCTCTCACACTCCCAGTGGTTTGGAAAAATGTGGTTTAGTCAAGGGCGCCATAAACATTTGTAAATTAAAAGTGTAATTTCTTAAGATTTCAGTAGTGCAGGAGAGTGTTACTATATCAGAACTGATCACTGAATTTAAATAATTTAAAAACAATTCTGCGGTTTTACTGATTTTAGTACAGAATTCCACAGATGTAGAGAAGCTGTGTCCTCTTTATTTTTTCAGCTGGTCAGTGGAGGAATTGAGATTTCCTTGATGTCTCATTAGAGAATTATTTTCATTCTCTTAGGCTCCTGTGGCAGTTAATAATTTTTGCCATAAGGTCTCTAGATGAAGAGCTCTGCCTTTAATCTTGCTCTGCACAGAGTCTCTTTCTGGAAGTAAAATGGAGATTAGCTCCCAGTTCAAAAAGTATCAGACATTCCAATCACTACTTGTTGCATCTTTATGGTTTTATGCATTTACGTGAAACCTGAAACTGAACTTACCTGCAGCCTTCTCTGCTGCCAGGCCCAAATTTGTCCTTTACCCATTGAAATGTTCTGTTGTGCCCATTTTAATGGCAACTGTAAGAAATAAAGCTCAAATAGAGCTGGCAGTGGGCAGTGCTCCCCGAGGGGCAGAGCTGGAACTGGGCAGTGCTCCCCAGGGGGCAGGGTGGAGGTGATGCTGTGCAGCTGCTCAGCCGTGGTGCCTTCAGAGCAGTCTGAAAAGCAGAAAAGTTTCAAACACGGGATAGTAAAAGCCATGGTACTTTGAGCCTGTAGAGCCAGGGGTGCCAGCAGGGGCTGACAGCTGAGGCACTTCCACAGTTACAGAAAACATGAGCTTGGCTTTGGTGAATTTCCCAGCTGGCTGTGGTGGAAGCAAACCCTGGCCTGTGTTGGTGGCTGTAACCCCACCGGAGCCTGTCGGTGCAGTGCAGTGAGGAATTGGTAATGAGCCACAGGGAACTTTGAGGTTTCCATTTCCCATCTCCTTTGCTTCCTTGATATTCTGGCAGTGAGGTTAAAAGGGGCTGTTACTGAGTGAGGCTGCCTTTTCTCCCCTCGGATCCCAGCCTTTTAGATGGCGCCCTGGTTTTGTTAACTGGTTAATGCTCTGTGCCAGCCCTGCCAGCCTGAGCTGTCACGGAGGGACAGCTGAGTGGGACAGGCCCCAGGGGCAGAGCTTTTCCCGGGTGTGACAGAGGATTCCACATAGTCCCACCAGACCTCCATTGTCCCTGCCTTCATGGGGTCTTGGAGCAGCTGGAAGGCTGGCCTGCTTTCACTGCCACTTGGGTTGTGGGCTGGGCTTATTCACTTCTGCTTGATAAGTTCATTTTCTGGTCCTTTCCAAATAGGCTTTGCTTTCTCCCAGATCTTCTCTGTGCACAAGTAAGGAACCACATCCTGAGCTATTTCCTATCAATTTCTGTTTATTATTGTATCTTACACCTTGTGTTTGGCATCAGATGAGTGACAGGACAGGAGATAAAGAAACATTGGGAGTGGTTTGGGAAGTACTTGAGATAAACTCACCGAGTCTGACTGTCTCCTTTCTGCCTCCTGCCCCCAAGACAGCGTTTAACCTCCAAATGGTGGCAGGTATCCATAGTCATTTCTTGGGTCTTTCCATGACATTCTCTTCTCTACCTCACATGCTCAATATTTTCAGAAAACTGTGTAGAACCACACTGGAGTTCTTAGGTTGAAGCTGAAGTACAGAATGGGGGGTGTTGTAGTGTGGTTCTGCAAGGCTGTGCTGATGGAAAAGCCAGGTGATTCCATGGATTTCCACCCTCTGCTTTTGAACCAGTGTGGAGAGAGGAGCAGCAGCAATGGTTAATGTTGTAGTGGTCACAATACTGAGGTTCACATGGCTGCTTAGAACAGTTTGATGTAAAAGCCCTTTGCTTCATGGATTACTGATTTAGAGGAAGTTCTCTAGACATAGTTCTGTAGTTGAGGCAGACTTCTTATCACTGAGAAGCTTCTATGGAAACAATGGCAACTTGGTTTAATGAAGTAATAGAGGCAGAGTCAATGCTCATATGGGCAGGTCCAGATTTCCCAAGTGTACGCCTTCCCTTAAAAAGTCCATTTTCCATAGCACAGGCTGGTGGCTACAGGAGATGAAAGGAACATGAAGTGATTGAAAGCAATAGGGAGCAGTGGTGCTGTGAAATCATTGTTCTGCAGACAGGAATGTGTCAGTTTTGTATGGAAGAATATATTCCCAGACTGGAGTTGGTATTTGCTGCCCCTATTGAGCTGCAGACAGCACCAGGCTGTTTCATGAATGCTGACCTGCTGGGAATCTGTGGGGGAAGTTACGGTGCAGGCTCTTCCCTCAGCAGCTTCCCAGAGCTCCGTGTGGAGTAAGGGCTCTCCCCTCAAAACAACAAATCTCTTTTATTTGGAGCTGCTGTAAAACTCGGAGCCACACGTCAGACTTCTCATTCCATGGTACAAACCCAGAAACCATCGGCATCATTCAAGCACAGGCCGTAAAATGAGATACAGGATTTAACATTGTTACTTGGATGATTATTTACACAATTTTGGGGTTTTTTTTCCCAAAAAACTGGAGGCACAGTGGGTTTGTCCATCCACCTGAGGTCTTGCAGGGATACACTTGAGTGTGTTCCCTCCATCCTTCCTCTGGAGAGCTCCCATGGCCAGGTTTCCCACTGGCAGTTCCGTCACTTATCCATGTGTGTCCTTGGCACAGCGGGAAGAACAGGGATGGACAGATTTTGCCCCAGCGTTTTGTGATGGCCTCGGGGTGAGGTTGTTCGTAACATCTTAGCTTTTATGTTGTGTCCACTTGCGCATCCAGGCTGATGGCAGCAGTCAGGCAGTTTCTGCCTGGACTGGAGGGAATGATTCCATGGGGAATCAGCCTCTCCCAGGCTCGGGATGCTCCACTCCCGCTGCCACAGGTGCTGGGTGTGATAGGCAGGGCTGGCACTGCCTGGAGCTGCCGGGTGGGAGCGGGAGCTGCCGGGTAGGAGCGGGAGCTTGAGTGTGAATACAGGTGCCAGGGTTGCCGGTGTTTCCATGGAGGGTTGCTGGCAGCTTCTCCCTGCCGGGGTTTTCTGCTGTCAAAGCTGATTGTCGCTGAGGTGCCCGGGGAAGGCTCTGAGGTGTTTTTAGGCACAGCAGCCAGTTGGTTCCCTTCCTGACTCGTAGTTGGCAGGTTTAAGGCAAACATTTTGGGTACTGCTTCTTAGGAAGGGGAGGAAGAATGTGTGACTAATTTTTTGTGATAATTCCTGTGAAAAATGATGAGAAAAAGCAGTGGACACTCCAGTTACAATAAATCCTGTGCTGTGTCATGATCTTCCAGCCTGCTTCAAACACAAGGTCCTTTAACTGGGATTTTTTAACTTACTCTGTTACTTTCCTGTTTTTTTCAATTCCTAATTAATTCATTTATAAATGAAGCTTACAGCTTGCAAGGGTAGGGAGAGGAGAATTTGGGCACTTTCCCATGGGAAAGTAAATAGAGCTTTCCCCAAAAGACTTTTTCTTTTTCCAAGTCCAGTCATTCTCTTAGTCATGATTTAACTATGTAAGACTTAAAACCCAGAATTTTACCAGTATTTTGTAATACATAAAAGGTGTTACTTGTATTTAATGTTGATTTTAAGGTACATTTTGCAGCATTTAGGAGGGTTCTGCTTTTCCTGGTGAATGCAAATGAAGTTACACTGAGGTGGAACTGAATTGTATCTGCCTAAATAGCTGAGGATAATTAATTTTGTCAAAAAGCAACTTCCTTATTGGATTGGGTTTGGAGCCTTGTGGAGAAGGGTGCATTCATCGGGGTGCTTCATTAAAGCCACCTCTCTTCAGCTGCCACATCCCATTGGCCCTTGGCAGTACTGGGTGGGAATTGGTGGTTATTAGAAGTAGCAAAAATGGGAAGTGAATTGCAGCATTTGGGCTGCACATGAGAATCTGGAGGGAATGAGTTAAAGCTGGGGTGGGAATGTTGTGTATCCTGGGAAGCTTTGCTGTGGTTCCGTGTGAGCCCATGGGCCTTGCTGGTGGACACCAAAGGGCTTTCCATTAGTGCTGGGTTTCCTCCCTCCTCCCATACAGAAATGGCTCACAAAAACATGGAGGGGATTTTTAATTAGGAAAAGCCTCCAGAAAAGTCCTCACAGAAATAATAAGCTCTTTAATTCTGTTAGAGGAGTGGAAAGGAAAATTCTTCAAAGTTCATAATTTCCTTTTTATTCAAGTAATTTTTCTTCCCTTGAAGATTTCTGACTTACTTTTTTAACTCTTTCATAGACTCCTTTTCTACTTGCTTTAAAGCATCCCCGAACTTTTCTTTTTCAGAATTTTGACCCCAACCAGCAGTTTCCAAGATATTTGGACACTCTATAACTTCCTCAGAAGACATGAGGTATGACATTTTCTTTGGTGTTTGGTAATTTCACTTACAGCTTTTATTTCAAGTAGCTCTGAGGTCATGTCTCATCACTGTATTTCCACTAAGAATTCTGATTCTTTGCTCTTATTTATTAGTTGTTGAACATAAAGATAGATTTTTGGTTGGATTTCAACAGGTATTTGAGTTGTTTGTGTGATTTGCTGAGCGCTCACTTGGTGTGAATGACTTGCTGTTGAGAGTAAAAAGCCTTGAAATGAATGTTTTTAGTGGAATATTTCTCTGTTTAATATGTTACATATTTCAGGCTTGCAGTGCTCTGCTATGCAGGGAAATATATTTGGGGTTTGGGCCTTCACATATATTTTTGGAATTGATGCAAATCAGAGCTTCTATCGTTTGAGATACACACATATCTATATATATGTATATGTATATCTAAATAAAACTATTGGGTAACTTAAGAGGGAAGGAATTGAAGGTCTTTTAGATTTGTGCAGAAGTGGTTAGAAAATGGAGCTGAAATTTTTAATACTAGATTTTGTTATAATATACAGGATGACTTTTTAAATGTACTGTCTCAACTTGAGAGCCTGTTAGGGAATACATGAGCTGTATCTGCTATTCCTACTGTACAATTGTAGCAGACATGTGACACTTGATAAATGACTATATTAATTCTTTGTTATTTAGATCAATAACAGTCTGAAATTTACTGCTGAGGAGCTGTATGAGTGTGTTTCACAGGAGCTGTACAGGTGAGCCAGTTACTGACCCCATCAGTGTCAGCTTTTTCACCTGTATTAATCAAGGTACCATGAAAGGAATCATTTGGGTCAATAAAAAATTCCCCTTTGTAGGAACAGTGTAGGGAAAATAAATGGGGGATTTTTTAAATTCCCTTTTTAATTTTAATGCCCTATTAACACAGAGCAGGAGAGGACAGAAATTAAATTGGAGATGAGGCATCAGTGCCTACATGGTGATTCTCAGCTGCTGGAGGTGAGGTGTTGAGCCCTCTTTCCTCTGCCAGTGGTTTCTGCCTCATTTCTTTATGAATCTGTGTCACTGAGTGTTTGTGAATCCAGGCTCTAGGAGGTTTCTGAAATGCCATTATGGGTTTTTAATAATTCTGAGCTGGCTAATAAAGGACAGATAACTGGTTTTTGCTGTTCTGTGGATATGAATGAGCTGTTAACTGGCCAGAATCAGCTGAGTGAAAGGCCGAAGGGTGAATTAGTCTACAAAGCTTCCCTTTGCCTGGATTGATTCTGGGTCCCTGAATCTTCTGTGAAATTCAGTGTGCAGATTGCAAGATCAGGGGACAAAGTTATGCAGGGAGGGAGACATTCAATATTTGTATCAGTAATAAAAAACAGTTTAAAAGCTTCACTCCCACAAGTCGATGGCACTAGACCTGTATTGATACAGGCATAAAGAAAACAGTGTGTGGAAATCTGTGCTCAGCAGAGTAAAACAAGTACTTTGGAGACTGCTCTGGCAGGCCTCAGGCTGTGCTTGGGAAACTCAGTTATGGGGGTTTTCTTCCTTTTTTGAGGAGCAGCTTTTAAATGGTCTTCTGAGAAAGAATATTTTGGAAACCAAAGTTCGGGCATGTTTATATGTGATCAGGTTGAGATTCCCCTTTTGAAAGGATCTAAGTCATAAGGGGGTGTATTTGAGTGTGAATACAGGATATGTCAGTGTATCAAGGATGGTTTGAACTGAACCTTCCAGAATCCCACATCTCTCCAGAAAGTGGATGTCAGTGACCTCTCCTGCCAGCTGTTCCACTTCACCTGCCCCAGAAGGGAACAGGAGCTCTGCCGGTGGCAGCTGTGGGTTGGCTGTTGTAAGCTCATGTGAAATCCTGAGGTTTAGCAGCTGTAGTGCAAAAGTCACTGCTGCTGCTTGAGTTTGATGGAAACGTCCTTGAAAATTTAAGGAGTATTTGTAATGATTCCTATTCTGCTGTGTCCTGCTAACCTTTCTCTCCTGTCTCCCAGGGAGAGGCTGGAAGTGGGCTGCTGCCAGCTGGCACAGCTGGAGCAGATGCTGGAGCAGTGCCAGGCATCCGTGCACAGGGAGGCCGAGAGCCGAGGCTGGCTCTGACCCGGGCTCAGCCTCGTGAGCTGCGCCTCCTCGGGGAGGAGAGGGAAGTACTGGAGGAGCCAAAACACTGCTGGCTTCTCTTCCTCAGCGGTGCTGGTTTGGGTTGGAGTTGAAGGGAAAACACAGTTCCACGTGGACATTAAATGTTGGGATTTCTGCTGAGAATTCTATTCACTACTAGAATGTTCTGTCTTGAGTGAGGGTGCCGCTGGTTTGGGATGCAGCAGCTGTACTGTGCTCCTCTGAGCATCCAGCGTTCCTGTGAGGAGCTGAGCTGTTAATGGTTGTATAGGAAAACCCCTGTGTTTGTTTTGCTGGTACTTTACAAGTGAGAGAAGGGAATCTGTTGTGTCACCCAGGGGCTCGGAAGGGCAGGAAGTAGCTGAGTGCAAGGCCGGAAATGAAGGACTGACAGAGACACAATGTGTGTGTCCTGTGCAGTGAAGGCTTAAGAGAGGATGTAGAATGGGCAAAGGAGCAGATTGATGCTCATTTTTCCTTGAAGGCAAAACAGACCCCCCCCCCCATTGCAGGTGTTTGTCCCAGACCCCTTTTCAGAGGAAAAAGGCGTTTCTCCTTTGTTTGAGCAGGCATTTTATCCTCATACAGGGGAAACCTGGTAGCAGTGCTCTTGGGGAAACTCCTTATCCTGCTCTTGCCACATCCTCCTGCAAGGTGGGTCTGGTCCTCCCTGCTCTCCAGGTGCCATCCCTTTCTGGCTGCACTGTTGGTTGCTTTCCAGAACTGCTTCAAGTCCATGAAACTTTCCAAAAGCCATTTTCTAAGGCCTTTAACGCTACCTCTTCTTGTATGTATTTGTATAGAGATGAGCTGACTGGCAAAGTTCTAAAGTGTCTATTTTAATATTAACTTTTGAATGTATTTGTAAATTCTTGATTGTAAAAATGTAATTTATTGTTACATTAAACAGTGGTTAATTCTGAGTGGCCCTGTGCTGGCTCTGCCCAGTCCCTGTGGATGCCCGTGCAGGGCAGTTCCCGTTGAAGCACAGTTGCTGTGCAGGGCTGTTTGCATGGCGGTTCTCCAGCCCTGGGAGCGGCACGGGGACATTGGCTCAAACCTGCAGAGTGGGGGACGCTGTGTCCTGACCCTGGCCCAGCTGCAGCACATGCTGGCCGTGCTCTGCAGGCAGCTGGCGGGGAGGGGCTGTTGTGGAGGACAAGTCTTTTGTTGCCCACTCTCCTTCTGGCTCTCCCTGCTCAGCTGGACCAACTTCACAGCCTGCAGGGGCCAGTGAACTTCCTGCACCTGGCGTGTATTCCCACTCCCAGGGGAAGCTGGAGCAGCCAGCTCCTGCTCCACTGCACAGGACCTGGCCGAGGTGAAGGAGTAGCTCCAGGTGCAGCTTTGCACCCCTGTGTTGTGCAGTTGCAAGTTTGGGTGGCCCCTGTCCACCTTGCCCTGTGGCAGCACCCAACCCTGCAGCGAGGTTTCTGTACACAGCCCCTGAGCAGGGAAAGCTCCCTGGCCCAGAGAGGCCCCAGGGGCTGTGGTGCTCTGAGCTCCAGTCTCTCCAGCAGTGAGCCTGACTCGCATCTGCAGGCATGAGGGACATGGGACACTCCACCCCCTGCCCCTGTCCTGTGCCTACACCCATCTGAAATGTCACTTTTAGTATCACAGACTCCTCTTTGGACACCGCCTCCTTGAAGAAAAGGACACAGAGCCAGGTCAGGGCATGCCCGTGGTGCGAGGGTTTCCCAAAAGGTACCTTTAATGTGGTTGCAGCAGCAGCAAGCAGTCAGTGCTAGTTTTGGCACCCAGAGTTAGATGTGCAGCACTACACATTAGACACCAAGTCAGCCCATCCCAACATTTGATCCATAGGAATAGAGGAAGTGAACTAAAACAAGACTGTGAGCACATACAAAATCAAGTTATTCGTGTTCTATCACACTGCCAGCTGGTAATATTAGAAAAATAAACTTAAGACAGTACTACAACACATTTTCTTTGCCAGCTGGCAAGAGTTTAAAACCCATGAGAACCCCCCTCCCCAAGTTGTTGTACAAAGATCAGCTCACCCAGAGTAACAAAACTGCTGTACAGAAAGCGTCCTCTGCATTCTCCTCAAAGTACTTGGAGCCAGCCTCCTTTTCCCACCCTAGAAAGTCTGGGCTGTGTCATGTCCAAAAACCCTGTGCAGCTCTAAGGAAGGTGGTGCAGACTATTGCAGTGGAGGCAGCAGCTCACCTGCGGGGGGAATCCACTGTCCCACTCGGGCTCTAGGAACTCCAAGGCTGTCTCTTTGTTTCAATAACCATTTATCTGCCATTTGCATTTCAACAGACAAAATACTCTGCTGAGTATATAAAAACTGTTATAAAAAGGCAGTTGTAAAAGATAAGGTATTAGCAGAGGCATGTCAGCTTTTTTTAATAAAAAAAATAGCCATTATATCTATTTAAATAAGGCTTCTTGTTACAGATTGTTCCAGTTACTGAAGGAAACCAAGGCCTGATGAAAGAAAACATTATCCCCCACAAACACTACCCTTCCTGCTCCAAGAACACACCTCCAGGAAGTCATCCAATGTGCAAAGTGACAAACACTGAGGGAAGCTCCTGAAATGATATGCCCAGTCTAGTTTCTTTTGCGTTATCATCAAAATCTTAAAACAAAACCAAAACCTTAAAGTTCTAAAATACACAAAAACCCCTTCATCTCAATATTCTTTCCAAAACAAATATATACAGCACATTAATATGCAATATGCAAAAGCTCTGTGTTGCTGTTGGCAACGTCTATGCCCTCCCCACCCCTATTCACAGGTGTACCTCTACTGAAACACAATTACATCACTAAGCCTGTTAGGTGGAAAAGGGAATTTAATTCACTTAAAACTTGTAAGTTTTGGTGTAGGGGCTCCACTCGTTTGACTCTGGATTGTAGACCTCAAGCGTGTTCAAGAACTCATTGCCATCAAAGCCTCCCACTGCATAAATGGTGTTGGCCACGGTGGTGATGCCGGCGTTGCTCCTGGGCGTGGTCATGCTGCCCATCATCTTCCACTCGTTCCTGGCAGGGTCGTACATCTCCACGCAGTTCACCGCGTGCGTGCCATCAAAGCCTCCGGCCACAAAGAGCTTTCCTGTGTGAGGAAAGGGAGCCACGCTCACTGCTCAGCACCAGCTGGCCCTGTGTTCCCACCAGGAGGCTGGACAAAGCCCCAAGGGACCTCAGGTGTTGTCACAGACCTTGGCCTGGTCAAGGTCTGCACTTACGGGAGTGAGGTGCTTTGGGTCTCCTGCCCGTGACAGCTGACGGGAATTTGGGTCAGAATAAGGGCAAAGTCCAAACTGAAACAGGTGCAGCTCTAGAAGCTGCAGAGTGACACTTTCAGAAGAGAGGTGGGGTGAATGTCCCACAACCAAGAGGTTTTTGCTTTTAAATTAAAACTGGCCATTTAACCAGGCTCCTACTGTATTGCTTCCTGCCCAAAAAGGAGCACAGCTTTGTATTCTGCTCACATCAGAGCAGACATGAAAGGCCCCGAGGCGGCGGCAGCCCCAGCCTTACCATCACGGACAGCCACGCCAGCGCCGCGCCGCGCCACGTTCATGGGCGCCATCAGGGTCCAGGTGTTGTTCTCGGGGTTGTAGCGCTCCACGCTGTTGAGGCAGTTCCACGACTCAGCCCCGCCAATGATGTACAGGTACCCCCCCAGCTCACACACGGCCGACTGGTGCCTCCCTGCAACCAAAGCCAGCACAATCAGCCACCAGCAATAGCCCACGGCAGCAGCAACTCAAAGGGCCTTTGCTTTGGTGTAGTTTTTGGTTTGGTGCAGTTCGGCAGTTGCCCTTTTCTCCCCACCCCTGCCCAGCTCCCCAGCAAACTTACGGATGTTAAGGGGAGCACAGCTCATCCAAGCCTTTGTTACAGGATCAAACACATCACAGTTCTTCAGTCCCTTCTGGCCATAGGGATCGGAACCACCCACAATGTACAGCTTTCCATTCAGGGCACACACTCCTGTTGATACAGAAAAGAATGGCAAGTGAGTGAGAACTGGCTGAGTTTCCACCCCCCAGTCCGGGCACTGCAGAGGCCTCACCTGCGTTGCAGCGGTTGGTCCGCAGCTCTGGAACAGGGGTCCAGTCATCAATCTCGGGCTTGTACATCTCTCCACAGCTCAAGTCATCCGAGTGGCCGTTTGACCCACCCACAACATACAGCTGCCCCTGAGAGGAACAAACCAACACCTGTCACCTCTCAGCACACCACATTCAGTTCGTGAGCGCTCATGCAACCATGGAACTACAGAGAAACAACTTCTAGAGCCATCCTTTTTAGCTTGCCCCGTTCAGCTCAGCCCAGGTTGGGTCCCACAGGCCTGCTCCCCACCCCACACACCATCAGCACTGCCATCTGGAACCGGGCCCTCGGCGTCCTCATGGGTGCTATGAACGTCCAGGTGTCCTTCTCAGGGTCGTAGCACTCCACAGTGCGCAGGCACTCCTCCCTGTTGTAGCCTCCTGCAAGCGAGAGGTTACTGGCCCCGCGTTCAGGGGCACCGGCACACCCCCCGTCCCGGTGCCCCTGCCCCAGCTCACCCGCAGCGATGAGCCTGCCGTGCAGCTCAGCCGTGCCCAGCCCCGAGCGCGCGTACTGCATGGGGGACATGGGCTTCTCGATGAGGTCGCTGGGCTGCAGCTCGAAGCTCAGGCTCTTCAGTAGCCGCGGGGTGCTCGAGGGGGAGCTCTGGGGACTGTTGCGGCCGTGCAGGAAGATCACGCACAGCACCCCGTCCAGCACGGCCAGGCACAGGTACGTGTTACCTGCGGGGACAGCACACCGCCACCGTAAGCAGGGTGCCACGTGAAGGGGGACTGAGCTGGATGCCAAATGGGCTCTGCTGGTTGTGCCTCTCCCCTTGGCAGTACAGAAACGTCATTTTTTCAGGTTACTGGTTCCAAGTGTTAGAAAAAGGGTTAGTTATTGACAACTGTGCTTTAGATACTAAAAGAGTGCTCGAAGGACATACGACAGCAACTTACAGATGTGCTGGGAATCTCTTTGCACACACAGAGCAAACAGCTCTGTTAATTAACTATGGACTGCCTATCTCCTTAGGATTTTCTGGGAAAATTATACACACCATGGATTTGGTTGGTAAGGGACTGAGATGTATGTGGTCCCAGTTTGGCCCAGGTACATCAGACGCACCTTACAAGTTACTTGACTTGTAACATCAGTAAGAAAAAAACACCTGAGCATTCCTCAGAGACGTGAAGGAAATCCCCAGGGAGCAGGAGGTGGCAGGTACCCGAGACCAGACACATCTGTTAGACAACCCCTGCCCGTTACTCACTCGAAGTCTTCTCTGAAGCAATGATTTTCCACTCGTGTTTAGGACTCTGAACAGTAGCATTTGGAGAAAGACTTCCAGAGGAGCTGCTACTGATCTGCTTGTGATCATTCTCACGTGGTGGCCTCTTCTGCAAAATCAAAAGGCAGCTACAGAAACCTAGCCAGAGACTACAGCTCCTTCTACCTCTGCTTCTCTGACATGCTACGCAGCTACTCCAGAGCACACTTGTCTACCACCTCCGCAGAGCTGCATTTATAGCACACCTATATTTTCAGCAGAACATCTTGCCTGCCCAGCAACAGTGGCCAAAAACCACCCTACACTTTTCTCCTGAGACTCACTTTATCCTGTGACTTCAGCTTTATACTGCTGGTGCTGGACTGCAAATCCCTGGAAGTGAGTGTGCATTCCTAGCAGGATTTACAAATGTAAGGAAAGAGCTACATGCGGCTGGAAAGAACTGAGCTACCACCTAGGAGCCTCACTCCCAAGCTCTGCTTCTGGAACTTGAGTGAATTATATAATGCTGTTTGGAAGTGAATTAACTATTCTCTTCATTCCCTGAAGACAAATTAATTTTGCCTCAGTTCCTCTCTGTGCTCAGATTAGCTGTTTCTTGGATTTTACTCCCTTGATACTTCCCACTAACAAGAGATTTCTGCTTTCTTTTCACCTCCAATTAAATTTACACTGTAGCTTACATTGTTTTGCTCAATTAAGAAAGACCTCAAAATTTCCAGTTTCAGCACAGTTGGCTGGGTTGTTGAGGCTCTTCCTGAAGCACAGGAAGCTACTGTGCTGTCTATTCTGTTCAGCAGCTGAGTTTATGACCACAATCCCAAGTTTGCGATGCTTGCACAGTTCCCAGGAGCCTGATCTCCATGGAAACTGTCACAAGACTTCTGAAACACATCACCTAACTCAGATAACCTCACACAGAGGAGCTGGATTGCTAAGCTCTGCTCAGCGTGACAACCAGCACACTTCTGGAAAGCATTTTTCTTATTTCTGAACCTTCAACCAATTAACCACTTAAGCTCTTATCTTTAAATTGCCTCGACAGCAACAGAAAATACAGAGTTTTGTAATTTAAAAATGTAAAAGTTACAATGTTTCCACGACTGGCATCTAGGGGTTTTCTAGTGTTAGTTCTCTCAACTGTTCGGGATGTCTGAAGTTGGTGATTTTTCTTATCAGAGAGGATTTGTAGAAAAACGTTGAGAAGTCCTGGTCTTATTTCTGAAAATGAACTTTCTGAACGCTCACCTCTCTGCTTCTAAGCATTACAAGTGGTATCCAGAGGTGGAGAACTCTGAAGGCTTTCTAAAAACAATTAAGAAACTGGAAAATTAGCTGCCTTTTCCTTTTCCTCTCATTTCACTTCTAAAATCCACATTCTGGGATGGACATACACATTAGCTAAAAATTTCAAGAAGGAAACTTTTTGTATGAACATGTTTCACTGTTATAAAATATTGCAATGTATTTGCTTCAGAATCATAAATTTAAACCAAGTTCATTTGTATAAAGCAACTGATAATTTACAACTGTTAGTCCTTTTTTAATTCTTTCTATCTTAGCCTGTGTTGTACTAAGCCATGTGGTTTTCTGGAGTTCAGAAGGATTACACCTGGTTAGAAATAAAAAAAATAAAAACCATTAAAAAAGACCTCTCAAAGAACACGGGAGTGATCTGCACTCAGTCCAAGCATCAGGGAGATCTGGCAGCTACACCACCAGTGCAGCTGAACAAAAGAAGCGGACGCTGGCAGCTGAAGGATTACAACTCCGATCTGGAATCTTTTTCTGGGCCCAAATTTAACAGACACATTCCCCAGCACAAGCCAAGCAGTCCGTGTTTCTCTACATCTCCGGGAACTCTACAAGGTCTCAGCTGACTTCCTACAGCTGAGTGCTTGTCTGCCTCTTCTTTCTTCTAACAGCCAGGATTGATTTTGGAGTCAGAATTAGAGCACTCTGTTTTGCAAAGGCTGAGAGTCAGCCCAGCCTGCCAAAGAGACAGAAGCTGAGAGCACATCACGGCCTGCAGTAGCTCCCAGCCAGACACCTTCTCATGGTGCATTTCTCCACTACAGCACCTGCTGCCTTCTCTGCCAGCAGAACACAGGACTTCAGGTGTGCTGTAAACTGCTCCAGTCTACCTGGGGTTACCTGAGACTGTCTGCAATTTGTACCTGCACAAACTGAATGTGGTCATCATCACTGCCATACACCTCAGCCTGTCCATCTAGCAGATTTCCATCAAGCAGCTTGTGATCAGCTGAGTAGTACAGCGTTTGCACCTGCAAAAACAACAACAGAACACCCATGTGGCTGCTGTCTCCGTGCTCCTCAGCTACAGGCACATTACCCCAGGCACCACACTGCTCGTCAGCTCATCTCAAGCTCCCACAGTGGCAAAACTAAAAGGAAGCAGATGTCATGGTGGCAATCTTCAAACAGGGGTGAAGGTTCCTTACTTTCTCAGCTTGAGAGAAATCTTCATTTTCCATGGGCTTCTGCTGTTTTCCCAGCACAGAAACATTAGACAAGCAAAAGGCACATTAATTTGCAGAGTTACACAAATTTCACAGTCTCATGCAAGCATTTTCCTTATCCCTGCACACAAGTTTTCTGCTTTGAAAAATACACATATTTATCTCCATCAAAAAAGGCCAAGAGAATCCAACAGTGGACTCTAAAAGAGAGGTAGGGAATGAGGGAAGACAACACAAATTTAAGTTCTGGAAGAAACTGTTGTCCACCACTGAAATCAGATGCAGCTGTTTCAATGAAATGCATCTTAATTTCAACATGATCAAAGCTTTTAAAGGAGTTTCTCCAAGAGGAAATACATACTTGAGATTATACGACAGCATCAACATATACTTTTGCCTAGACAAGTGTTTCTGGGGATCTTTTGTGCTTGTAATAACAGACTTGGAAAATTTCGATGTTTCATAGGATTTGGTAAAGTCCATTTGCTGGAGCCAATTGAAAATTTTGTCTCCCCGCTAATTTTGCCATTAAACACTGCCCAGGCTACATCTACCATTAGTATTCATGAGAAAAGCCATTTAACAACACACAAGTTTCAAAATAATGCATCCTGTAAAGGAGTAAGTAAACACCATTAAATCATCATGATCGTTCTCTGCCCACAGCGGATTTTCTTAGGAGCACTGGGGCAGGACTGCTGCTTCTGTACGTGTCAATACACTTGAGGCTCTTCTTGGTTCTTCAGCCTTGGTATCCTAGTTTTGTTAATAAACCTATGGGGAGATAAACCAACGGGGAGGAACAACCATTAGAAGCTTTTACCTACTGTGCATTTACAAGCAAAACCTGCAAAGGAAAACATCACCAATCTACAGCAAGTCTCAGTACCACCTCCCCAAACTAAAGCAGATACAGGCCATTCTGAGGCTACTATACAGCAACAGGGAGCAAAAAGGAAAGTGAAGACCAGACTGAACAGTGCATTCAGCTCACCTGAACACCCCCCCAGTTTCTCAGCTTAGGGGTACCTACAGCAAAATTTAAATTCTTTAGGGTCATAGTTAAAAAAGTGAAAAAATAAAAAAAAAAAAGTAAAAAGGGATCATCCTTCATATTGGCTTTTTGGGGGCTTTTTTTTTTTTTTGGGTTTTTTTTAATGTTTAATCCCATAATCCCATTTTCTTAAAGACTAACCTCTTCCATTAGATCTTCTAGGCTGCCTCCATTCTCCCAGATGCTGCGCTGTACCCAGTTGATTACCTTTGTGTACAATTTGCCATTGCTGGGTAGGCCAACATTGTCTTCCAGCATTATTTCAAGCTTGAGGAAGAAGAGAAAAGATTATTTACTCTCTAGGAATTACTTTGTAGCATGCTGTACTCTATATAATGAGCATAACTCTCACTTTACCACAGAGCCAGAAAACACCAGAAGGAGCTTTCAGCCTATGGAACTAGGAAGCACATTTAAATACAATCACCTTTTACACCTGGAAAGGGTGACAGCACGTGTTGTCTACAGTTAAGGTTCACAGCAGTAAGAATAGGACACAGATCCAGAATTGTCACATTGTTGGCAGCAGTCAGTACACCAAGCTTTCCTTCCCCAAAAGGGAAGGAAATCCTAGTTGCTCCTCAGGTTGCTTTTTGGAAATCTTGTACCAGAAGGAATTCTTCAAACTTAAGCTAACCTTTAACCGTGGGAGCTTGAGAAATTCCTCCTGTTCTGAAACCTCTACAAGGTGTTCCTGAATGTAGCCATCAATCTTGTTCAACAACCGAGAGTCTCCCATGCAGCTGGCAAAGTTCCGGTACGAGATGCAGCTCTGCACATCCATCTTGGAGAGCAAATAGTCACCACAAACCTGGCAACAAAAGAGCTGCAGCTTAGTGTACAAGCAGGCAGTTTTTATACATTTAAATTATCTATCCCAACATACAGCAGCAGCTGTTTTCTAACCGCAAAGCAGTGACTGTCTGCTGTCATCCCCACGCCAGTGCTGTAAAGGGAACGTTGCCTTCCACAGGAATACGCACATCTTAAATGAGAAAGTCAGACACTTGTGGAAGCTACTGACATCTACATTGACCCCATGCTTTTCTACTGAACACCTGTTCAAAACTACTTCTCAGTCAGGTGAGCTAATAATCCCAATTCCCTTGTAAAGAGTTACCCCTATCTGCGGCCAAGGGTATTTCCAAAGTCAAGCATTACCAAATTTATGTTCAAGAGTGTGTGGATTATTCTTTTTCTGACAGATTTACAGGTTTGTTCATGCTCCCCACAAAACCAAGCACAGCACTGCTGCCACAGACCCGAAGGTAAAGAATCAGCCAAGATTCAAAGCTATTTTTCTTACTTACAGGTGCACAAATACAAAACGTAACTTCAGAGAACACTCTGGCACCAAGACAGCTCAAGTGGAAGCAACACATCCAGCTGGCACCAAATCAATACAGTGCTAAGGAACATCTACAGCAGCTTTGTGCTGAGCACTTCTTCCACAGTAGCATTAGGTTTTGGCTCACTAACACCAAAAGGCATAATGCTGTCAGCCTGGGAAGGCAGAATGGACTTCCAGAAGAGCTGAGAACTGTACCTGCTTAACCCTCTCCATCTTCAACTTCTTTGCTGCAGAGTATACATCTTTCACCAGCTCTTTATCAGCTTTTAACCTATTAAAGACAGAAATTTACCTGTTATTCCGATTTTTCAAATCAAAACCTACCCTCTCCCTAGTTACTGTGAGAACTACTTACTGAGCAGTATAGGCATAATTCAACAGAACTTCAACAGCTTCTGGGTTGAGATCATCGAATTTCACATGGGAAACCCCATGACAGTCACTGTCAGTGTTGAAGATTTCAAACAGGTAGGGACTGCAGCACGCCAGCACGGCTCGGTGCGCCAGCATCTCGTGTCCACACACCTTTATGTCAAACACAAACAAGAAGCCCACGTGCTGGTGAGGATTTTCTGTAATTACGTTTGTATTTTCACAATATGAAGGCCTACTCAAGTGAGTGCCACAGCTCAAATCAGTTTTTCAAATCAACAGTCTCCAGCTGAAAGTTAGCATCACTTCTCTCAAAGTTCACTCCATTTGCATTTTTTTTTAGTACGCATTTTTCAGAAAAATGGGCTTTTAAAATCTCACATCTCCCAGTCAGTAAGGCAACAGCTTCACACGGTGTAGCCCCCCCACCCCCCAGGCACCCCACTGGGGCAGGGCACAGGTACCTGGAGGCGGACGTCGCAGAACTGACCGCTCTTCCGTAAGGCGTTGAGTTTGGCAACAGACGACTCGATGAAGTTCTCATCCTCGAACATCAAATATCCGTTGGGAATCATTTTGGTGCTGGTCTGGCTGCACGCACAATGGGTAAAGGTTACATATACGGCATGCTGCTTCAGTACAGCAGTACTAGCAACACACTGTTCGCAAACAAACATGCAGGGGGCATTAATGGATTAATGATTTTCAGGGATTGAGGCCACAACTTTTAATGCATCCGCATCCCTTCAGCGGGTACTGGGTTCAAAACCACAGGCTGAACCTGTGCCAGCTCTGTGGGAGCAAGCTGGGAGCCACTGGATTACACAGATTCCCCTCTCTAAAGATCTTTTTCGGTAGATCCATCCCCAGCTATTATTATTCATCACCACTTTCCGCTCCCTATCACCCTGGTCCAGCTGCATTTTTTGCAGACACAAAACCCAGCTACACTGAAAAATAAGAACTGAGAATTCAAAGTAGCTAGTGAAGTAGAATAGATAAAGAAACATTTTCTGTTTAATTTTATGCGTAATGACTCAGTATTTTAGAGCAGCTGGAAGTCATGAAAGAACATTATGACCAACAAAACAGACAGAACTTAATAAATTCTGAACAACAATCAAGTATTTTAAGTCATTTCAAAGCTAGAACAACTTCCTCTGAAGACCTCAGCCATATACAAAGATACCACCTTAGGGAGATCAGTCCAAGACTGGAAACGTAACTTCAGGAAACTAACTTTTTTATCTGGAAGCTATTCTATAGCTCCTTTAATTGATTCTTTTTTAGTTAACCACTTTCCAAATACGAAGCTAATTAAGAATACTAAACCATTAACCTTAGGTGACCTAATGAATTTGAAATAGTAATTTAAAAAAAAAAAATCGTATTTTTAAGTTTGAGCTGCTAACATACACAGAAGTACAGTTACCTTAAAAATCTTAAAGGAACGTATATGTGGGATTCTATTAATGTAACCAGCAACAATTTGTATTTCCATCTCAAGTTTAAGAAAATTTTGAAGATCACACTAAATAAGAAAACTCCAAACCAGAAAAAGTGGATTGCAAAAATCAGTAACGAAAATAGCAAGGCTACCACAAAATACTTCTAGTGTTAATCCATCTATTTTAAATTCACTTACTACTGTGAGTATTCAACCCTAAAATGGCAACAACAATCTTACTTACAAATCTCCATTTGATGTGTTTTATTAAAGAAAGGACACTAAGACTTTAAATTTACATAATTTCAGTGGAACTATTAACTACTATATACACAATTAATGGTACAACTTACCAAGCAAATATACGACTTTAAAATAGCCAAATGGTATCACTGTGTTAGAACAGAGCACTTGAGTTTCAGGATCTCCTGACAGGGAAGATGTTCGTGGAAATGCAAAAGCAGATGTGTGTTTGCAGCTGCAATATGGATTCCAAAACTATCAGGCTTGAAGATGATGTAAGAAAGTCCTTATGAGCTATAGACATGAATTTCTTCTGTGATAATCATGCATCATAACCTGCAATAAAGGAGAAGGTATGAAGTAAGGACAACAGATAGTGCTGTCACGTATTTCACATAAAACTTGATTCATGTTCCTGACCCAAACGAACAAGCTTTTCTTCACAAACAAGTTTGGTTTTTTTGTTTTTTTTTTCACAAAAAGCAAGCAGCCTGAAAAATTCCATATTGACACCAATATGTCCTCATGCCTAATAAGAGATCAACCACATCATCGTTATACCCCTGGAGACAAGAAAAGGGCTAAATTAGTGCTTAGAGAAAAAGTTAGAAGAGCTGAATCCCATTTTTAGCCAATACCTTACCAACTCTGCCCTTCAGAACGTCCTGTTATCATTATTGCTTGCACAACTAGGTAGCTCACACGCAACGCAACAGAAATTACTCCATTTTCTAAAAGCATCCAATCCACAAGCCTCCTACCTTTGGCTCTTCTTGTGCTCATCTACTTATAGCCTTCTTCTACCGAACGCCTAAAATTGTCTGAAGATGGATTAAGGACATGTCTGAAATGACTGGGCATATCTCCAGTCTCCGTTACTTCCAGAAAGATTTATAAAGTCAGGAATCACTATCTGTACGACAGCTTTCTTTGGTAAAAAGTCTCTCTGTCACGCTGGGAACAGAATCTGCTGGGTTCTGGTTGAGCTCCGCACTGGAAATGCAGACTGGGGTGGCTTTGCTGGGAATCCACATGCTGGTGGGCTCTTTATGCGAGATTTTTCGGGGAGGGGAGAAGAGGAGGAGGAGCAGCAGAGAGGGAACAGGCAACAAACACTCACTCTGGAACTTTCCATGACCCTGGTGCCACCTCAGGAAAACATCAATCACTTCAGTTACAACACTATATTTGTATCTACAGAATAAATGCCACATTGGGAACTGGGTTTCCTAAAAATAGGTGCAGCTCATTCCTCCTTGTCAAAAACTAAAAGTGCCCTCCGTTGGAGGGAAGAGAACCTTGTGACCCTGGTTCGTGGCCAGCGCTCAGCCCAGGGGTGACTTTGGCAGGAGCAGTACCTGCCTGGTGCCCGGGCAGCCCAGCAGCTCCAGCGGGAGGCTGATTCCCGGGAGCAGCAGGGGGCATTATCCCACCGTGTACCAGCTCCACGGGACACTGCCACCATTCCCACAGCCGGGCACACAGAATATTCCAGCCAGCAGAGAACCTCGCAGGCAGAGTGCTCGCTGAGCTTGGCTGTTGGAGCAGGCACAGCCACACAGCCTGGAGAAGGGAACACCTGCTGCCGAGCGCAGCAGCGTCCGCCGGGAACGCGGCACCGTGGAATGCTGCACGAGCAGCACCCCGGGACACAACTTCCTTCAACACACTGCAAAGCCAGTCTGCTTTGCTGGGAAAAGAAATCTCACACAATAAAGGTATATTCTTTCCATAATCCTACAGGCAATTTATGAAGTTGCCACCAAGCTCTATTTAACAAACACTGTTTAATTAAGCATTTGGCAGTCAACACTGGTACAACTGGCATAATCACTGCAACTTTTAAAGCAAGCAAACCTCCCAAAAACAGAACCCAACAGCATGATGTCCACACCTTCCCCAAAGATTCACCACGACCAAAACATTTCGAGTCATGGGACAGCTAGTCAATTCTAACTAAATCCCACAATCAGCCTCGTTCAGTTTACATCTCTGGGTATGCGTTGTCACATTCTGCCATAACACATCAGTTTTACTTCCAATGTTCTAACTCTGCCACGCGTACTTGCTTGGGACCTTGAAGACCTAAGAAGGTCATCCAAAATAGTTCTGGATTGAAATGGAAGATTTGTCTTCTAAAGTCCTCCTTTGTGCGAGACACCAATCCCACACAGATGCATTTACACCTCCAATGGTACTGTCCAATCTGAATACCTAGGAATTTGAACACCTTAATTACTGTCACAGAGTTTTAACTCTGTTGTGTGTATCATGGCTGATATTATTACTCAAAACAGCATTAAACAGCACAAGCAGATTCACAACTTTCCGTATTTGGTTTGGAGTACTACTGATAGAACGCAACCCAAACTATCTGCCAAAATTCACTGCAAAGTCAAGAATGCTGCCTATTCTACATTAAAGGTTATAAACAAGGTACTGCAAACAAACTCTTTCCTTTAAATTACTTTTAAAAATCGAAATCACTTTGTCATTACCTTCCCTCCCTTGCTTATATTCCCTTTTAGCACAGCACATCAAGAACTCTGTGGCTTTTTTTAGAATTATCCAGGATTTTGACTTTTTTTAAGCCAAGTGAGATGTTCCCAGACGACTGTCAGCCAGGTAAAGACTGGTGCCTCTGACACAATGACTGTTCAAGCTCCATCCAAATGCACTTCTTTAAACACATTAAAGCTACAGAATTATCATCCCAGAATGGGAACAACACATTCCATTGGAGAAAATTCCTACTTGAGAGCAGCTATTCCCTGCACTTACTTTTAAAATGACGCAAAAAAATAGAGTAATCCATAAACTCTGGATTTCTGTAGTAGTTTCAACAGTAAGGACTGGTACTGGTGTTGGGGCTGGAGATCCCCTTGGATCAAGAGCCGATCACACGGCGCTCAGGCAGGCCTCAAGTCACAGAACATCCACATGGTGTGTTCCAGCACCCCAGCTGTTCCCAGGCACAGGAATGCCAGGACTCAAATGTCTGCTCAGCTGCTCGATTTTAAACACAACCTTGTCGCAGTAATTGTGTTTCCTGAACACCTCATGTCGTGCACAGACCGAGATTTTCCTTTGCCATGTATGTGTACCACTGGACCATGAGCAAGTCACAGCTGATAATGCACTCAGAGACAAACCAGCTGCACATCCTGACTTCCAGAAGGGAGATTCCCTCCTTTTAAACTCCTCTACTTCACTGTATGCCTATTTAAAGGTACATTTAAGAAGACTCACCTAACTAGCAATGATACTGACACAGTGATCCTCAGTGCTGCCCTAGGCCTCTCCCCCGCAGAGCCTCTTGCAGGAGCTGTGGTCTCAGGTGACCACCAAGATAAGCCCCAGAGGCAGAAGTCACCTTGCCCACGACCTAACAACACAGGCACCATCTATTTTACCTCTCATCTTTAATATGGCCCATTTTCCATGTGCAGTATTTGCTATGCCAATTCTGCACAAACCTTTTAGTCACATTAAGGTATTACTTTTTCAACTCACAGGTAAAGCACTACTTTGGGGGAGATACTTGTTAATCTTTTGATTTAAAGTCAATACTTGCTGATATAAAACAGACACTTGATTGACATTTGTGAAACAAAAACGGAATTTAACACCCAGCTGGTGCTTTCTGGCTTGTGACAGCCCAGCTCAGAAGAAATGTAGGTCACACCTACGACTGCTCAGAGTCCATTATCTGTATCAGAAGATAAAACTGAACGTCCTGAAAACATTTCTTTCATATATTAGCATTTATTTGGTAAAAACACATCATCTTTTCATGTCTGAGTCTGAATTTGGGCAAAACACCACAGACCAAGACATTTATTGACATACTTTACACCACTAAATAGGTTCAACTTCTTTATACCACTAATCTAAAATAAGACTCAGAATTTACAACAATTTTGTTTTGCTTATTTCCTTTGCAGTTGCTTTCCACTAAAGATTTAGTCTCACTGGTAACTATGACTTGTAGACAAAATTGTTCTACTTCACTGCACATCAACCTCAATCGTGCTCCCATGCCAGCAGTGAAGAGAGAAGGAGGGAAAAGGGAATATTTGCTACCACTGGTTAGGCACTGAAGAGGAAGGACAGAGTACTGTGGATATTTTCCAAAATCACTTATATGCCACCCCGCAAGATGCAATGCTTGGACTGCCCTCTACAGAGAGCAAGCCCAGAGAGCTCTTCCAAACACATTTATGCATGCAGACTTTAAAAATTTATAAGCAGCAGGCTTCATGCTTGAATGTTACTGCTGTTCCAGCGACAACCCTCAACTGTAACACTCCAGTTGCCCATTCAGCACTGGCTTCCAGGACTGGCCTCCCACACTTCTGAGCCCTAGCTCTGGTCATTAGTTCCCTTTTCACACTGGTTCTGCCTTTCCTCTCCTTTCCCACTTTATATTTCTGCTGTTGTTGTCACAGTCTTTAGCTAAGTCTCTTTTTCAACCTTCTGCCTCACATTCACTCTACTAAAATCTGAGTTCTTTCCTCCCTCTACCCCACCCCCTGTGGGTTTATTTTTTTCTACTAACACACACTTCCCACAATTCTCCAAACATCTGTCACACAACCAAATCAGTGATTTTTGTCTGTATGTCCTCTTTGTCTTCCACTCCCATTCTGGGCAGTTTTTGCCTTTCTTACCATCTCCTGTTCCTTAAGAACTCAAGCTGAGGAAAACAAAATTAGACTTAATTACAGCAGCTAACACACAGCTTCCTAACTGGAAAGTATTCCCTGACTGTTGCATCCTGTGCTCCAAGAGTCAGGCTTGTGGCTACAAAATCCGCTTTCTAAAATTAAACCGATCTCACCATCAAAGCACCACATCCTGCTTGCTTTCTTATTTTCTAGCTCGCTGACAGAAGAGAATAAATGTGGTGTCTACACACCTATCACTGCAAACAACAACAAAAAAGTCCTCCCTTCACAAACCACACAAATAAAGAGTGACATGAGACTGTATTTCCATTAGTCTATCACCACTCATCTCCTTAGGAAATAACTCGGATGTTTCGCCTCTCACTGTCAACATTTTTCTACCCTGCATGAAATTATAGCCAATTCAGGTTTTACTGCCTGTAGGAATGCTGGGTAAAGGAACAGCAAAAGTACCAATGCAAAGGCATTTTCTACCTTGAAGCACCTCTAAAAAATTCTAAAAAGCTCTATAAATTGGTACATGCAGGCAGAAAATACCGTACACCTCCCCAGCCACCCCCCCAAAAAACCCTAAAAAACCACAACCAAACCGCTCTGGTCATTCACCCTCATAAGCTTTCCCCAGAAGCACTAAGGTGGGTTGACAACCACTGTTTTTGCTTTATTATTTCCCACTTCCTAGAACTGGTATAGGTGACAGGGAGGGTCACGACGTTGGCAACCAGCTGTCAGCACACGTTGCTCTTCCCGGAGCGGCTATTTCCTCCAAAGTCCAGGATTCCCGCGATTCTCTTCCCCCCCCCCACTTACGGTAAGGGAAGATGCGACTCCGCGGCAGCAGCGTGGCGCTCGGAGAGGCAGCGCCTGACCTTGGCGCCGCCACCGAACGCGTGGGGAACCCAGGAATTCCCAGCCAGGGGCTACACCGCACCCCTTGGCCGCCGGGGCCTGCCCGTCCCCCCGCAGAGAGCGGCCTCACGCCCTTCAGGCCATGCGGGCAACTCCGCGGCCCAAGAAAACGGGCCCCGAACAACCAACAAAGCGCCGCGGGGCCGCAGGGGATCTGGTTCTCCGAGCGCAGGGCGCCCGCCCGGGCCGCCGCCTCCACCCGCTCCCCAGCGCCGAACAAAGCGCGGCTGCCCGGCCCTCGCCCGCCGTACCTGGTGCCTCTGGGCGCGGACGGCGCTGAACATATTGGGAGCCTCCGAAATGCGGGGGAAGAAGACTCGCAGGCACAGCCCCGGCCGGCTGGGAAGGGGCAGAGGAGGAACGGAGGGAGCAGAGAGAACGGAGGGCGCGGCGCTGCCAAGGGAAGGCGACGGGAGCGAAGCGACCAAGCGCGGCCACGAGAGCTGCAGACACACTCACAGCGCTGCGCCCCGAACCTTCCGCCTCCGCGTGGCGGGAGAAGAGCGGCTGGGGAGGAGGCGGCGCTGGGGCGGCCGCGGCGGCCGCGCTCGGCTCCGCTCGGCTCCGCTCGGCTACCCAACGAGTCCGGCCGCCCCGCCCTCCGCGGTCCCGTCGCGTCACGGCCGGCGGGAAGAGGTGTAGTGCCCGTGGGGGCTGAGGCGGTGGTCGGGGTGGAACCGCAGTGCTCGTTTCCGTCGGTACCGGCTGTCGCCGCGAGCGTTGCTGGCAGCGCTCAGCCACGAGCAGAACTGGTTCAGTAACCTTTGTTTGTCAAACCTGGCGCTGCCTGTTCTCCTCAGCCACGACACCCCCTTAGCCCCGCCATGGCTCTCCCTTAGCCAAATCAGTACCTCAGCTACAGCTCTCCCTCGGTCATTACTCCTCCTCAGCCATAACACCCCGTCAGCCGCGACTCTCCCTCAGCCGTTTCACCCCCTCAGCCATGTTACCCCCTCAGCCATGGCTCCCCTCAGCCACTACTCTCCCTGAGTCGTTTCACCTCAGCCATTGCTACCCCTCGGCCATGGCTCCCTGTCAGTCATGAACCCCCTCAGCCATGGCTCCCCCTTAGCCACGACTCTTTATCAATCTGGGCTGTAGTTCAAGGCATCGTATCTGTTTGACCGAAAAATACCGTGTTTAATGTTGGGAACTCTCCCTGGCGGCTTGCCCTCTGTGTGAGGCCATGCCACTCCATCCCACCTCACTCCATCACCCTGGAGTCCCTCTGGGAATGGCATTTTCTCAGCTGGATGAGAAATATACCCACACACTCTTTAGGATAAATTATGTCTTTCCAGAGAAATATATTTTTAAACATCCCTGCTGATAAACGAGGGGTATTTGAAGCCCTGTCTGTTTGTTATGTGTCTGCATGCAAGCTCCTGATTCATGGCTGGGCCTGAGAGCTGTTGCAAGAGCATCATAAATAATCCATGGGCTGAGTGAAGTCTGAGGATCCATGTTTGCTTCCGGATTTAAAGTGCCAAGGTCACCTGGAAGGCAGCGTACACTTCCCCATGCAATTTCCCTGAGTGCTTCCTCCGGATTCAGAGGCCACCTTGGTCAGGAAATAGGAAGCCTGTAGATTACGTTAGATGCAGCTTCAGTGTCTCAGCTGTGCAATGTATGTGATATTTCGTCATATATTATAAAATTTATCCATACTCTTCAAGAATCTCAGTGGAGACACATGTTTCAAAACACTGAAGTTGGGCCATTCTGAGGTCTCACACAGAAAGTGCTTTAAAACGCTGATAATAATTATCTTGTCTCATCAGAAGCAGGCAGAGGCATTAAGATGTAGGTATATTCTTCACCTGCACGTATATCTCAGCTGCAGCTGAGCCATCTCCAGCTTCTCACCTTGCCTGCAGCAAACAGGACAATCCCAAATTCCCACCTCTCTGAGACATTCTCACTGCCTCTTTTCAGTTCTTAAATCAGCAGCCACACCTCAGGGCTTCCTTCCCACTCTCTGCTTTCTTTTTGAATGAAGTTTCTTATCAGGGCTGTGTTAATTAAAGGCAAAGCTGGGATGGAGAGGGAGGTAAAGGAATGATGATCAAATAGAACGGTGCTGGGATGTTCCTTAATTAAGTAAATCTCAGGATTACGCAAGCTGCTGTTCCAGTTTTCTTAGGAATGGAGATGCCTTTATGAATCATGATCAATTTTAATTGTCAGCCACCACATGTGACGTCAGAGAGCAGGAGCAGCAGCTTCCCCATAGCACAGTTAGCAGATGAGTGTTGCCACTTCTTTTCACGTGGACCCCCGTGACAGGGGAACACTTTTGAGATTTTGCAGAGCAGGGCTAGGCCAGGAGCTCAGCTCTCCTTTGGCCCAGTTGCGTTCGATCACCCAAATTCACTCCCACTGAAAAATAAAAGGGTTTTTTTCCTCCGTTCCTTGCTTTGCAGACAACATGAAATTATTTTAAATTGTTAAAACACCCTTACTCTGGATCCTATGATGATGGAAGGTACCACTATGACATGCAAATACCTTCATTTCAGATGGCTAGAAACTTTGCAACCCTTCCCAATGAAACTCATGTTAAATCTTAATTGATTTCTAAAGAAGAACACATTATGGAAAGGGACCAGTGGACTGAGTTGATACCGAGTGATTGAGTTACTGGGAGCTGAACCAGAAGAACTAATTGTTACGCTTATGGAGGCTCTGGATATTCTGCATACCTGTTGTCTCCTGCCATGGAAAATACAGTCTAATGCCTGGAAAGCCCTCTTGCTTGTCATAGAAATGGTGTGTTCTCCCTAAGTCAGGTGTTTGTAGGTGCCCCTGATGTGGCTCTTCTGCTGGTCTCCACCATGTCTCATCCAAAGATCTGATGTCTCTGGGTATTTCAAAGGCTTAATGTAATAACATCAAGCTCTGCTCCCTATAGAGCTTTGTCATGAAAACAACCTGAGAGGGGGAAATACTGTATTTGGTTAGAGCAAAATATGTGGCTTGGGTTGCTGCACTAAAAATGGAGGAAGTATAGAAAAAATATGTTACTCCTAGAAGTGAGAATAAGGCCTTTTTTTCCCCTCATAAGCTGCTCTACAAAATATCTTTAAATCCAGAGGGATATTGTGTTTCTCTGTGGACACAGACTAGCATAGCTCAGTGCAGTGCAGCACCATCAGCCGGAGAATCCAGTCCCTGCTCTTGTTTTAAATAGAAAATTGTTTTTATGAATGAACAAAATGCTTTCTGAAACCCAGTACAATTTAGTTCATATCCTTTATCATGTATATATTTAAACTAGAGAGATATGTATTGCAATTGAAGTTTACTTGTGTTCTGTGTAATTATCACTTACACCAATCTATTCATTCCATAACTTTTCCTTGCTGCACGTTGGAAGGGTTTTTGATAATTCATTCTGGTTGCAGAAATCCTTGTGTAGAACACGTTTTGTCAGTGCCTTGGCTGTCAGAGTCCTTAGCAGTGACATTTTAATGGTGTTTGGGCTGGGTTGGGATTAATGGTCCACGTTGGACTCTTCCCTGTAAATTCTGGCACGTCATTTGCCATCTGGCTGGCTGATAAGAGCTACTCTGAGCAGGGCAGTTCATCTCCTTTCCTTCCCCGTGGCAAAGCAGTGATAGTCTTGAATAAATTCTTTACATAGGAGCAAAGAATGTAGGAAATTTATAAGCACTGTGAAGGAATATTAAAAGATGCAGGTTTAATAGCCATGGCCTTACATTTTAATGGTGGGTTCTCTATCAAATCTCTGTTCATCTTTCTTGAACAATGTAAACAACTTCCCTCCTTAATTTCAGGAGACACCATTCTTCCACCACAGTCACCTTCCTTGATTTGTGTTGGACAGAAATCCAGAGACTGTCTGCCACGCCAAGGCTATAAATTATGTCTTGTCTCATTTCCATTATGCAAACAGAAGTCTCCTTAATTAATTCCATTGGATGAAGTCCATAGGAAACGTTCAGAGGATTCTGATAGAGCCACTAGTTAATGTTGTAAAAAAACCCCTTCTTCTGACTATCTGCCCTTGAAGGATCAGTCTTTCCATCTCAAAGACACAGCTTTTGGGATGAACCCTCATGAGAACTCCCAGCTGCATATATATCTTGCACAGAGAAAACAGCTACAATTTTAGAAAAATTACAACTTTTATAACTCTTTCAAGACAATTCTCCCCAGGCAACTGTCAGCAGATCCATTCTGGGCATGGAGATACTACCTTTGTTTATATTACAGGTTATTTTTCCTTGGCCTGGGACAGTATTTAACCTAGATGTAACATCAGTTCAGAAGTATGGATGTGTTCACAAAGGAGTACCTGTCCCATCGTCATTCTTGGAGCAAACAAATCCAAAGTTGATATTCAGATCTGATTCCAAACATTTGCTGCGGCACATTTGTGAATGCCCCATCCCTGGAAGTGTCCAAGGCCAGGCTGGACGGGGCTTGAAGCAACCTGGGATAGTGAAAGGTGTCCCTGCCCATGGCAGAGAATGGAACAAGATGAGGTTTAAGGTTCCTTCCAACCCAAATCGTTCTGGGATTCTATGATTTTAAGGAGATTGGACTAAAGTCTGATCCTTTTGACTTTGCGTGCATGCTCAAAAGCTTCTGATCAGGAATAGGCCTCTAAAAAAATCTCTGGTTTGTGACTTTCCTATAGAAATTGAAATTTTGTTATTGTTTCCTCAGGACTGGAAGCCTAGTTAAAATTAAAAGCTTTTCAGCTATATTAATGTATGGTTTCTGGGCAGTGATATTTGCAAATATATTCTAGTTGCGCGTTACAAAAGCTTGTTTCATACACCTGTGCATCTTTCTTGCTTCCATAAGGACAATAGTTTCTTTGGCTGAACTATCCTGTTCAGAGGGTTACAATAAAACACTTTGCACTTGAATTGTTTGCCTTCCTGACCCCTCAGCTTTCTGCCAGCTTCTGACTGTGCACGCAAGTAAGAGCTTTGTACTATTTGTCCTTGGGGCTGCATTCACTGAGTGTTCGCTGCCTGTACTGGAGCCTGGTAGCTCCTAGTTTGCTTTTTCTTCTTTTTAGCTTTCTCCCTCTGAAGCCGCATCATTACTTTCACTCATGGTCCTAGTGAAAATTCAGAATGTTAATTAAGAATGGTAACAGTGGGAAATCTCTGGAGAGTAAATGAACAGAGACCTGATTGCCTCTATCTCAAAGAAGAGCTGTGCTGGGTCATGCCAGAGAAGGAAAGGGAGATGTGTAAATCCCAGCCTCTTGTGATGAAGCATCAGGGACTGCTGTTAGGCCACCACAGCTGGAAGAGGCTCCTCCTTGCCACGGTGTGTTCTTCAGCCTCCTGCATCCCTGCTGTGGTCATTAAAGGATGGCTGTAATTAGGAACACCATAACACGGTGTCAGCAGCAGGCCCAGGGCACCAACAGCCTGGGGGGTCAGGTCTGGTCCCACACATCCCATGGCTGTGAGGGATACACTGCCTGTCCTCCCTGCTGCGAGACAGGTGAGCTTTTAAAATAACGTAAAGGGTGACCATGTAGGGATTTAGCTGCTCTGCGGGGAAGGTAAGAGAGAATGAAGCATCCTATTCTATCATCAGCTCAGAAAGTGTTCCAGAAAATGACTGAAAATTTATACTGAGAGCTCCCGAGGTGGGGCTTTTTTTTCAAGAAAAACTCTTATTTCAGCTTTTACAGAAGAACCCAGCATCTTTCAATTTTGCCTTTTAAATTAATACTAACATCATAAGCTATGAGGACAAAATTATTTAAGAGTTGGACTGTGCATTTGTGATCTTTGCACAAGCAGAAGAATAGATTTGATGTCACTTTAACTCTGCTTATATGTTCCAGCCATAGTAATGCTATGAGTAATTTAATTCTAAAAAGAGAAGAAAAATGTAGAAGAACCTTTATGTTCCATGAAAGGAAAGCTGTTCCTACTGTATGTCCCTGCTAGCACGAAGGCAGGAGGTTAATGAGAGCTCGGCCTTGAGGGTTGGTTTTCCGATGAGCACAGGAACAAGCCAAAGATGAACTGTGCCGTTTCTTGATCAAGAGCAATGAATTAATCTTCAACCTCATAATTTATTCCAAAGAACACAGAAATTTATTGTAACCGTGTTCTCACTTTGTATTATGCTGTGGCTTGACAGTGTCTGAAAAAATAACCTTCTGATACATGGATCCTCTTTGATTTCACCAATGTCACGAGGACATTCAGCACTGGGGGGATTTATGTTTAACATTTGGGACAGGTGTTTTTTATTGGTGTGATTTGTTTCCAAACGCATTGGTGAGTGCCACACCCAGCCTGTCGTAGGTTGTAGGTTTCGATAGGGCTGAGGAAAGCTTCCATGGAAATGAGATCTTTCAACTGAAGGTAGAGTTTGTGTTGAAATTATTTCTTTCACATAACTTACAATACATTGCATTTCTGTAACGCTTTCTGTTTGAAGACTCAGAGCTATATGTAAATGAATTCTGCAGCATAGAAATGCATAGGAGAAGATAACTATTTCATATTTATGTTTCATTTTTCAGTGGTGTTTGTTTCCACAGCTGAGTGGACTGTATGGAGAGAGCTGTTTGACCTGACCGACATCACCAAAGTGCAAGGACTGGCATTGCTGGCAGAGATAAAGTTTTCCAGCTCTTCAATCTAGAAAGAATACGGTGAAAGGAAGATCAGGGCAGTCTGCACTCATCAGAATTTTTGGGGGACTTCTGCAGATGGAGCATATGGTGTGTGTCTGATGCATGGGATGATACATGATACCTGGGAGGAAGTAAAGAGAGGGAGCTGCAGCAGAAAGCAGATAATGAGAATGCTCTTTAAGGGCAAATTAGAGAAATACCTGTGATTTTTAGCTGAACTGCTTCAACCCAAGTGCTCCCTCATGAGATCTTTGTGGGGGCTGGATCTTCAGTGCCTACCTCTCCCCTGCAGTGCAGGGATGTAACTGCCTGTGCCTGCTCTCCTTGCAGCATGGAAGAGGCTAGGTAGGGCTCACCAGAAGGGATATGGGGGACGGGGCAGTGTAAGGAATGCGAGAAGGACTTAATTTTACTCCCTATTGCAGCGGGATTCACTTTAGTGGTTGGGTAAAAGGAGAGCCGGGGCAGCTGAGGCCACCCTGTGTGCATGCTGCCTTTGAAAACAGAGCACGTCACTGCTTCCAGCTCCTGTTTCATATTCTGCTGGGAGCTTCTGGTTGCAATGCTAATTCGAGCAAATCTCTGACAATTTAAGTAGGAGAGGTTCATGTATAATATCTGTAGTATGACCTGTTTATACTAAGGAAATCATCATCATTAAAATAAAAAGACACGAGTAACTGCAAGTTTCTCCTTAACAAGAATATTCAATTTAAATACAAGTAAGCAGGAACAAAGTGGTCTTATTTTAGAGCTAGTCAGTGCATATTTTTATGTCATCAGGAATCAGTAATTGCACAGAAGCAACTTCAAATTGCAACACCTTGTAGTGCAGTCACAGAACATCTGCATAACGAAGATGCAGTGCACTTTGAAGACATGCACATGAGTGCAAACAGGACGAGCACTGGAAGGGTTATGGAAGGTAGAGCAGCACAGGCGGCCAGTGGAAAGGAACACATTTGGAGTGGGAAATACTTTTCCTGCAGCACCAGTGTCCCTTCCAAAATCTGAATTACTGCCCAGCCTTCAGAGGGAACAAAAAGGCAGGAGAGATTTAAAATTCCAGCATGATGGCAACAAGAGTATTTGACACGCATGCAGTGTCATCTTCTCTCCTGAGGACTGCAAATTCCACCGTAAGGTCATGCATCTCACTTTCTGGCTCCATCCTTTTAGCACAGAGAAGGAGAACCACGACAGGCTGCCTTGTGTTACACTGAAGTATTAATAGTGCTGTTAGCTGCGCAAACACTGTGGGGAAACGCCCAGCTTATTTCTTTAAAAATATATATATGTATCTGTGCATTTTATAGTGCCTTTCTTACATGTTGTACATACCAGGATAGTCAGGAGATGAAGTTAAAGAATAAACTCCGTTTTTATTAAGATGAAATACTCTACATTGACCCTCACACGAAGGACTCAGTTATTTTACTGTCACACACAAAATGAAGAGTGTGTAACATGTTGATATGTAAATGTTTGTGGTGCCAAGACAATTGCTTGTGTGTGATAGCCCTATGTGTTTTGTTCCAGCTTCAAAGCTCTGCAGCCATCCACCCCTGCCAGTCAACAGCAAGTTCCTACTCCTGTCAGAGTTAAAAGTTTACCTTTACCTTTGAACTTGGTTGGAACAAGAACTGGCCCTGTATGGAGCTGTGGGAAATAATTGACTGCAGGAGCATTTACTTCACTCATCTCTGAATTGATTTGAACCAAATTACTCAAGTAATTGCAGTACATTTTACTTACAGTTTTACAATCTTAATTACCATGCAGGTCTCCAATATTAGGAATTATATGTATTTAGGGAAAAGAGAAAAAGGCATTAGTGGTTTTCTACCAGCTGTGTTCAGATAATACACACAGACCCAAAAAGTCACACAGCCACTCCAAAAAATAGAGTATGTATTCAGTTTTTGTCAGTTCTGGTAGGTACTAGAGCAAACAAAGCAGATGTTCATTTTATATCAGTCTGCTTTGTATTGCTGAGGCCTGAAGTTCTAAAAAGAAACTGAGAATGTTGTCTTGCTTTTCCCCAAAACTGATAATCTCTCTTCATCTCTTGAAGATGAAGAGGGAAAATTCAAGAGATGAAGAATTCACTTCTTGAATTTTTGCCTCTTGTTCATTTATGGCTTATCTTCTCAATGTCCTTTCTTCAGTAATTTCCATTGCCTGAATTTATGCCACTTGGCAAACCCCAAGGTGATAAATTACCAACTCTTCAGTAGAGAGAACAATCTCCAGTGTCTTTAGCTTGTGCTTTTCTGGGATGCCTTATCTTTCCTTTTGCATATACATGAAGGGTATCTGAAGGTGTTTGATGGGAAAGGGGAAATAGCAGAACCATTTATAAACTCCAGTTTAAAATCCGTAAGTGAAACCTGAATCCCTCTTGGTTTTGTGGTCACTTCCTTTTTATGAGTGAATCAGGATTATGCCCTGTTGTTATTTGGAATTCTACTATAGTTACTTTTCTTTAAGTTTTCCCCACTGTAATCTCTGATACCATCACCAAGATGAATGATTGTAGTCTTGCAGCAACTTGGAGAGATTTATAGACCTCATTTTGCAACTTAAGAAGCTGAGGCTCAAAAAGGCCACATCATTGGTTCGAGTTACAAATGAAGAATGGAGCAAAACTGTGAGTTAAATTGGGATCATCCAAGTCCTGTATTAACGCTTTCACCCTAAAGCTGTTCTGTTGTGAAGGAAAGAACAATATGACTCATGCACGTAACATGTCTTTTCTGTATGACCATTTAGAAGAGGACCACCTTATGAATATAGATAACCATAGGATCTACTATATGATCTTAGGGAGGAAATATCCAGAAAGATTATTATCATTTAGATAAGATTGAAAACTTGAGCTTTTTAAAGTTATCAGTAGAGTCTGATGGCTAAAATAACTGGCTGGCTGCAGGTATTTCTGTGCAGTATCTTCCTATATTTTCTAACTACCTCTTTCAAAAATTAAATGTTGGGACTGGGAAACTGTATATTTGAGGAAAAAATGGGTAATGGCATAGTCATAGTGAAAAGTTTGGTGAAGCAAATGAAAGAAGGAAACATTCTCAAGCTTTCCAGGATTTTGAACTTGAGAATTAAAAAGCCAAGCCAAACCAGAGAAAAAAACCACAAAACCTGCAGTAACTTTGGAAGGCTGATGGGACAAGCACTTCAACACACACTTCAGTTAGACACAGATATAAAGGGTTCTGCAAATTAGGTCAAAAAGGGAGCAAAGTGGATGTATTCTACAGTCACCTGTAATTCTGTTCATAACAAAGAAAGGAGAGAGCTTTTTCAGGAGGCTCTAGATCTGTTCCTATGAAAATAGAAATATGACGGACATTACATGTTAACACTGTTTCTGTAGTTCTGCAAATCCAGCTGAGGAAACAAAGGGTTGGGAAGAGCAACTCCTACAGCCCTACTGTGCTTTTTATCACCCCTTCCACCACTGCAGTTATGTGCTGGGACATACTGTAATGCACAATGAAACCACCTAACCTAGGAATCAGCTTTCTGAGGAGTTTTTCTTGTTTTCAACCTGAATCATTCAGCAGGTGGATTTTGCATGGGAATGGGCAGGGGCTGGTGATTCTTGCACCTACTTTTGCTACTACAGCCAACAGACAGTGGGCCATGGGGTGGGGATTGCAGTGCTGTGTGCAGTGATACAGAAATGTATCCTCTCACTTGGGGCATTAGGAGAGACCACAGGAAGTGGCTCATAGGCTTGCCCGAGACAGCATTTTCTGTTCTCAGTTGTCTGTGAGATGGACCAGTGCCCTAAGGACACTATATAAATAGGCCTGGGGTTGCTAGATATGTATCCCAGATATTTGGATTTACTTTACTTTTGAGTAGTAAGTACCCAATAGTCTGTGAACAGACTACTGTGAGCATAAACACCAAAAAAACATTGTCAGGAATACTGGGAAACAAACAGCCAGGCACAATAATATCCATTTCAAGTACGTGCTGAGGAGGAGTTTACTCTTTCAAGGTCCAGCATTTTTGGTATCAAATAGAATTTGTGCCTTAAAGAGACAGCCAGCATTCCTGCTCTGGTTTCCTGGGTATTTTCGAGGTGTGAAAAGGAACAGTTTTGTGAGGACTTGCAGAGATCTCTGGAGACTGACTTTGCGGGGGAATGGTACAGCTGTACCATGCAGCCCTTTTTATCTCTTTGGAAGATACCTGCAGTTAGGCTGGGTGCAGCTTGGATTTTGGCAAATTTTTATGGATCAACATACTCCTTATTTTGTTAAGTGATCAACATAAAGCAGTGATAAATGTTGAACCTGCCCCCCATACAAGTGACCTAATCTACTGCCAACACATCACGCATGAGAGCAAATAACGTATTTGTGGGACAAAGGACCCCCATTTAAAGATATAACAGGAGACAGCTTGTATGAACAGCCTGCATGATTTTTAAAATTTGGTCTCAGATTCCTTTCTGGCTCAGTACGTTTGCTGCATATTGATTTTCCTGGAGTTATATAAGGCCTAAGCCCAGCCCTTTGTCACCAAAAGCAGCACAGCTGTTTCCAGGACCACGAGTCATGTGTGTGAGTTCTCTTTTTAACTTCCCACTGGCTTTTTAAAAATACACTTTCAATCAGTTTTGCTTTTCAACACCAAAGAGAAAAAGCAGTAAGTTTTCCTGAGAACTGGAGATTTGGGCAAAACATTAAGTCTTCATATGCTAAAGAAGGTTGTGCTGAGAAGTTGTGTTAAACTGTGGTATTGACATAATGTTATAGAATATGGGAGATGTATATCTGATTATATACATCTAAAATTCACTTTGAAGGTACTAGAACTGTCTTATTTAAGCAATAGTGAAACAAATTAATGTTAGCAGCAGTGGGAAAAATTGAGAAACACAGGCTACACTGACTTTTTTGGAATTGTGTTTATGTATAGTCAATTAAATATTAAGGCCTATGAAAGTGGGTAAGCCAAAAAAATAATGAACACAGGTAGAGGGTGCAACTGAAATTCTTGTTGAAGTACCTTGTGTAATCCCAGCTGGATCAGCAAAACAACCACTGATGACTAAACCCAGCTTTTCCTCGGCCTCTCTGTGGTGTTTCAGAACTGTAACAACCTGGTCTCCCTGTACTTGCTTTTGAACCTTGTTTTGTTTTGCTCTGACTTCTGTGCCAGGGATCTAGCCTGGGCTGGCTGTGCCTCCAAAGGGAACTCTGTACTCTCCTGAAGTAACATCCTCTTGTTCCTCTCCTGGGTCTCTGCCATGATCCCAAGAAGGAGCGGTTGGGCATGTGTCCTGTTTGTGGTCACAGCATCTCCCAGCTGAGCCAGACCTCTGCGTTACACACAGTGTGGAGAACCCCTGCGAATTGCCGCAAGTCACCTGGCAATCCGTGTCACCCCTGGGGAATTTCAGGAGTTAGTTTTAGGGGTTGAAGTCCGGACTACTTACCGTCAGGCTTATCAAGTGAGGAATTTATGGCACCTCTCCTCAATCCAACTTATTCATGGATTTAAAGAAGCCACTGCAGTGCTTTGGGTCGCTTCCCACACGTGGTTCTAGCACTTGGGTACTGGACTTGTCTCAGAAGCAATACTGGGAATCAGGTAACGTGTATAAAGCACTCTGAAGAGTAAGAGAACCCTAGTTTAGGAAAAAATCCTTCATGGAAAGGCTGATCAAGCGTTGGAACAGGCTGCCCAGGGGAGTGGTGGAGTCACTGTCCCTGGGAGAGTTCAGAACACGTGAATGTGGCACCTGGGGACACGGGTTTGTGGTGGCCTTATGTTGGGGGAGTGGTTGGATTTGATCTTGGAGGGATTTTCCAGCCTGAAGGATTCTGTGAGTCTAAGTTCTGGGTCTGTGGGGGGTGGCGGCTTTACAGCAGTTTAGATTGGATTTGCTGAAGTCACATCACTGATTAGATGATATACACATTTCATATCCTATTACATTTGTATGATAAATTTATGAACTCTGTATATTTCCACTTGTCTCCTCTAAGGCTTTTGGTCTGTTTTATGAGCTGAGAAGCAACAAGCATCCTACTGGCTGCTGTGTGTGTCCAAGATCAAATAAAAAAATACAGTGAGAGTTAATGAACAAAACCTCCAAACATTTCTAGAGTTTTATGCACCTCACACACTTGCATAAATTTCAACAAAAGAGTTGTTTTTAGTAAAAATAATGGCACAGGCATGACAATGCGAGAAAGGTTAAGACATGACTTGATAGATTTTGTATATATTACAAACCTCTCTGCTTTGTTTTAAAGCTTTTCACTTTTGTGTTTGAAATCTGGCAAGAAACTCAAAAGTCTGATGCAAGGTTTTTAAGATGGATGTTTCCAAGGCAAAAATCAGTGGACCAGCTTCATACCACCAGCACAGTTTAGGTAAATTCATGCATTTAAGAAGTCAGACACTAAGTTTTAAGTTGATTTGTACCAGTGCACCCAGAAATACACACAAGAACACGAATATAATTTCTTTTTATCTCTCTCTATATATATATATATTTATGTGTATATTTACACATACATACCCATGTGTCAAAATTCTATCCAAGCCCAAACCAGGCCACTGTGAGCTGTACAGAGACATAGATTAGTGCATAGGTGGGAGGTATATCCAAGTTCCCTCCCTTGGGGAGGGAGTAGCCACAAGCACAAGTCAGGGCAGAATCAAGCCCTGGCTCTGCCTTTTGTAAAACAATGCTGCTGCTTAGCAACTATTTTCTGCCTGGATGAAAGCAGGAACCTTGCAAATCATAAACAAATATGTAGGTCCAGGCAGAGGCCAAGTTAAATAAAGTATTCTTTACCCTAACTCTGTCTGCTCCTCTTTTTTCATGGTAAAAATTTCCATGAAAAATAAGAGGGAGTGTAGGACACAGAGCCCTAAAGGAGGGATTCAAAAGTAAATAAATAGGAAATAATATGATGCACAGGAAGAGTTTAGCCACTATAGGAAATAAATAAGACCTTCAGAGGAGATAAAAATAATTTAATTCAGTCTTTTAGAGCCAAAATTTAAATTGATTTAAAATTTTCCTTTTTTTCCTCCATGGGTGAAATTACAAATACGTGTTATTTCTTCCATGAAACTTAATGTGGAATGGAGAGGCCAAGGATATCTTTTTCAATATATTATATATATACTTTTTGTTAATAATATATCTCTATAAAAGTATATTTCAGTATCTTTATTTACAGGTATTTTTGTTCACGTCAGTCAGATGTTCTCATGTACTGAAACATCATTAATGCCCAAGGATGAGCTTCAAACAGCCACAGCCAGCAGCCTGGAGAGCTCTTGCACTTGCTCACTGACATACCATGTGCTGCCTGGCAGATTGCTTAAAGCCTAATTTCCAGAGATCGTTGTATCCGTAGAAATGCAGTTGGCACTCAAGACATCACATTTTCAAAGGAAAATCTAATGAAAAGAAAATGAGGTGCCTAAATCTCAGGGCAATTGGATGCTTAATCTATGAAGGTACTTTTGAAAATCCCATTAGGCATCTAACTGACATCCCAGTGTGTCTGTAGGGTAAGTCCCTAGGGACTGATCTCTCTCTATGCATCTCTCTATATTTTTTGAGTGCAATATACCTCATCATGGCCCAGAATCCATGTAAAGTAGCATAAATTTTCCCCAAATGATGAACGAGACAGCCAAGCCCCACTATTTGCGTATCCTGATCTGGAAATTTTAGGGCAAAGAGACTGAACTCTGTGCCTTTTCCAACGAAAAAGGCTGATGGATAACTTGTGAAAAATAGACTGCTTTCATAAGCATCTGAAGCTTTTCCTTTTGTTCGGGGCTTAAATACTTCCAAACACCTGGTATTAAGGATTTAACTGTAAATAAATCAACTTTGGATGCTAAAATTGTGGCTTTGCTTTGAAAATCCCATCAATAGAATCACAGAATCCCAGACTGGTTTGGGTTGGAAGGGATCCTAAAGATCACCTCACCCAACTCCCCTGCCATAGGCTGGGACACCTTCCACTATCTCAGGTTGCTCCAAGCTCTGTCCAACCTGGCCTTGGACACTTCCAGGGATGGGGCAGCCACAGCTCCTCTGGGCACCCTGTGCCACGCCTTGCCACCCTCACAACATAGAATAGGGAATGGATTAGTTTGCTGTACAATTCCAGTAACAGGAATGAAAAGAGAAATTGTCTTTTTATTTCCCTTCAATGTGTCTCAGGGGTGATTTCCCTTATGGTTTGATCACAGGTAACCTACACATGATGAGCCCAGTGATGTGAGGTGCCCAGACATCCTAATTCCCAAAGCAGGAGGAGCTCAGCAGAGCTGGCCTTGCAGCAATCCATGAGCTGGAAGATGAGATCAGGTAACTGAATCCTCAGATTTTCCTGGTGCTCTCTGACTCTGCCCATTCCCTGGCAGGTTTGTGTGTCTGATTACCTCTGCACACCCTTGTTCATGCAAAGTAAATGCAACCAGGTTGGCTCCTCCAGCTACAGCAAGAACAGGAAAAGGGAAACAGCAAAGGTACCTGGCATATGGACAAGAACAAAATGGGAAATTTTGCAGAGAAGCTTTTGGAAATTGCTGAATCTTTAGGAGCTGGGTGACGATTTTCCTGTAAAACAGCAGGGAATGGGAAACATTTAGAATTCTTAATATAGTGATGGTGCTTTTTAATTCCCACTAAGAACAGAGTGACACACTCATATGTTTAAGACATTTTTGCTGTAGAATTTCCAGCCTTGCAACTGTCCTGCTCTGGCCCTGAGGGCTGCTCTTGTACAAACCCATGTTGACATAGTCACTAATCATTGGAGGGCTTTGAGCAAGGAAATGCTCTGTAAGCTGGAGGCATGTCTGCAGAAAGCAGTCTGCTGACATGATGCCATCAGAAGCAATAAGCAATACAAAAACACATCTATATTTGGTGTTTATCTTCCTGTTTTGAACTCACGATATCAAATGTTGTAAAAACCTTGATGAATTTGTGCTGTTATTTTTAAGCAAGTTAAGGTGGTTTTGTCACTAAATATCAAGTGGGCTTTGATTAGAGGCAGTTCAGTGCTATCAGTTCAGTTTAGGAGACATGGAACACTGCCAGACTTCACAATGATGCTCCTGATACCACTGCCCTTAAAAGATAAACTGAACTTCTAAAAAGTACCTTTTAAAAATAATTCTGGTTGAAACAGAAACATCTGTTTTCTGGGAAACATCTCTTCAGGGAGAAATCACACTGTTGTTTGAAAGGGAGGGAGGGTATCTGGATTGCTGATGGTGACAGCAGCTTTCAGTTTCTTAAGGCTTTCCACCATGAGATTGATGCTGTCCTTGCGTCTGAAAATGGCTGGCAAAAGACTTCTGGCTGACTGAAGGAGACTGTCACACAAATGCCTGTGGGACAATGCTGTAGTCACTCAGTCCTTCTCTAAGACAACTGATCCTTGGCATGGGCCAACAGAGCAAACCCGAGAGTAACTATGCTCGGAGTGAAAAATCGAAATTGTATCGATTAACTTTGGCTGCATTTTCATCAGTGTTTATCAAGGGAAATTATTCCTTGGTGAAAGACAACATCAAGTACAGGGTGTTCAGGAGATCACCACCAAAGCTGAATATTTATGAAAATTTAATGAGGCGTGTAGATTATAACTGGTGTCTTTCAAGGCTGACTACCATGGAATACACAGGGAAGTCATGTGATGGGAAATGAAGTGTATGACCCCAGTCCACGTGAGCTGATGGAGGCCAGATAGCAAAATTTAATGTCAGCCTTCTTGCACGTTATATTCTAACTGCAATTAGTAACTCTGTGTACAGCAAGTCTATTAGCAATTAGCTTGTTGTGCTTGAACTTGGGATTGGGAATGTAGCTCAGATGTAACTAGTAAGCAGGAAAAGGTCTCCTAGGTTCAAAAGCAATGTGAGAATAAACTCACACGCCTCCGCTATGGAAAACAACACAGAATCTCAGAATCATTCAGGTTGGAAAAGGCCTCCAAAATCATTGAGTCCAATCTGTGACTGATCCCCACCATGTCACCCAGCCCAGAGCACTGAGTGCCACATCCAGACATTTCTTGTACACTTCCATGCTCATAAACTCTTGTGCAAATACTTCCTGAGAACAAATACAAAAATAAAATATTCTCCTAAGCCCTAAAAGCATCAGAGTAGCAGGACCTTGACCTTCAGTATGGTGACAGGCTGAGGGGAGCCATCCTTGACCGCCAAACTCCAGCTGAGCTGCTCTGCCTCGTATGTGAGGGACATTGTGCAGCCCGAAAGCTAAACTTCATGGAAGCTGCTTAACCTGGATCATCTCACCCTTCCCAGTCAGGGCTTTGATGTTTAAATGATCACCTACATGCTGCTTATCAGCGGGTCAGTAGGCCTCAGCCCAGCCACCCCAGGCTCAGACTGTGAAACCTGAATTTTGTGCTGGGTTGGGAGGAAGAGCAAGATCTTCCTCACATCTTAGGATCAATATCCTTAATTTAAACTTTACAAAAGCTAATAAACCTTGCCCCATCTTTGTACGGAGGAGACAGGTATCAATGTGATCCCATGAGTGCTGACATCTCAGAGATGTGAAGTAACTTGCCCAGCTGAGCTGATGAGGTAACATCCTCAACATGAGAAGATGTTAGTTTTAAATATTAACACTGCACTATATGAAACCTGTCTCCAGCTGAAAAATAGGTTGTTTTATGAGGGAATAAATACAAGGAATCCCTTTGAAATTCAAAACTGCTCTTGGTGGTAGCAGAGTAAATATTAAAAGTTCTTCTGATGAATAAAACTCAGATATTCCCTGCCCACAACTGGATGAACAGCGGTTGATGGGCTCAATACAATACAGACAAAATGTAATCTAGAATAATAATCCATCAGATTCCTCCAGAAGGGTACTTTGGCCCCCTACTCCAGTTCTGTTTGTCTCTGTACAAATGTCATCTTATTTCTTTGCAGTCCATCCATACCAGAAGACAAGCTGGTTTATGCTGGTGAATTAGTTTGGTTTGATTTGACATTGACGTCTTTCCTCAGGTTAGTGAGGAGTTATTTCTGCAACATTTCAAAGTTGAAATTTATATTTTAATGGGGCAGTAGTATTTGACATACAGCAAGGTGCTAAAATAGGGCCTGTAAATATCAGCTATTATGAGCAATGCTTTATGGAAAGGGATTATTCACTTGCTTGCTTCATTCCAATATTTACAATTTGAAATGTCACCACTGTGAGGTTTAGCTACTTCTCTCATAATTTAGATAATTTTACTTTTTTCAGGATTTGCTCTTATTTCATAGTGATAACAAATAGTGGCACTTCTATAAACAGCCATTATCTCTTTTTCTCCCCAAATCATTTCCACTGAGAAAAATATATGGAGAATTTGCAAATAGGGGAATGTGGTTTCAGATGTTTCATGTTAACTCTTCCTTTGTCCCTCTTTATCCTTTCAGAGTTCATTTGGGGTCTTTGGTCACATGGCAGCAGGCTGTGGCTGAAGAGCCACGGCAGAAGCTCTGACAGCGGTGTTGGGCTGGCCACCCTTCTCCTGGGAAGGGGGAGAAGACACAGCACAGCTGGGGACCACCAGTGCAGCCTTTGGCTCCTCTGCACATGACATCCACAAGCACAAAAATAATTGCCAGCCGTAGGCAAGGGGGAGAATTCAGAGCACTTTGCCCTTGCTTCAGGTTTGGCTGAGATTGGGCTGATGAGGGTTGGGCAGCAGCAAATCTTCCCTCGTCACTGCTGCTCTCCACAGCCTCCCAGCAATATCACAGAATCCCAGAATGGTTTGGATGGGAAGGGACCTTAAAGATCATCCAGTCCTACCCCTGCCATGGGCAGGGACACCTTCCACTATCCCAGGTTGCTCCAAGCCCCGTCCAACATGGCCTGGGACACTTCCAGGGGTGGGGCAGCCACAGCTTCTCTGGGCACCCTGTGCCAGGGCCTTGCCAAACTCACAGCATAGAATTCCTTCCTAATAACCAACCTAAACCTACCTCGTTCAGTTTAAAGTCATTATCCCTCATTCTTTCACTACCGGCCCCTGGAAAATGCAGATAAAAGGTCATATATAAAAATACATACAGCTGTCAAACCTGGTAGAGACCTTGAGTCATAATTTTGGTACTCACTTTCTCACCTAGACCAAGTGGTAAATGCACTATTTCAGTGGGTGGCAGACAGACCAGACAACAATTACACTCCTCAGGGTAAAAATCTCACATTAACCAGGCTCAGGCTGGTGCTGGGGATTCAGTGGGAGACTGAATCTGGCTCCAGTGGGCTGTAGACTGTAAATATAGAACGTTGCATGACCTTAACTTTGCTTTTTAAAAGAGGCTGCTGGTACTGAGACTTACATAAAGAAATACGTAAATTTACTGTTCAACATGGTGGATAGATGCCCTGTGGCAAACATGTATTAGAGATGTAGAAAGTAATTAAGGTTACTTAATGCTGGGAAACTGAACATTGTTTAGATTATTTTGTCATTCCTAATGTATTAATTAAATCCATCTCAGCTATGTTTCCTTACTCACTGTCTTTACTAACAGTGCCTCATTTGCCCTTTCTTCTAAAATTAATATTTATATTCCATGCTTAGTGTATTTTTTGTTTTAATGAAAAATCTCAATGTTGAAATGAACGTGGGATTTTTTTTCTCTCTTTGTAGTTCCCAGTTATGGAAAAAAAAAAAGCAGAAAGCAAGCTGGGCTTTAACATCCAATACACTTTTTCACTTGCAAAACCAGATCAATTAAAGAGACAAAGCATTTAACCTGGCTGGAGGCCCAGCAATTTTATTTTCTTTTGTGGCGGTTACTTGTCTTTAAGCACAATTACAGGTTGCCCAGAGAAGCTGGATCCCTGGAAGTGTCCAAGGCCAGGCTGGATGGGGCTTGGAGCAACCTGGGCTACTGGAAGGTGTCCCTGCCCGTGGCAGGTGGTGGAATGAAATGACCTTCCAACACAAACCACTCTATGACTCTATGATTTTCCAAAAATCCAGATTCTGCATGAGTTTACAGCTCTTTTTTAAGTATAAAAGAATTTAAATCTTTTAGAGATGCTGCTTCAGCATTTCATCGGTGATTGGCCACATCGGAAGGCCAAGCTCTGTTCCAGGGTTGGTGTAGAAACACAGGAATTATCCTACTAGGGATGAATGCTGCCAAGTTTTAGATAAGGAGGGAAGCAGTGGGTGCCCCTTCACTTCACACCCACCAGGTGCTAACAGCTTCAGCCTGGTCCCTGCTGTGTGGAAGCCTCCAGAAAGGGTTTCAGAGCTCATTGCAGGAACCCCAAAATGCCCAGTCCCACACAGACTAAATCAGCTTTTTCAGCTGATTGCTATCCTTCCCTCTAGAAGATCCAAGGGAGCCAAAGCACATCAGAAACTTCAGGAAGACTATGCAGAGCACAGGAAGACCTCTGAACCTCGACTGAGGTGGGCAAGCCTGTTTTTCAGGGAACTCTTTAGCCCTACATAAAGTACTGTTTGCAAAATATGAAAGTTGTAGAATAAGAGTTTAAAAAGTCCAGGTGACAGTGCTGCTGCAGTGCCCCACAGGTGCTGAAACATGTTCTCTCCAAGCACAATCCAGAGCAACTCACAGAGTCCCTAAGCTCAGAGTACTGCAGGTTATGACTGCTAAGAAATCAAAGGCAGGAAACCCAGATGAAATCATAAATGCAAGTATGAAAGGAAAAAGATGAAAATGCTGAGCTGAATATATGTCCTTATGTTCATAAACACAGCAGTGCCTCTATCTTGTGAAATATCTCTACTTTGTGTCTTGCTTTTAACCTGAGGCTGTAACAGCTACTCTGGCTTTGCATCATTCATCAGATTTCAACTGAAAGCAGTTTTATCAGTTTATCTCTGCTGACTTCACTGGAATTATGTCTTTATCTCTTTCCTTCTCTCTAATAAGAGATTCCTGAATTTTCATTCTCTCTTTAAACAGTGGAAGAAATACCTTATTCTCTCTGTTCATATAAGCAGTCTCACTCTTCTAGGGTCAAATTCGGTTTTCACTAAGCCAACACAATGTTTTAAATTTATTTCTATGGGAACTGATCAGACTTTCGTAGCACGAACTAAGTTGGGTATCACCTCATAGTATATACATTGTAAATTTTCTGGAGATGTCATGCATTTGGGCAGTTTGAAAGGTGAAGCTAAAACAAACCAGATTTAGTAGATGGAGTAAGAGCTGCTTACTTAAATTCCATTAAAATGATTTCACGTGAGAACAGCTCCAAATGATATCCAGGACATTTCAAAAAGATATACAGTCAGATCTCATATGACACCATGGGAAAGGGTGGAAAAAAAGGGAAGATAAAAAAGTTGTAAATATTTTCAAGACTATAGCTGTTGAAGATGTAAGAAACATTAGCTGTTAGCACAGTCAGTGGGAGCATTCTCTTTAGTGAGCAAGTGATATTTTCTAGATGCGCTTCTCTGAAGGAATTCTGCCTCTATATCTCTCCGGGAAATATTGGATAGCTTATGAATCTATGAGGCAGCAGTAATTAAATAGAGACACTTAAAATGGAGAAATCCCTGGTGCGAGATAAGGGTTATACAATTTTTAAAAAAAACACTTGGTAGGCTTTACATCCCTCTTGGGTGATGACAGCTATTCATGACACTACATTTATGAAACTGAGAGCTTATATGAATATGTGAAAGTGCCACTAAGCTCTTGAGACCAAACTCGTAAGTATAAATTGAAAGATAAACTACTATAGTGTGTAAAGAATAAGTGATGAAGCCTTACTGAATGTGCAGAAGTATTTTCCGATCACTGACTACCATAAAAAGAATTACTTAAGTCACTATAGCTCCACTGAACCCAGTGAAATATAAAGATTTAAGGGTTCTGATTATGTCTTGGGGCATCATTTCTGGAATATTTTCTTTTTGCATGACCCATTTTCAGATCCATATCCATTTTTATAATGACAGTGGTGAAAAGATAACTAACACAGAGATGAAAAGCTCTTCTGAAGCAAGAAGGATGTTATGTAGCACACATAATTTAGTTCCCATGGTCAGAGGAGTGAGGTATCTAATTATTAATGGCATTTTATGTTGATAAAACAGATCTGTGACAGGCTGAAGGGATCAGATTCCAGGACGAACAAACCCCATGAAAGTAGATTGGGTTACAAAAGTTTTGTTGAGTCCAAGCTATCTTATACTGATGAAGCAATATAAACTTGCTAGGTCTTTCTATCAGAGAAAAAGGATTCTGCCTTATTACTGCAACATTTTCTTTTCATTCCTTGAATGCATTGAGGAGGTTATGTTACAAGACAGCAAACTCTGGGTAAACCTGAGCATATTTTATACACAAGGAGTATTAAGTGGCCTCTTTAGGAGGTCAAGTGACTCCACCTGAAGATGAAGGGAACTAAAGGTACTTTATGTCTGCTTCTGACATAAGTCTCTGCACTTCCCTGTGGCAGAGCAGGTCTTTTCTAGGCAGGCTGTGTGGGGTAATTGAATTAAGAGAGCCTGTGATCAGCTGTGCTTCTATTTCTAAGTTCCAAAACTTGTAAGTACAATATTTTTCTTGTTTCTCACCACATGCACACTAACAGGGCTGGGAGACCTCATGACAGTTATGACAGCACAGTTTAAGAGAGGCATTTGTATTTGGAAAGGCACGCTAAGTCCTTATCCCGTGAACTTCCTCAAGAGATTGTTTAGGAATAATAAACGAGAGCAAAACCAATTCAGAAAGATATTTAACAGAAAAACATTGCCCAGTAGGACATAATGAACTGGACAAAGGAGTTTGAAATTTAACTTGAACATTTAGCTTAAAGATATTTACCTAGTGACAAGGTTTCGTAATCTTGTTCGCTCCAAGGATAGTTAATTTGTAAGGTAAATACTATCCATGTATTTGGGAAATAGCAGATCAGATTGAGAAGTGTGTATCCAATAGCGAGTACAGTGTACTAGTCTTCCTCTATTTACTCTGCTTTATTCAGCAGTAATTGTCAAGTACGTAATTTTTTTTCTGAAGTAACATTTTTTCTTCTACAAAGGTCCATAATTTTTAGCTGGTTTGGAAATTCTTGTACTGTATCATGATGATTTTTGTAATTTTGACTTATAAAACAGTAGAATCACAGATCAGCACTAGTGATACAACCTGAATTTGCTGTGGGCAGACACGTGCAGAACACAATGATTAACACAAAATTAATTCTATGTAACATTCAGTGGTAAAGAATCATTGGTTTGAAGGATGACATTTTATTATTTTCATCTATAATCTTGCCAGTGCACACTCAGGTTTGGAATTGACTAAAAACTGTACAATTTGGGCTGGCAGATAGTCATGTGATTTCTGTTCTATTGCAGACAGACAAGGATTTCTTCTCCCAAAAGGTTCAATAAAAAGGACAAAGATTGAAGAGGTTTGAAGAATGAACTCTTCCACTCTCCCCAAAGCCCCTCAATCTGCTTCTAACATCAAGGTTGTGGCTGACAGGCTGCTCTCAGTGAGTCTTGAGAAAGTCCTGCCCAGTTCTAGCCAGGCTGCCTCACTCATAGAATCACAGAATCACAAGATAGTTTGGGTTGGAAGGGACCTTAAAGCCCATCCAGAGCAACCCCCTGCCATGGGCAGGGACACCTCCCACTGTCCCAGCTTGCTCCAAGCCCTGTCCAACCTGGCCTTGGACACTGCCAGGGATCCAGGGGCAGACACAGCTTCTCTGGGCACCCTGTGCCAGGGCCTCCCCACCTTCACAGGGAAAAATTCCTTCTCAATATCCCATCTAACCCTGCCCTCTGGCAGTGAGAAGCCATTCCCTGTGTCCTGTCCCTCCATCCCTTGTCCCAAGTCCCTCTCCAGCTCTCCTGGAGCCCCTTTATGCTCTGGAAGGGGCTCTAAGTTTTCCCTGGAGCCTTCTCTTCTTTAGGTGAACACCCCCCAGCTCTCCCAGGCTGGCTGCAGAGCAGAGGGGCTCCAGCCCTGGGATAAACTTTGTGGCCTCCTTTGGACTCGTTCCAACAGGTCCACATCCTTCTTATGCTGGGACTAGAATTCTGGGGTTACAGCAATGACAACGTGAGTGGTACCTCAGCTGGTGCCTGTGAAAAAATAGAAGTGCAGTGGAGACTGTATTTTGAAGAGGAAGGAGTCTGTTGTAGGAGGTTATTTAAGAAAACAAAGCATAAATCATAACACCTACTTGTAAGGGAGAAATGTATTCAATCATGCTATCATGGGTAAACAAAGCAAGGAGGTGAAAATAGTAGGAGTATCTGGCTGACTAATGAGAGGTTTGGATACATGGACCAACTAGAATGTTCAGGAGCGATGAAGAGAGGTTTCAGAGCTGTTTCTTTTCCCTTGCAATATCCAACATGCCGAGAGTGCAAATAAATATAATGGGAAATACAAACTGTGCTGCAAGATGTGTTCTTCATTTTTATTCTGCTTCGTGTTTTCCAGGGAGGGAATATCTTGAACTTTCTTGGGTGCCTGAGCTTCTGTTTCTGTGACAGCTTTTGAACTTCCCTGCCTAAAAAACCAATGACATCTCAGTAAATGGAGGTGAGCAAGACATAGGAGCATTAAAATGAAAACACCAGAGCTGAAGAGCAGTATAATTATCCAGTTACAAAGGATTTCTAGGCAGTCAGTGTGTGAGTAATAAAGGAGGATGTCACTGTATCAGATCTGACCCCACCCACCCCACTTCTCCCTGGATTTCCATCTGCTTCAGATGGGTCACCCGGGCTTTCTGTGCAGGCTTACACCTGCTGTGAGCAGGGAGAGCGGATGGCCAGGACAGCTGCCTGTGAATGGGATATCATTGCATGATCGTCTGCATTTAGAGAAAATCAAGTCATTAAAAAAAGAGAATACGAGCCCTAAATCCCACTTAGAAACTGCAAAGAAGGGAGCACCATGAACAAGCTGTCAAGTTAGAATGTAAGAATCCCCTCCCCTCTGGCTTCATCCAAGGATTCTCTCTCCTTTGTTCTGCTGTAGCTCTGGCATATCTAGGCCAGCACTTACTAATTACCAGGAAATGGAAACCAGTTGCTGAAAAGTGTTAAAGGAAAATTCTCACATTTAAAGCCCGTGTTGATTCAACAGCAGAAAAAAAGCTTACTCAGAGGAACTTTAAGAAAACAAAAGAATAACTGCATTACTGGATAACTGGAGCTCAAGCTGGGTGCATTATATAATAGCACTTCCCGATGCAGCTGTCTTTCACCACTTTACCCATCCCTCCCAGCACAAGACACACAAATAGTTACCAAAACTTCGAAACTGTCTAGACCACACCTTTCTTAGAAACCTTAGAAAGGTGTGTTCTATTGTTGTCAGAATTACATCAGGTCTTGAACTTGAATACACAAGTAGTTGGAACCTGCCAGTAACTACAGCAGAGAGAAAGAAGTTCAGAAGAAAAACTGCTGAATGCTTACCCTAAATAATCAATTTTGTTTTCTTTTTTCCATATAGTCATTTAGGCTGGAAAACACCCTTAAGGTCATTTTCAGGCTACTAAAAAAGATTTGCATAAATGCTTGTTTGGAGAACTGGAAATAGGTGAGGAGAAGGGGGCTGGCATACCATCAGATACTAACAGTATATAGAACATGTGTCTGAAAGGAAGAATTCCTAATGCTTCAGGCAAAGCCATAAAGAACAGGAAGGTGTTTGTGAGCTGGCATGGTGCATGTGACTGGCAGTGGAATGCAGCCTCCCAAAAACTGGCCACCAGGTCAGATCTGGGCAGGCAGGGTCAGGCATTACCACTGCCAAAAAAGCTGGAATTTACCTGGCCATGATATTGTTAGATGGACATTTAATAAGTTAAGGCACATATTTAATTTCACCTTCTCTGGTGGAAGGTGTGACAAAGGGGGTGGAATGACATTATCGTCAAGGTCCCTTCCAAGCTGACACAGGCAGCCCAAAGACATGAGTTAGCACTGTTTGGTTCATGTCTGTTTTCTGAGGTGCTTGTCAAATTAGGAAATGCACTGAAACAAAGTTGTCTTCCTAAAGCATCTTTTAAAAAGATTTAAAATGAAAAAAAATACTAGTATATTAAAATTTTCTAAAGAGGAAAAAATCCCCAAGCAGTCTGCATAAGTTATTGTAGTGCTAGTTTTATCAGTAGATTTGCAATAAATCCATGGGCTTATATATAGAAACAGAACTGTGTTAGCATTCTGTGAGGAAAAGGCTATTTTAGTCTGCTCATCCACTGAGGAGATAAAGCAGACTGTTATGTCAGCCTTGACAGCAACTCAGTTTTCCTGGATATGTTGAAGAAAAGGGTTTTATATCTATTCCCCATATGGAAGTAGAACATGTGATGCAGCCTAAAGCTATTTCCTTTGAAAGCAGAGCTCTGGATTCCTGCAATAAAGCCACGGATGGAAAGGCCTGTTGTTAACTTGACAAAACAAGGAATCTGGCACGGTTTAATCACAGCACATTTCACCAGATTAAATTTGCAGTTCTCCAGCAGTACCTGCAGTGGGATATAGAATAACTATACATTTTAATTTCCCTGGGATTTTTTTTGCTGGGGAGCTCTACAAAGGGCTCTTGGTAGTTGTGAGTAGATGGTTAGTCCAGAGCCACGGAGGACTTGCCAGCCCAAACGGACCCTGGGGCTGTGAGACTCTTTGAAACCTTACGGGGTGAGAAAGAGCTTGAATCAAACAGTATTGGTGGAGTATACTGGAATTTTTTGAGCAGATGGGGGTGGTGTGCTGGGCTGCCCTGGAGCTCTGCCAGCTACTCCAGGCACAGGGATTTTCCAAACAGGGGCTTAGGATATCAAGTGCAGAATTCCTGTTTCCTTTCTTCTAGTATCCATTAAATCAATAGGTAAAGGTCAGTCTGGTGAGTTTAGTGGAGAAGACATCAGCCGTCATCAGCCGTCCCTTGTCTTCTCCAGAACTTCCACTTACGAGGTCCAGCTGAGAGGAGCAGGCTTTGAGTCCCCTCAGTGCAAGAATAGCTCTGTTGCTGCTTTTTCTTTATCCCTGTCGTCTCTGCAGGGGAGGGAACTGCTCTGTGAAGCCTTTCCTCCTCCTCTCTGTCAGAAGCTGCTTGATGGGGAGGCTGCAGCACCGGGGAATAGCTTTTCTTTGTGGAACAACCCTGCTGTGTGCTCCTTTGTCCCTGTCCTTGCCTCTCCATGGAAGACAGGCAGTGTGCAGACCACGTGCACCTGCTGGGCCAGGGGAACTCTCCTGCTGTTTTAACTGGTGAGCAGAGGGGAAAATATTCAGCAAAGCAAACATTAAACCAGGCTAGTGGAAAGTATGGTGATCATTACAGGTCACAACAAGACCAAGAATCTTAGTTGCTACATGTTCTACTCGGAGCTTTGTGTTTGGTTAGAGTAATAGACATTCATATTTAAACTGAAGAAGAGACAATAACCAGAGGTATTTAGCATGAGCAGGTGTATATGTCAGGGCTTAAATTCACTGAAGGATGTGAGTAAAACTTAAATTGCTGCCTCCCTTTTTGTTTGACGAGGAGTACTATCTTACTAATTGTGGGGCACAGGTTTGCACAAGATGTTGTCCTGAGTAAGAGCAGAAGTAATCACTGACATTACGCAAAATAATGCTGCCATGAATGGATTTTTTTAATTAACTGTCTTAGGGGATAAGAATCATGGCCATAATTTTGAAAGCAAGTAAAGGTATTATACATAATCAAAATAAATCTGCTCAACCTCTGGAGCGCAGCAGAGAGTAACGAGGATCCGGAACTCAATCTGAGGAGATGGGTCATTTCTAGAAAAGGATAATCCTCCTAAAGGGGAATGGTCTTCCCATCACCACTTTGGAGAAATCCTAAGTAGTAGATCACCATAAATCAATCACTAGGTCAACATTTTTATCAGAGACAACTATTGCCACCAAGACTTGAGCTGGCTTTCTGCAGTGGGATATAGAATAATCACACATTCTAATTTACCTGTGACTTTTTTGGCTGGCTGAGGACCTCTAAAAAGGGTTTCATGTAGAAATGATAAATTTTGGAGCACCAATTCTTGTGATTATTTACGATGTGATTATTTGCTACTGTTCAGTTTTTATTTAGAGTCTTACAGTATTTAATGGACACGGGGAATTCAGTGGCAGGAGGTACAGTGAATATCTGTGAAACTCACATTTCCACATGGCCCTTTGTCTTTGTCTGAGTAAAATGCCAGTTTTTAAACTGATCCAAAGTGGGAATCCTTTGCTTGGCAGCCCTGATATCGGGGACATGATTCCCTTCTTGGGATCAGTTTGCAGTAGCTTGAGTCAAACCAGGTTTCTTGCTGCAGGTGGGTGAGGACAGGCAGTGCTGCAGTGCCACTGCTGTCCCCAGGACAGTAGGGGACTCTGGGTGTCTGTAAATTGGAGGGTAGACTGAAACCCCAATTTTCCCTTTAATGTTTCAATTTATACTTTCAATTTTAGGAAACAGGGATCAGTACGTTGAGAGGAAGGGCAGCGGTGGTGACTCATAATTTCTATGCCTCATGCAGACACCGCAGACATCCCACAATGCTGTGAATCAGCTTAAACTGGACCTTCTGAGACACTAACATCAGTCATCAGCCCTGCTTTGCTGTGCTGGGACCCTTGCACTTTTGTAGGTATTTACATATATTATAACATCTATTTAATAATATACATAATTATGTATTATAGTGGGACACTGGCACAGGGTGCCCAGAGAAGCTGTGGCTGCCCCTGGATCCCTGGAAGTGTCCAAGGCCAGGTTGGAGGGGGCTTGGAGCAACCTGGGATAGTGGAAGGTGTCCCTGCCACAGCAGGGGGTGGAAAGAGATGAGCTTTAAGGCCCCTTCCAACCCAAACCTTTCTATAATTCCATGTTTCTATAATTATGTGGAACAGAGAAACAGGAGGGGAAAAAAGTCAGTCTGAATTAAAAGTACGCAACAAGCTTTGGTGTAGTGTGAAAATGGACAATAAAAGCTGTCCCAGCACACTAAACCTTCCCCCCATTTCTAATTGCACTTTACATGTCATTTTATCTTCCAGTATCCCTGTTCAAGAGTTTGCTTCAAATTAATGTGAGGTATAAATTGTGGAACCATAATTCACAGAAGTGGATTGAAAAGTTCTGTTTGTTCGTCTTCTTCTCTGTGGAAGGAGTGAGAGGCCAGAGCCCAGGTGTGCCATGGGGAAGAAAAGTGATCCAGGTAAAGTCAGGCATATGGAAAAAAGGGAATGCACAAAGTGTATAAGATGTGGAGGGGTAGGAAAGCACTTTGGAAATTATATACACAGAGAAATATAATATAACCCAAACTCTAACACTGGAGGCTGATCATGCCAGCTGCAGCCTTGCTAAGGTTTCTATTAGACCAACATGTTTCCACCTGCTTCATTTTTGGGTAGGACTCCTGCACGCCCTGTTGCTGCTTGAAGAATAAGCTGAGAAAACCTGAGCAAAAATTCCTTTGCTGCTTCTTGAAAGCACTGCAGAAAAGTAGCTTAAAACAGAATAAATATACACTTCTATTGTAAAAACACTTTGGTTATGCTCCTTAAAATGCTAATGCAAAAAGTAGAAAACCAGCTGACAGAAAAGATAAAATTGGAACTATGAATGACTCCTTTGGCATCCCAGTCATAACCAGAGAAGGCTTATATTTTCTTTTGAAATTGTTGATTCACTACCTGGAAATGTTCATTTAAAACCTTCTTCCTGCAAACATCTAAAGGTATTAATTTCATACTTGTAAATGGTTATTAAGCTCAATGGATGTGAGATCATGGTCTAAGTCCTGCTGCATTACTTCATGTTTAGTTTACTGAAGGTAGCATGTCTAGGGCTGTCTGGTTGCTGCTGAGACAATTTATGAGCCTCTAAATCAAAGCATTTTTCAAAAGAATTCAAATACAGCGGCTTTCAAATCTAGGGGTGGCAGGCTGACTGTGTGTTTTGTCACAGTTAAACAGACCTGGTTCTTCGTGGTTTAAAATCACTCCTCTAGTAAATGGTTTCTGATGTAATAGTCCAAATAATTTCTCTGTTACGTGTAGCTTTTCTGCAAGGGCACTGGGAACAGCGCCCCCTGAATAACCACCCAGCTTTCTATGGATGCTTCCCGGCTTGCTGTCTGTAGCCCTGCAGAAGGAGCTCAGATGTTTTCTGGAGGCAAGGTTTGCCATACAGGAGCTGCATCAGTAGTAAAGAGGCTTCTTAAATTCTAATTGAATTCATTTTCCTCCTGAATATTTGCTTCTGTTGCTAAACAAGTGACAAACGTTACCATCTCTTCCAGAATGGTAAATGCCTGCCAGGTGATCCCCGTACCTCCTGGGAACACCCAGTAATCCGTGCTTTCCTGAGGGACAGTGGGAAGGGGAAGGTGAGAGTCTGTCAGTGGTGCAGCTGGGTTCCAAGGCTGGTGAAAAGGTCAGTGTGAATCGGGTGTGCGCATAATAATGAGTTTGTGGAGATTAGCGATATGCTAATGACCCAAATTCCAGGAGGTGTTCCTAATGCACACAGAGGGCATGCAGGTGCCCTGGGTTCATGAGCTCAGCAGTACAACACGAAATATGGACTCTAGAAGGAAACCCCCTCAGGGTGAAAGCTACTTTCTATCAGATTCTACTTTTCAGAAAACGGGGAATACATTAAAGCAGAAAACTTAAAAAATTGGGCAGTGTGGAAGACACAAAATACCCCAAGTATGCTAAAAAGTGACAAGCCAAATCTTACATGTGTACATGTGCTCCTGCTTCACATATAATCACCGAAATTATTGAGTTTTCCTACAGTAATAGAAGCTCCTTGGCAGTCACTTATCTCCCATATGAATGTCCCGGGACGGATTATGCAGGTGAGTGTCTGTAACCTTGTTGCTGAACTGGAGCACGGGGTTGTGTTGTTCTGTCAGCTCAACACCCCGAGTGCCCTCCTCCCTCCCTCCTTTTCTACAAGGCAGGGTGGGGGCAGAGGGGAAGGAAATCCCTATGGATTAAAGCAATGTCAGAGCATTAACACTTAGTCGATGACAACTGTAAGGATTAATTCAAGCTGGTTAAAACCCTCTTAGCTAGAATAGGAACCAGCAAACCATCTGGTGGAAAGAGCAGAATGACAGGGCTAAAAGGAAATACTGTCTGAGTAGGCAAAGAAAAAATAAACTTTTCCACGGACTTTTCGGAATTGCTGTTTCCTAAGTGTCTGACCACAGCAAGTGACAGTTTTGATCAGAGTGGTTTGAATAAAAAAGGTGGGGAAATGTTGTGTTTGCAGCTCAGGGAAAAATCAGATTTAAGCTTTTATGTTTCTATAACAGCACACGACACTTGCAAAAAAAAAAAAAAAGAAAAAGAAGACCAGGCATGCATTCCGTGAAAAAAATCTCAACCCATCCAGTGTATTTTCCTGCTAAGGCCTGTTCTGTTGCCAGCCTACGTTGTTCTGTAGCTTCAATGCTGAGTGCTCTTCACAGGCGCTTTCCAGCTCCTCCCCTCCTGTGAGAGAGCTGCTGTGGGGCTCCTGTGTGTGGAATCACCGAGGCCAACCAGGAGTGACCCAAATGCCCAGCTAAGGTCAGTATCACAGCTCCGGGGCTAGCAGAGCTGGCCTGGCCTACACAGGCAAGCTGGTCAGCCTGGGAAACTGCTCTGAGGTTACCCCTGCAGGAACCAAGAGCGTTTGTCTCTGGAGCAGATCAGACAATGTAAATTGGATTGGAGGTGAAGTCTCTCCTCCGTGATGTCACTCGCTGATGTTTATACTTGAAATAAGGTCTGGCTGCTGATGGGTTTAAGGCTTGGTTCAGTTCTTTTAGTCTCCTTATGAATAAAGGGATCAATGAAGCCTTGTAAGATTTTAATTACTCTGTTTTCAGAGGTGCTGCCATTGCCTGGTCCATAGTGGCACCTGGGTGGCTGTGGGTGATCGCTGGTGGCTGTGCCTGCAGGCTCACGGGCAGGGAACTTCCAAAGGGCAGGCAGCAAATGCATTTTTCATTTACTTTGATCTGTTAGTTGTTCCTTTTTTAAATCTAGGAATTCTCTTTTGTTTGTCAGTCATGAAATGTAAAAGTGTTACGCAGCTTATGCTGCTGTTCCACAACAGGGTTTTACTGACTTCCTGATTACACAGAGCTTGTCTACTGAAAGTTTTCTTCCTGCTGCTCCCCAAATATTGCCAGGCAAAGGAATTTATAAATGCAGCATGTTGGCCTGTAATCTGATGTAGCAAATAGCTTTGCAAATATAAGCACTGATTTCATTTATTTGGGTTCCTGATAGAAAAACAACAAAGCACTGGTTCACGCTCCTCTTTTGAAGGTGGATATTTCTGGCATGTAAATGGCAGAGTAAATGTGAACAGGGGAGCCCCAAGACTTGCCTGGTGCTTGAAGTGAACCTTTTCTGTACAGGGAAGGAGGTAAAAAAGGTCATCAAGCTTAGAGCCTGTATCGATACAATAGAGAACCACCTCTTCTTTAGAAACAGTAGTCCTGTTCTTGAGCCCAGCCTTGCCCTCAGAATGCTGCTGGGATTGAAAAATGTTTTCAAAACACAAGGTTTCATCACTACTCAGGAGTTTCATGGGTTTTAAAGGATCGTTTTTTCTCTCAGGAGCCTAAAATAAAGATAAATTGGGAATTTTTGGATCCAGATTTAAAATAAGAGGATCAAAGGACTCAAAATACCAGCAAAGATAAAAGAGTTTGTTTGCCAATGTCTGCTGATACTGAGGGCTCTGCTGAACCCTACAGTATCAAGCAGGAAGCATCTGTGTGTGCTTATCAGGTTTTCACAACACAAAATCACAGGTTTCTGGCATCTGCCTTATCAAAGATAAGGAGTAAGATGTTTTCACAACATCTGTGTGTCAGAATACTGGACATACTCCAAAATCTGGAGTGACTTGTTTGTGTCTTTCAGCTCAGTTTACGGGCAGTTTGTGCGATAGCATTAAAATTGTGTGAGAGGTTGAAGCCATCCGTCCCCTCTGGTTTTGGTCATGATGAGAACCCGTCAGTCTGGTCACTTGTTCTCGCAAACCAGCTGTGCCCTTAGCCTGGAGAATAAAGCACTGAGCCATGGCAGGGAACCTGCAGGAGTCCTGAAGGAAAACATTATCCGCACATATGAGTCATGAGAATGCATCTTCACAAAACATCTTGATAAACCATAACCTCTACAGCAAGATTCACGTAAGCGTTTACCAATTACTACTAATTAACTCCTAGCTAATGGTACTCCAAAAATAACAGCTCAAGGAAGAACAACAAAGTTTAGTTTTTTATTAGATAAAAGCCCATTAAATTATTTGGTTTTTAAAATTTCACTCTGATTTTAGCCAGCATAGGAACACACATGCTGACTGGGACCAAGTTGGCCACTGCTTTGACCCTGACAGTGGCCAGAAGGGGATGGATGCCAAGAAAGAACAAAAATAGGGTGTGTATCATACCTTTCCCTCTCCCTTTCTTCCTCTGACTAATTCCATGTGATCTCTCAGCCATTTTTTTAGGCAGGGCTGATGGGATTTGTCACATTTATAATCCCCTCTACAGCTCCTGCTAAGCATTTGTCCAGTTGCTTTGGGAGCTCGTGTAAGCCTTTTGCTTATTAAAAATGGAAAAGGCAGCAAATGGAAAGGACAACAGAGGTGCAGAACAACATCCATGTGAGGTTTGACTCGGCAGAACTCCACAGCCAAAACACAAAGGCAGACACAAAGGCAGATTGTTGTAGTTTGTGGTAGACCTGTACAACTCTTCACCAAAAGATATTGTAGATGCACAAAATTTACAGTACTTTGAAAGAGCTGAACAAGTTCTTTGGAAAGACCAACAGCCTTGCTTTTTTCAGAACCCGACTTTTGCTAACTTCCCTTCCTCTTCCAGCACAAGAACCGGTGCATGAGAGGGATAGTTGATTTTCACTCACCTCTTCCAGGCTGTTCAAGAATACATAACCTTCTAAAATATCCCCTGTAAGTCAAACCTCTCCTGTGCTGCAGGGTTTCCACTCCATCAATCCCCAAATGGAAGTCAGTCCATACATATCATCATTGTCTTTGCTCTCTTTTGACCCTTTTCCACTTTACATGTTTTGTGTTTCACCAAAGCTTCCCAAAGTACTCAGTATGAAAGATCCATGGATGTATGTAATGGTGTAATCTTCTTGCCTGTTTCATGCTGTATTGCTTTTGTGACAACTCCTGAGGCTTCACTTTTTGACAACTGCCAACCACTGAGTTGATGATTTTATGTAAGTCTTCAACTAAGCCCAGTTCTCACTGTGCCTATTTTCCTGAAGCAGTTCAAAATGTTGATTTAATAATTCCCAAACTAATGAACACTATTTTCATTACAACTATTTACAAGATCATACTTGTATATGCATGCTGAATTTAATGAGCTTTAATCATTTGAGTGATTTCAATCTGCATCTTTAGGCATCTGAGTATCTTTTTTACATTTGGCCTGAAATGAGTGTTAAATGTCTTGTTGTAGCAGTTTGGGGTCACTCCAATCATAGTTCTGTAACACAATATGTGAAACAGCTGTGCCATCTGCAATTCCATATGCTTTGTAACGCATAATCAACGAGGTACCTTCAAGTACTGAAAACATCTTCATACACTTACAACTAATCAAAGAAATATGCAGCTGAAAAGCAATATTAGCATTTCTTTCTTTGTCATTCTCTCACTATAGGATCGACCGTAATTCCTTTACTTCAGCCTCACTAACCCAAGGTCTGGGTCTCTTTTTCCCATCACAAAATCTTTCTTAGTGGTCTCAGGGAAGGAGCTTTTGCCTTTGGCAAGGCCTTCAGTCAAGGGAGTTGTTCAGTTTTCAGTGTTTGAAATGTGCCTTGCAAAAATGAGATGGAGGTGGACCGATGCCAGCAGTCCCCAGGTGAGTGGTGGGAGTTATCAGGGATATGGAAAATAAGGTGTCTGAGGCATCAGGGAATCGTTAAGGGTGGAAAAGACCTTTAAGATCACCAAGTCCAACCATCAGCCCAGCACCACCCCCATGTCCACCACTAAACCTTGTCCCCAGGTGCCATGTGCACATGGTTTTTGAACACCTCGAGGGATGGGGACTCCACCACTGCCCTGGGCAGCCTGTGCCTGTGTTTTACGACCCTTTCTGTGAAGAAAAGCACGACAATTCTGTTGCTTAAGGAAAAGGAGACTGAAGAAGAACCTAAGTTTTCAAGGACCAAAAAACTGTGGTAAAGGCAAAGATACTACCTTGTTTTCCCTGTCCATGAAATCTATAGTGCATTTCATGGTAAAATGAGTTTGCAGCAGATTTTCTGGGTAACTGCCATGTCTTCACCACAGAGGTCTGGAAAGAAAGGTCTGTTATTCCTTTTTTGAGGCCAGGCAGCAGCTGGAAAGTCAGAAGTGCAGTAAGAACCTCAGCAAACCTGGAATACCCACATCTCCCAGAAATGGAACTAACACCCTGTTGATCCTTGCAGTGGCAATGGCGGCTCCAGGACTGCTGCTGCTGCTCCAGGAGAAGCTCTCACTGTCAAAGAGTTTTGATATGCTCTTCCTAGTAAGAAAGGAGCAAGTTTAAAATGTATTTGATATTGTGGCACCCTTCTGCAGACTTTCAAAGCATATGCTGGGTGAAGCTGATCCAATTTTGAGTATGAGTGTTCTTTTTTCTATTCTTCCCAGCCTTACCTGTAAGTGGCAAAAGTAGTCAAATAATAGTTTCCAAAGATATTTTTTAGAGAAAAAACCCAATTACATATCTGGACTTACTGTGTGGAAAGAACATCACTCTTTTTTTCCACTTTATTCTTTGAGTTATAATTCCTTTATTTCAAAAAGATCTAATTCCATGAACTTTTATTGTAGATGCGATTTACGGATTGTTCTACAAATCTTGTGGTACTTTGTTCTTTACCAGCTTGATATTGTTAAACCCAGTAGCAAAATCTCTTGAGGAGCTGGAAAAAAATTTAGGGCAAGCCAGCTTGAATTAATTTCACTGTCTGGAGCAGAGTGTTCTTAAGGATGTAAATAATCTAATGCTTAGAATATCTTTGAATTCTTCACAGTTTGTCAGCTTCTGTTAGAATACTCTCATGGGCAAGTTCTCAAGAATTTAATAAGGATGAAACAATTGAGCTTCTGTGAGAATCAAGGAGTTTAATGGAAAGTGATGTGCTTCTAAATGGGCTCTTAATGAACCCCTCTAATGCTATGGCAGAGACACAAAGCAGAAGATGTGTGGAGCAAGTCTCACTTCCTGTTTGGCTGTAACAATGCACAAGCTCATGCACAGCTTAATTTGGTGTCTTGCTACACTGGATGTAAAAATATAAGTCTTACTACAGCCTTCTCTGAAATGCATACTGAAAAAAGGAAAATTCTGTCAGAATCTCTGGAAGTTCCACGGAGTTCTTTCTGTGATCCTTCTGGGGTTTGTGCAGCTGGGGTAGCCAGGAAGACATTTCCCAATGTGTAGGCGGGTGCACAGTGACCACAGTACTTGTGATGACCCCCCTCTTTTTTTCTAATACTTATTTTGTCTTTTAGTTTGTATAGTTGCCCTTACTGGGGAAAGCTGTGTCTTCCAGAGTTAGATGATCACAGATATCCAATACTGGATTCCCTTTTCCCATCCCAGTTTTGCTTTTTGAGGTTTTACCTTTCTTTCTGTAGAAGAATCAGCACCTGAGATTCAGTGGCAATAATTATATGGTTTTGTTTCCTGATAATAGGACCAAAAACTAGAAAATGGTGAGTTTTCCTACTGCTGCTGGCCTAAGCTTGTCTGAATTTGTCAGCTGAGGGCACAGTTAAAATGGTTGGTTTGCAGAGGGTGGGACTGAACTGTGCCTTGTCTGTGGTGCTTCAGTCGAGGTAAACTTTGGTTCTACTGCTGCGTTTGTTTTCTACACTTGTAATATATGATGGACAGAGCTCCTACTGCTTACAGGATGATGGTATTTGTTATCTAAAGTGTATGTGAAGCACTTTGGAGAGCCAAAACATCACCTGCCTGCTACATACAAGTGATATTCTTATGGCTGGTCATGAAATCGATTCAAATTCTGATCTTGTTCTTTGTGTGAGTCATTTACAGTTCTCCAGTAGTCAACAGCATTAAAGCGCTATAACCAGAGTAATTTTTATTGGTACAACATCAGAATCAGGCTCTAGGATTGCTTCCTATATAGTGTGAGTCTATATTTGATTTCCAAACACCCATTACTGTAATTACCTGGAAATTCTAATATTGCCAAGAAATCAGTGCTTTGGGCTTAAAGTATCTCAGTTAAGATGATTAAGGAGTTAGAATTGGCCAGCTTTTGTCTGAGGCAAAGTTCTGACAGTGCTGCAGCTCCATTAAAGGCTGGTTGGCATGTTTAACACACTCAGAACAGTGAGGTGTGTTAACTAAAGATGTTTATTTTCCATAGTCATGTGGATAAAGTCTATCTTCGTTTGAAAACTATGCTTCAAAGAGTATTCCTTGTCAGGCTGGAAAAAGAGGTGCCCTTTAAAATGCACATTAGGGATGGCTCATCCCATGCTGTTTCTCCTTGGGAAAGGCTGCAGCACACTTGACATACCTCACCTTAAGCTTTGTGCCTGAGCTGAAACGTGGCCAGTGCTGTAACAGTCAGGGGTGGATGAGTCAGAATGGACGTCAGCAGAAAGGCACCTCCTACCAGCAGCGTGAAAACACTGCGAAATGTGAGGGGAAGGTCAGGAAAAGAATTCTTGAAAAAATTAAAAAGCAAAATTCAGCTTCCTCAAAGAACCTGTGGACAAGGTGAAGGGTGCTGCTCTCTCCAGATATGGAACAGCAAGTCTGTAAGGCAGTGGCAGTGACTCTTCCCAGCTCTGCTTACTGGCCTCCATGTTAAGGTTTATTCTTTAGTATCTGTTACAGACACTATTTAGAACAGTAAATACCATCACCCCTTCTCCTCTTGGCTTTTCACTAACACCTGGCCAGATGAGGGTCTCAATGACAGTTTGGCATGAATTTTGATCAATGAACATTCCCTGGCTAGATAAAATTGGTGGTGTCTCTGTGCTGGTCATGAAGTTTGTTCCTCAGATAATGATAAGTTTAGCATCCCATCACTGTTTGCATCTCCTCTTGGGTAATTTTGAATTAGGAGTGTTTTAATTAGCAACCTTCCAGTACCTAGAGGGGCCCCAGGAGAGCTGGAAAGGAACTTGGGACAAGGGCCCAGAGGGGCATGACAAGGGGAAATGGCTTCCCACTGCCAGAAGGCAGGGTTAGATGGGATACGGGGAAGAAGTTCTTCCCTACGAGGGTGGGGAGGCCCTGGCACAGGGTGCCCAGAGAAGCTGTGGCTGCCCCTGGATCCCTGGAAGTGTCCAAGGCCAGGTTGGAGGGGCTTGGAACAACCTGGGATAGTGGAAGGTGTCCCTGCCCACGGCAGGAGGTAGAACAAGATGGTTCCTTCCAACCCAAACCATTCCATAATTCCAGGATTTTATGATTCTATGAATGTCAGCTTCTTCTCAGTGAGTTTTTAAACCCATTTTTTTTGCAAGTCTGTTCTGAAAGAAAATACCTCCTGTAGCACCCAGAACTGCTTAGAAATGCCATTTTTATTGTTAACAGATTTGGTGGTGGACTCTTGCTGTGGTAAGCATAGTAAGGGAACACATGGGGAAAATAGAATTTGCATTTGAAAATATTGTGGAACTGATGAAAGCTTTTCTCTTGAGATTAATTTGTGAGTATGTAGTTTTTATTTTCCCCCAGAAGTTGCTCAACCCTGTGCCCAGACTATTACTCATCTACTCTCTGGGCTGCTCTGTGTTCAAATGTGTTAAGGTTGGCTCCACGCTGTGCTCCACATGTAGTTAGGATGGAATATCCTTGGAACTTCTGGAAAACAACCAAAGGAAAAAAATGCATCTAGACCTCTGCACTGAGGCTGCTGTCTGGCCTGTTTATGCAACAGGGTCAATAAAAGCTAATTGAGATTGGCCTTTTGCTGCCCCACTTCTCCTGTTTTTCCAGTGTGTCCCTCGCCAGATGTAGGTTACATTTATCTCCAGCTGTCAATGCTGGTTTGCCACTGCTGACTCTAAATCAATAAAAACATGCCGGTATTTTCCGTGTCCCCGTTCCCTGGGACGTCGTGGGGCTTGCAGATCCTGTCACGTCAGGAACTATATTGGGAGCTGGTACAGAGCACGGGATGTGTTCAGGGGATGAACAGCGACTTGGAGCAGATTAATTCTCAAAGTACCTAAAATCATTCATAAAAAACTCCCTTGGATGACTGAAGTCCTATTTGCCCAAAATGCAGCACTGTTTCCCTGTGTGCCATTACAGTTGTACACCAGTCACCATTAAATGGATTTCACATTTAATGTAAGGATTTTATAATCACAGAATCACAGAATATCCTGAGTTGGAAGGGACCCACAAGAATCATAGAGTTCAATATGTTTTAAAAATCACAGAATCTTTGATTCCATTTGATAATGTCACAATGATTTTCAATTTTTTATTTATCGATAAATTACTATTTCCTAGTGACAGATTAAACAACTTCCCAGCTGCCTTGCTTCCCTTAGAGTCCCTGCTTAAAGGCTCTTAAGATACAAGACCAGCGAGGAATGAGTGAACATGTAGGTATCTATAGCACTGTTATTTCCTACTAAATTGTCAGTGGTTCCATGAGAAATGATTAACATGGATAAACCTTTCCTTGGAATGCTGTCTCTTACTGTTTAATGTTGGATGGTTAAAAATAGCGAACTGACTTAGAACTTCCTGAGCTCCACTGATGGGCTTAAACCTGCATTTTACAAGATTACAGGCCTAGATTTGCAGTGGGGTTTGTTTGTTTGCCTTGCTTCTCTTCATTCTTGCAGGCGTCCCTGATCAGATGTAGGTTACCTACAGGTCTTGGTGTAAAGGCTCGTCTATACATTACTCTCCCTAAATCAGTAGCAAAGTGTTTGTATTTTGGTTCCATGCACCCCATGTGTTCTGTGGCCCATTCGGGGCTAAATCTCAGTCATTTTCCTAGAGCCATTTTTTTCCTCTTTAGTGCCCAGTATTTACTGTGAGCATACAATGAACGGATTTGGTGATTCGTTGCTGCAAGCCCTGTGAAACTAAAGATGGGATCTTTGGGAAATATTCAGTGCAAATTTTTGGTTAACTCTGCTGGCTTGGGTGTGCTAGGGCTGAGGAGGAACAAATGCTGATGTTGTTCAGATGTTTTATGTAGATGCTCATCTTATTCACAGAGGTTTTTCTCTGTAGCCCTCCTGCACTGAGCAGACAACCTGGGAATCCTTTGCAGGCCAACTGTCAGCAGTCAGACAATGGATATCAGGGCTGCTGAAATGCTGCTGTTGTTCAGTCATATTTGGTGACCTGGTAACGTACAAGAACCTTTTGTTTGCACCTACTTGAGAAACTAGAAATATTGGCCTTTTCCAGGCCTTTCACTCTTTCTGCTGCCAATAGAAATACAGACAGTGTCATCCACAAATTGCTTCCTTGTGCTGGGTCAGATTCAGTGTCCAATTCAGTCAACTCAGCGTGAAAATCTGTGAGGTTTAATCTTAAATGCTGGATTGTTCTATTTTTCATGTTCATAGTATTATTTAGAGGAAGGAGAGGTCAGTGCAAAAGGCAAATGGAACAGCAAGTGCTGGCTGGATCGAGCAGTTGAATTCTTTCAGCTGCATTCTTTCCCCCATATTTGTGAAGATTTGGATGTGTATATTGATCCTTTTTTCTGTTCTGGTGTTCCAGGCATGGATGAAGCATAGGAAGGGAAGAATCCTACGAGTAGCACCTACTGCTACCAGGTGTTTTGATGACATTGAGGCAAGCTTTCAGTTTCACTGGAGCATAACTCTTGCAGCTGTGATATAGTGAAAGTACAGACAGGAGAGGAAATCAATGGCCTGCTTAAGAAAATTAATCTTTGCCTGTGTTTCCAAGGCAACACAGATAAGGAAAGGAGTAGCTGCCATGCTTAGAAAATGAGTTTATTGTATTCAAGGGGAAAATTGCTCTAGCAAAATCTAAACGATTCTCAAGCAATAAAATAAAACAGTTTTTTATTCCAGTTACCTTTTCAGACCCCACTGAAACCACTCACACAGAGAAAAATAAACATAGTGAAGCCTATGTGGGAAAGTTACTCTGAAGTAAGATAAATAATTTGCCATGTGGACACCCTTAACCATTCCTTAGGTAGTTTGATTCTAGCACAGAGGAAGGTGTCCTGTATTTACCATGAACAAGGGCTGAGTCCTCATGGGAATTTAGATGCACTTAGCAGAATACCAGTTCTGTTGTTTGAGTGCATTCTTATTATAGATAGACAATTCAAATGTCTGCCCAAAATATTTGTCTTTTGACAGGTTCACAGAATTTTAGGATCTAACTAAAACAAACAATACCAGAAGGTTGGGGAAGAGGATCTTTTTGTTGTTGCTTATTCCTCATCTCAGTAATAAGGGTCTTGATAAGGGTCCTACTTACTTTGTTTTTACACACACACACACGTATATGTATGTGGTTTTTGTACAGCTGTAAACTGATATATTTGCAAATCCTGGTCAGTTAGTAGAAATAACAAAAGCTGCTAGAAATGTTGCCATTGATGCAGTGGAGCTCCTGTATGCATTTCACCACTGGCAAGGACTTGCTGATCTGTACTTTAAGATGATCTCATGATTTTTGTTTGTTTGATTTTAACTTTTGGTTTGTTTTTAACCTTTCCTAGAGTATTTTTAGTCATTTTAATGACTGTTCCTAGACTAAAATCAGCTTCTGTCCCCATTTTCCTTAAAAAAAATTAGGTCTGTTCCAAAAGAGCATGATAAAATAGATGAAAACAGGATCCAGTGCCTAAAGACTTAAGGAGAAGTGAAAGATTTGGCAAGGAGATTGCTATAAAACTGCTTCTAGATTTGTGCTTTCTGACTACTCTCCCAACTCTCCCTTAGTTTTCTATGAGATGCTCTGTGAGCCAATGCCTCTGACTTTCTTCAGATGAAACAGAACTGCAGAATTCTCCTGGCCCAATTTTTGTATTTTTTATTGTATTTTTGTTTTCCCTGTCCGTGAAATCTATAGTGCATTTCATGGTAAAATGAGTTTGCAGCAGATTTTCTGGGTAACTGCCATGTCTTCACCACAGAGGTCTGGAAAGAAAGGTCTGTTATTCCTCTTTTGAGGAATAACTAAATAAATCAGATATATTGTCTGATTTCTTATAATAAAGAAGAAGATAAAGAAAACCAACAGTGCTTCTGGTTGTCTGCTGTTGATTTCAGATTGTGTAACCCAACCCGACCAATGGCAGTTCTGCATGATTTGGAAGCTTCCAAGAAAAAAATTCAAACTTTTATTGTGTCTGATGGTGTAAGATGAGAGGATTTATTATATGTACTCTCTTCTTGGGCATTGCAGTTTGTGGCTAAGGGTCCCTGAAAAATCTTCTGCAGAAGCGTGGATGAAGTGTTCCTGGTGGAATCGTTTACTTTCCTGTGTATCTTTTTATGATAAAACAACTGTTTGAAAGTGAACTGGATTGTCTTATGTGTCTTATATTCATAAATCTGACTTTTTAAACATTATTTTTCTTGCATTCTTGCATTTTTCCTTGCCTTCTCTCTACTGTTTTGTTTTGTTTTGTTTTGTTTTGTTTTGTTTTGTTTTGTTTTGTTTTGTTTTGTTTTGTTTTGGATGAGGCTTGCAGGATGATGTTTAGATCTCTTACATATTTTCCTTTGAATGTTTTCCTTTTGACATCATTACTTTTACAGAAAGTATTGGAAAGACAGTTGGAAAAAGACTTTTTGGGAAAAGAGAGGGAAATGAAAAGTGGCAAACTGACATTTTTATTATCTTTGGGGGCAAGAAAAGATTTAAATAGAAGATTTGCTAAAATCTCGTTTGATGCAAAACTTGGTGTATTTGGCGATGTCTGGAATCCTGCTTTTCCGTTAGAAAGCTTCCAGCTGAAGCAGCTCTTTCTGTGGTTTACGTCACCTATTTTCTCTCCACTTTGGCAGTGGGACAGAGTTCCCATCCATGGGTGCTTCAGCATGATTTCCATCTCCTCAGCCATCAGTGACTTAGCGTGACAGACGTCAGCCCGGCGGAGCTCACTGGGGATTATTGGGAGTGACTGATCCCAGCCTTCCTTCTCCAGCAGGATTGGCACTGCCTTTAGTGCTCTTCCTGACAAATTATCAGTCACCTCCAGCTGACAGGTGTTGACTTGCTCCTCTACCTGTGACCACAACAAGGCAATGAGGAGAAACTTTTGTTCCTACACATCACCTTTCCATGGATAAATGTAGGATTGGAGCCTTGCATGGTCACGCTTGCCAAGTGTCTTTAGTAATGGATATGGATTTTAAGCTGGAATAGTGGTGGGTGACAGTGTGGCTTGAGGGTAGGGGAGGACTGTTGGGCTATTTTGCCTGCTTGTTTATTTCCAATTATATAGAAATCCCATCTGTAATGGGATTATGGTATTTGCTGAGAATGCCTGTGGGCTTTTAAAGTATTGACTTTCTGACATCACTGAAAACGGGAAATGGGATGCTGGTCTGCTGTGGCGCACGGAGAATATCTGAATAATTAAGTCTTTAATGGGCTGGGCTTAGGATTGTTAGCTGTAGCTGGGATGTATGCTGGAAATGGACAGGGTGTATAGGAAGGAATTGTTCCCTGTGAGGGTGGTGAGGCCCTGGCACAGGGTGCCCAGAGAAGCTGTGTCTGCCCCTGGATCCCTGGCAGTGTCCAAGGCCAGGTTGGAGGGGCTTGGAGCAACCTGGGATAGTGGAAGGTGTCCCTGCCATGGCAGGGGGTGGAATGAGATTATCTTTAAGGTCCCTTCCAACCCAAACCATTATATTATTCTGTGTATAGGAAGGAAGAGAGAAATAGGAAGAAAGTGAAAGAGATGAATAGAGGAGGGGAAGAAAAGAGGAACTGAAGTACAGGAAAGGAAGACAAAGTGGGGAGAAACATCTTGTGCATTCCCTTGCTTGCTCAGAGCCTGGGCAAAGGGAGGAAATGCCCCAGCCAGCAGTGCAGTGCCTAAAAAGGAGCCTCCCAAACAATGCTCTTGGAAACAACAGCAAAGGAACAGATCTAAAGGTTCAGATCACCTCAGCTGACCCAGTGACACAGCTGGTTTGCCAGAGCCCAGAGCTCAGGGGAGGCACTGTCTGCACAAAGGTCTCCCTGCAGGACCCCAGGGGACAGGCTGTGGACTGCAGTGAGGTGACATGTTGGGATTGAATCGAGTTCCTTGGGAAGCGCGGTGTCACTTTGATTCCAAAAGGATCAGCATCAGACAGGTTTGTGCAGGCGCTAGAAGGAAATGTCATGCACAGGAAGGTGCTGGGAGGGGGCATCTTGGTAGTCTTGCACTGTCTGTATTTTGGGAAATCAACTTCATGTCACAGTGATGGATCCATGTGTGTAAAACAGCAAACTTGTTCTGCCTACTGGCACACCCAAAACCCAACAGTATTTGCCAATCCTGTAAAACATCCAAACTGTGCCACCATCCATGCTCATAACTTCCCTGTCATTTGGCCTTTCCCTGGAAAAATGGAGACATGGATATCTGGCTTGGGAGCCCTCAGCTTCTGGTTTGATTCCAAGGGGTTGTTTGATCCTATGCTCCAAGGTAGCTGTTCTGCAGAGAAGGAAATGAGGGTGGGAGAGGGAATGACCAAGCAAGTGCTAATCAATAATGGTCTGCTGGGGTTGAGAAGGTAAATATCACGTGAGGATGTGCAAGAAGGAGCATTATTTGAAAAAGTGTAATGTGTCTGCTCTACTCAGCATTAGTAGGACCTGGTTCAGCTTTGGATGCTACATTTCAGGAGAGGCATGGGCTGACTGGAGAGCACTGGGAGGGAAGCTCTGAGGGTGCTCAGACATCTAAGAAATACGGTTCTCAGGGAAAGGTTAAAACAACTCCAATTCTCTCAGTTTAAAAGCAACTGAAAGAAGGAGAGTGGGACATAAATCTGAAGGCTTTAGAGAGCTGCTGCAAAAAGAAAGAAAACAGTATGTCCTCTATGTCCAGAGTGGACAAGACAAAAAAAAAGGCTCCAATTACACTGAGGGAGATTTGGGTTGATTTTGGAAAAGCAGTAAATGTACTTACACCGTGGAAACAAACCCAAAACACAGAGGGAGCACATGGAATACCGCTAGAGGATTTTAAGAGTAAGTTTGACAAACTGCTGGAAGCAATTGTATTGACAGAACTGATCCTATGCTCAGAGGGTAGATAAGATAGTCTCTCGAGGGTCCTGTTTCTTTGCTTTTTGACCTAATTTTAATTTTGTCAAGACAACTTTGAGTTTTGATCCTGGCTTCCAGAGCACCTGCAATTGCTTTGCAAATTTTGTAAATGAAGTTGCTCTGTTCTCATTGCAGTCTCTGCATTAAGATGTAAGTTTTAGACTCATCCTAAATGATACAATCCCACTTGCAACACCCTTGCGGTCTGACAGTAAATCTCGTCCTGATGGCTACATTTGGAGAGGAACTTTTTCAGTGAGTTGCACATCCGTGATTTGGTAGCTACACTCCAGGTGATAGTTCCTTCTCAGAATGTCCTATGGCAATGTGCCTCACCAAGGGAAGGGAAGAAACCTCTGTGTCTTCCCCTCCTGCCACTGGGCCACTTGCCCCACCAAGAACATGCATGGCTTTGACATAACTTGGTGCCTTCTTGTCTCGTATTTGTTTGTGCATGAGTTTGCAAGGGATTAAAGGCTGGCTGAGGGATACATTACCTCAGATTTCCTTCTACCTTTTCTTTTTAGAGACAGTGGTGTATTTCCTCAACACGCTGTAAGTCAAATCCTGTTTTATCAAGCTTAGGTAAACAGCCCATATCCCTGAAGGGACACAACACATGCTGTACTGGGTTGGATTGGAGAGGGCCCATTGAGTGAGCTGTGCGAAATAAAGGAATGGTTCAGAAAGGCCCTGGATGGGAAGGAGCCGAGTCCCATCCAGGGATTAACGTTATAACTGCACAGTGGTTGTGCACACTTTTGGGGCAAAGGCAGTAAAACTCATGTTTTCTGTCCTGCTGTAAGTATTTAAAAGGAAATATGAGTGTTTACATGTCCTGGGAGTGCATCTGGCAGTTTGAAGGGTGCACTCCTGATTCAGACTGAAAACAAATCGTGAGGAAGAGGGGCAGTGTTTGGGTGTCCTCCTGACTGTTCCAGAGGACAGGTCTCTGCCTGCCCTGTGTCCCCAGGCAGGTGTCCCCCGTGGTAGGGGGTGTCTGCTCAGCTCTGTGTCAGCAAGACACAGCCATCCTTCCCTGGAAACCTGCCAATGAGACGGAAATTCCTGTCTGTGGACTCCTACCTTCTCTGTCCAAGCAGTTTGTCATGAACTTGCTGATTTTGTGGCCAGGTTGACATCGGGATGTGGGTCGTTCAAACAGATCAATTGCAGGTGGTTAAAAACATCAACACAATATTAGCACATGGAGTAGGTGAAGTGTGAGGCTGAGGGAACACTCTGTGCAGCCTTGAGAAGGGTCACAGAACCAAGCACTTAGTACCTCCCCCAAACTCTTGGTACTATTTATCTATTGTATACAAAACAAGTGGTGGTAGGTAGCACAGAGCAACTGGCATTGAAGCAGATCCAATTTTATTTAGTACTCCAGCTTTTTCCCATTCATCAGATGTTCAGGACACTTTGCAAGTAGCTAACAACAAACTGGCTAAAAACATGGAAACGCAAGATTTCCATCCATCTCTCTACCTAGCTGGAGAGCAGCTTTATATAAACTTCTATAAAATAAAATAAACTGGCTAGTGATTTGGGGAAGTTCTTCCAATAAACAGAAGAAACCATATTTTTGCTCAGCCTGCATTCAAGACAAAAGTATTCTAACAGGGATAAGCTATTTGCTCAGAAAGAGAAAATTTCTGATTTCCTCTGAAGAGTCTGTGCTCATATTTCCCCTTGTCTTTGTGTAGATCTGTTTATGCTTTTTCATCTGATTTAATAGCACTGCTTGCTATAATATGTAGGTGTTTTTATGAGGTTTATTATGTTTTTCGTATGTGTGGCTTCTTCTCCATTTCTCCCCAGGGTACAACTCTCTAAGGACAAACTGGGCAGCCTTTCCCCACTGAGGGCTGTGGGGAGTCCTTAGGGCCACTCAGTTCTGGCTTCCAGGCTGTCAAAAAGAAACAATTTCCAGCTATGGTGGAAACCTCCTGCTGCTCCGGGCTGGAACATGGTGCTGTGTGTCACTGCTGCCTGGAATGTGCTCTGCCTGCCCTCCTTCCCATCAATCCTACAGCCTGACTGCCCTTCCTTGGTGTTTCCTACCTCTCAGGATGGCAGGAGGTGAGGCAGCCTCTCCACCAACACTTTCACATTTATCTCATGTACACCAGTAAATCTACTATGACAAAGTAATTCCACTGGGATCAAAGATCCCACCTGCTGCCAGATGCCTGAAGAGCTCGGTAGCATTTTCATGTCTGTAACTGTACAGACAAGCTGCTTTAGCCCCTGTTTTTTGGGAGCCAAATTTGACTATAGGTACATAATCTATAGAATGCTCTTGGACAAGAGACCTGTGTTCAGGCATGGCTGGAAATCCTCTGAGGAGGAACAGGGACTGGAGTCAGCCTGGATACAGAGAAAATCATATGAGGCACAGCTGGCTCTGCCTGCACCAGAGGAGTCTGTGCCAGGCTCTGCCAGGACAGGGAGTTGTTACCGGGCGTGCTTAGGGTGGCTTTTAGTGTGACCAACTGCTGGCAGCCTAGTTCATGTGGAAACACCTCCACAGCTCACTGATCTTGTTCTGGAGTGACTGTCAATATGTAAACCAAGCCTGAATTGTACTTTGCATGCTCCAGAGGAGGTCACCAAGACTGCTGTGGATTAAAAATTTACTTGTGTAAAAGGCATGACACATTATATAGGCCACATGTACGAGTCCGATAAGGCAGGCAGACAAAATATATGAGGCTTTTAGTCTGATGAAATACAGCAATATTTGTTGTGTTAAAGAAAAGCAACTCAGAAAACTTTTCATTTTTGTGAGGAGAAGTAAACTGTTGCAAAAATAGAAATGTAATTGGTTATATAAAGATATTCCTTTTACTACATAAGTACAGATCTAAAGTACTCTAAGCCTTACAGAGGAAATCCCTTAATTGGCAGATGGAGCCTTTAACGTGGTGGTGGTTTTAGCTGTTATGGAAATACATTGATAGTAAATCTCCATTGATAGTACATCAATGTTAACAACACCTAATGAAAAGTTTTCTTCACTGTTCCCCTTTCTGAAACACAGCTGGACATGAGTTCAAACCCATGGCAGTGGGCACTGATAGCCAGTGGCCCTACAGATGGAAAAGCAGCCTTGGTGTGTGTTTCCTTGGGGTTTGTAAGGCAGGATGGCCTGAAAGCCTTGGGACCTGTTGCCGAGACTCCTACTCATTCTCAGTACCAGCTATTTCCTATTTACCGGCTGTAAACCTGCAGAGATGCTGGTAATGAGCCCTGGGCTGGGGCTGGAGTGAGGATCAGGCACAGACCCCTGTCGGGAGCTCACTTTGAGTCAAGGCACTGACAATTCCAATGGGCTTCTCCTGCAGACCGAGTGCTCGGGATAGAAATGGCCACACTGGAAGTGAATCCTTGCAGAACACAAGATAAGTGTTTTGGGGCCCACTCTTGCATTCCTTGAGCCTGAAAATTCAGTCTAAGCCTGGCAGCAGTGCCCCTGAAATGGCACAATGTGGCATTTGTGCATCTACTTTGAGCAGAGGCGGATGAAAATCTCATTTAAAAGCCTGCACTTTTTAAAAAAGGGTAGAAGAGACTTGGATGTAGATCTGAAGTCAGTATCAAAACCACTATGGACTTAAATCCTGTGTGCAGCCTTATCTTAACTTTTTAGGATTTTTGTCTGTCCCTAAGGAGCTTGATAAAGTGAGGACAGCCAGCACAGGGCATTCCTGATCAGATCTTTTCTACTTTTAAAGGGTAAATAGAAAGAAACAGAGGTATATGTGGGAGTTTTACATCTTACAGCACTAATGCCGTCAGAGGAAGAACAAACAGAGCTCAGGCAAATGTTTGCAGATTTATTTTAGTGGCCTAAATGAAACTAGAATTCCAAGCAACCGGCCCTAATTTATTATGTTCATAATATAGCGAAGGCTTTTTCTCACAGTAAATGTTTTCTTTGTTATATTGATATAAATGACTGTGTTGGTCCCAGAAGGAAAGTATTTTCAGGGTCTGATGGTTTCTCTTAGAACAGTGCATTGCAATCTCTCAAGAGGTTACTCTGCTGATAAGCCAGGCTGGCTTTGGGGACCAATTGTTAGTGCAGCTAAAGCACAGAAAAATTGTCTATGAAAAGCTTCTCTGAACTGATGTTAGTTGAATTTAAACACTGTTATTGAAGGAGGAAGGCAAAGAACATCGTGATTCATTGTCTATCAGTTACTTAGAGCTGCAAGGATATACACAGCACAGATTTGGGGGAGATTTGTTGTCCTGCTCTTCTCTCCTCTTCCTGCAGTAGGAGTTTGCAGTTTCCAGAGAAGCTCAAACTTTAAAGATGCTGGCTGGAGAGTGGGCTGCCGCTGATCTTTTCTGGAAGAGCTTTGCATTTGGGATTGCATTTTCCTAACTAGAAATACAAGCAACTCAAATTAGAAAGAAATTATTTAGTGTTTAGAGCCTGGGGCTTTATTAAATGATTGTTTTTGTCCTGGTAAGCCCTTTCTGTTTTGCTGTTGATGATTTATTTTATTATGGATTGCAGCGTTAATAATTTGCAACATTACCTGGCAAATGGAATAGATGGTTCAATTTAACATTTTAGGAAAATATCAAAACAAATCAACATTAGAGACTTTGACACACAGGGTCACTGATTCATCTGCTAAAGCTGACAACAAACAAATGACTCATGCTAAAATGCAATAGCTCAGTTATTTGGCCAGCTGCTCCAGCAGTGTTACAGAAAAGATGTGTGTGTCCCTAAACCCATGGTGGGATTTTCCCCCTCTCATCCATGTGTAGAGTGTTGTGATTTGGATCAGAATTACAGCCCTTAGTACTTTAAAAACCAAGACAAAACTAAAACCCCACCATAAAGCCCAGCACAGGCTGCCCAGGGCGGTGGTGGAGTCCCCATCCCTGGAGGTGTTCAAAAACCATGTGCATGTGGCACCTGGGGACAAGTTTTAGTGGTGGACATGGGGGTGGTGCTGCCTGCTGGTTGGACTCGGTGATCTTAAAGGTCTTTTTCAACCTTAACAATTCTATAATTCTATGATTCTCTGAAAAATGAAATCACATCCCACTAGGATTGGAAGTGATACTCCTGAATTTTGGCTTCTTTGCAGGCTTATTCTGTGACATTGATCAAATTTCCCAAAGAGCTGTGCTCCCTTTAGGGTTCACAGTGGTTTGTGTAAATGTGAGTCATGGCTTATGGTCTTATCACTAAAATCCACCTTTGGAGAAGAGGGGAGTGATCCAAGAGAAAAAAGCACTTCCTGGCAAGCAGGTGCCTCTGGATGCTTCAGTAGGACTGCAGCACTCACTTCCACCTCGTTTCTCAGGGGAAGCCCTTCAGGGGAAGGTGGCAGTACTGGTGCTTTGCTGTTCTCAGGAGAAATAAGTCCTGAAGCAGAGTGACTGGGCTGAGCAGAGGTGCTTGTTGGGCAGGACTTCTGCACCTGCTCCCCATCCTCTGCCCATGAATTGTGCCACGATCCTTCAGGATGCATTCTGAGCAAGATGGAATTTCTTTTCCTCCTCTAAACCATCAAAAAGCCCTGCATTTTCAGGGGCATTGTCCTCACTTGGACATCTACATCTTAGTTTTACTACTAAGGCCAGTGTTTCACTACTAAGGCCAATGTTTCAGTCACAAATGAGTAGGCTGTGGGTACATGAAACTCTGTTATAGAATCTAATCAGTGTTTAGAAAGTGGATCTTTTTGAAAAAAATCCTTAGAATCAGGATGTGAGCATCACAACACAATGGTAATGGTAGCTGTTGCATCAAGCTATGGTTCCCATCTGGTTTAAGGACAACAAGTAACCCTGCAACTGCACAGGGAATCCAGCTGATAGGGGAATGGACTCTGAATTGAGAAGGGTTTTCCTGCTGCTTGTGCTAAGGCTACGATTCAGTGTTGCCAGGGTGGAAACTTGTCATTTATAAGCTTGTTTTAGTAGTGACGAGGATTTGTGCCAGATGAATTCCTTCTAGATTCAAATTCCTCAGGAAAAAAATGATGTTACATGCCTTGTTGCTCATCCCTTCTTGCCCTTGGGTAGGACTGTGCAGCATCAACTGCTTTTTCAATCCTTATGGGAATGATTGATGGGCCATTGGCCAAAACCACAGATCAAATTCTGTCTCTTTGAAATGGACAGCACAAAATTTTGGAGGCTGGGTCCTCCTCAGTATAATACTCCCACGACATCAGGGTTTTCCTGAACCTCTGTGTGCATGCTGAATTTAGAAACAGTGTTAGGTATGGCCAAATAACCAAGATGACTCCCAGCTGCAAATCTAGGCTTCAAATCTATCCCACAGATTGGTCCGAGTTTCCCTCTTGCAACCTTAAATTGTATCAGTCCTGCAGTTGGTGTTATTCTGGAAATCGGGCAGGGTTGTGTTTATCCTGTACTTGATCCACAGTTTTTGTGCAGCCCTGGGGGATAATGGACAGCAGTTGATGATTTAATTGGTAAGACAGAGCACAGTTTTGTATCAAAGCTCAACAAAAATGGCCCTTAAAGGCCACCTTCTGCTGCCTTCTCTGTTTTGAGGCCACATGAGGTGTGTTTGAAAGATCCACCTGAGCAGAACTTCCTGTTTCCATGCTTTCAAGCTGGCTCTGGGAACACTTCACTCTTCTGCTCTCTCACAGAGCAGGAGCTCCTGTTTTCTCTTCATCTTGAACCCACCGGTGGGGAACTCCATCGAGTGCTGGGACTACAGCAGGAGGCAGAAGGACTGAAAACTGCCCCATTTCTGGGAAAACTTGTGCATCTGAGCACTCAGCACAGGGTACAAATGTGCTCATCCATGTGTTCCATGTCCAGTTCCAGACAGGAACACAGAGACATGTCCAGCACCCTGTATTGCTTAAGAGAAGGGATTCAAAGTGCCACAAGAGAAACAATATCATTCACTCCCTTAGAGTATTCTGGTACGTTAATATTTTAATACACTCAATTTTAAGGGCCAATTCAATTTCAACAAGTGTCAAAGAAGATGGCTTCTGAACTTAAAAACTCTTTTGCTGTCTCTTTTTCAGGATGCGTAATAAAAACCATAGACACTATTGAACTTAGATTGTGGCAGTGATCTTCCAAATATACTGCTATATAACTCAATAAAACAGTGTTAGATTGGAGCAAGGCTAAAATTTCACTAGAACAAGGATGAATCTGATATGTGACTTTATTATGATGATATATTACTGATATGTACTACAATATAGACCATCTTTTTTACTGTGTAGTCACACAATTGAAAAGAAATTACAAAAGGTGACTTTTTGGTCATTTGTATATTAAAAGCTTTAAAGCTTTGTACCAGCCAGGTTTCTGCATCTATGATGAGATAATTTGACACTGGAATCTTGTATCAAGCAGTTCAAAGGATGTACTGGCATTGCTCGAACTCAGTGAGAGACTGAGTATGTATCAGTATCTATTATATTTATATATCAGTGTATGAACTCTGACTCTTCACAGTGATGAGCTAAAACCAGACTTTATACCAGAAGATCAGCCTAAGCTATTCCTGCAACAGTGTTACCTTACACTGCCAAATTCAGCCCTAGGTCACTGTTCCAGTCACTGTGACTGCAGGAAAACAACTAAAACCCAACACAAAGGTAATAGAAAGCCCAGAGAAGAAATTGAATTTATTAGAGGGAATTTGAGTTGAATGGCTGCTTTACAGAGGGCAGAATAATGAAGATAATGTCGGAGACCTCTGAAGACTCTTTCTGGAATAGTGTTCAGACCTAATCCTACAAGCGCTTGGACACGTAAATAATCCTGCCTCACACACAGAGCGTCACCTGACATCAGTGAATGATTTGCAGGGGAAAGGATTACTCACAGGACTAAGGGTTTGTACATTTACTTTAATTAGTCTCTCTCTGTATTTTTTTAAAATTGTTTTCAAATATTAAGAGTAACTTCCCCTGTATTTCTGCTTCCACACCCATTTTGGTCAACATAGCAGGCGAGATACATATAGTGGCACACAAATTTATGGTGCATTTAAATTCTGTGTAATTATAACAGCTGTTAAAATCATTCCATAAAAGCACACAGTCACAGGGACAATAGCCCCAAGTGCTCTCAACATCCTGGATGGAGCAAAACTGAACTTCTGTTGAACAAGTTTATACCCTTTCTCCCCCATCTCAAAACTAATTGCAGTTCATCCATATGAAATCAAGAGAACTCAAGTGTAACTAAGACTAAATGAGAGTGGTCTCATCTTGATATCTAAGATCTACTAATAAGGAGGAGAAAATTACAAAGGGACCTTTGTGGACCAGTTTTGGCGTGAATTTTAAACAGGGACCAGAGAAGGCCTTGCTAAAGTAGGATCAGTCTCTGTTGTGCAGGAGTCTGGTTTACAGACTGAGCCTCTGTCAGCCTGGGGGTACATCTGCATTTGCAACATAACTATTGAGTGGCCTTGGGCCCAGGAATTCCTTATCCCTGTGGGACACTGTCTAAGGCTGTGCTGGTAACATTCAGATGGATACTTTCACTGGAACAGTATGAGCTGATTTGGGATGTTTCTCAGGGTGATTACACCTACCCTAGCTGGAAGAAAGGGCAGAACAAGACCCCATGCTTTCTTACAACTTGTGACAAACAGACTCCAAACAGGATAAACTGGATGTGAAATATACTGGTTCTTTAAGGGTATTTAGTTGCTCTACATGTAAAAAATCATGAAGAACTAGTTCTGAATAATGTTCTGAGGCAGAATGCATGTGTCAGTACTGAAGCAGCTAAATTCTTGAAAGAAGAGAACAAACCTATAGCCATACATATTCAAAAGTAACTGGAGAAATGGGAACTCTCCGAATAGCTCTGGTATGTGGTCACTTTAAAGCCACCAAAATCAAACATTGAAGTGAATACCTGTAACACTGCCAAGATGAGTGAAAGGAAAAGAATAAATTACTCTTTATTTCAGTGACCAGCAACCTAGTCAGAGTAATTTATGCCTTTGTCATATCAACACTGTACTGTAAAACTGTCGCAGAGGAGAGCAACCCTTGGAAAATAACACCAAACCTGCCTGTTCCAATCCGGTCATCCATGCTGGAGGAGAACCGCGAGAGCACTGTGACCACGGGAACCTTGTGCCCTACACTGACTTCTAACAGACTTCAGGTCCTCTGGATGGATCACTGAAATCCTTCAGAATCTTCCTCCAGGCTGTGGATGAACATGATCCTTGTGTCATGTCACAGTTCATTTTTGGCTTTGTCAATAACTGCTTCTTCACCCTTTAAAAATTGTTCTTCAAAACCTTTCTTGTGGCCTGCCTTAATGTTTTATTTTTAATTTGTGTTTTGCATTTAAGCTGCCAGAGTTTGCAGTCTTCATTTGACCCAATATTTGCGGTCTTTCCAAACACATGGGATGGCAATTGTGCAAATGACGTGAATTTCTGTTGATTTTCGTTCGTCCCTGTTGTGGTTTATCCTCTCTGTGTAGTGCTTATTTGGAGACTATAAAGGGAAAGAAAGGTACATTGAACTTTTGTTTTCAAACAACCTGTAGGACATCAGATATGCTGTTAAAACTCTTTGAAAACATTAATTTTATCAGACAACTTTGAAAACAACGCATACAGACTGTCAGTGTTAGTGTTTTCTTGATGGTTAAAGTCAGGGGCTCAGAACTTCTGGATACTTCCTTATCTTTGATGGCTACTCTGCCAGCCTCATGCATTCATATTTAAAAAATAAATAAAATTCCTACTCTATCAGGAAATGAGTTTTCTTATCAGATCAGGCAGGTGAATAGTCCTGCTTTTAGCATGGTTATGCAAATCCCTGCAAAAACTCAGGGAGTAAAGAAATTAAAGGAAGTCAGAACTACATGGTATTCTAAAGAACTATTTTATAAGTATTTGTGGAAGGTGTTGCTGTAACCTGTGAATGAAGACACCCTTTGGGCTCAGAAGAAGCAGAGAAGTCTCTAAGTTGATGCTTTGGGTTACTCAGGAGGCCGGAATGATTATACAGAGAGCTTCAGCTCCTGTGTTAAGCTAAGAATGGCTGGTTTGTCCAACAAGATATTCTATGGGTTTTTGTTCTTCCTCTACTTCAGTCCAGAAATGTGATCAATAAATAGGGATTTGTTTTGTCCTAATTTTTCTACTCCTATAGTAAAGCTTGCACTGGGTTCCACCATGGCATGGATTTAATGTCTTTTTTCCAGCTGAACCTTAGCTCAACCACTAAGTAAAATAAAAAGAACTGTTTCTTTTTGGAAACAGGTTCAGCTGCTAGAAAATTAAACAACCAGTCCTTGGGGCAGGTAGTGAAAGGAAGAACATACCCTCACGGTTGGAAGAAACGAAAGTCAGGTGAGGGTAATCCATTGCACTCTGTTCACTCGGGTTAAGCTCTGCCATAACTTTCCACTCTCCATGACTATTCTTACTGATCCTTGTTCACTGGCGTAATTTGCTGCCATTTCTTCCTTTGTTCCAATAACTATACCTTTAAATAAAGGAGGATTAGATCTTTTCCAGCCCTTGTTGGCGGCCGGGCTTTGAACTCCCAGCGCAGCCAAGGGCTGAGCCGCTGCTGGAGCCCCAGTGCCGATTGCTGCTGTCCATGACTCCGCTCAGGGTTTGAACACAAATCATTAAGTGGTTAATTAGTCCTTTGCACCCTGCTAAACAAAAGCTGGTGTCTTTGCCAAGCCTTGTAGTGCAAGTTGTTGTGTGTGCCCAGTCATCCTTATACTGGAAAAGCCTTGGGAGTTTTGTGGAAAGAAGGGAGCATGCCCATTGTACCAGCAAGCAGAATGGCTGCAGTCCAGCTCCTAAAGGGCACATTGGAGGGTCTCAGTGCCCCTGCCCCGGGCCTGCCAAAGGGCAAGGACACGAGCACACAGTGGCATTTATGTCCTGCTCTCCAGGTGTCCATGGACATCCTGCTGGTTCCTGCAGGGCCCGTGCTGTGAAATAACTCCATTGTGGTGTTCAATCCCTCATCCCTTGGTGCTCACCTGTGTCAGGTTGTGACCATTGCCCTGCAGCCCCTGGCAGCCAGAGCACCTTCAGGTTCCCAGCTGGCAGGCACCTCCCTGCCCTGTGCCCAGGGAGCCTTTGCGCAGGGGTGGCAGCGTGTGCAGCCAGCACTCCTCCCAGAGCACATGGTGTGGGGGAGAGGGGAAGCCATTGCTGTCTCTTCTCACGGAATGGGTTGGGATGGGAGAGAGCTTCAAGCCCATCCAGTGCCACCCTCTGCCATGGGCAGGGACACCTTCCACTGAACCAGGGTGCTCCAAGCCCTGTCCAGCCTGGCCTCCTGCACTGAGGACCATTACAGGAGGTGCCTCTGCTGTGCCGCTGCCCAGACTGTGCCTTCCTTAGGCTGCCTTTGCTCCTCACGCAGTCAGGAATCAGGTGACTCTGGGCTGCATTGGACCTTAACCTCTTCAGGGCTTGATAACAGAGCTGAACTACTGTTAAGAAACTGCAAGTTAATGCCAATTACTTTCTCAGGTATTTACCTTGCTGGAGGTAACCAGAGGTTATTACCTGAACTTGCTATTTTGACTTTTCTGCAGAAAGAGGGTGCAAGCTGAGCAAGATAAAGCAGTGCATTGTACTGATAATTCAAATTACAGTGGTGCATTTTATTTTAACCCACTTAGAATTGCATAATAATGCAGCAAAGGCAGGAAGTTTCTTTCCTTTTCTTTTTTTCTTTTCAAAATCTTTCTCACTATATTGCAATGGAAGTTATTTGTTTTCAAAACTGTAATAGCAACATGTATTTATCAGTTGACCTTGAACTTCATTTTTAATGAATAACAAAAGTCAACAGAATACCGGCTCTTAATAATCTGTAAGAGACATCAAGAAAAAGAGAGCAAGGTTAGGTAAGGAAGGCACATAAAATCAGGTAATAATCATTAAAGAATCATACTATTGCTGTTTACACTGTTACTGGGAGCTAAACAGATTTAATATTGCCTTTCAAACCTTTCAAAGCTAAGTCTTGTGAGTTTTTTTTTAACTAGAGTGAAGGACAAAGATAAGCAAAGTGGAAAAAAGTCAAACTAAGGTCGGAGATTTAGGCCAATTTAAAAGAAAGTAATTCAGCAGGAGAGTGAACAGCATGTGCTGGGGGAAGAAGAGGATCTGTGAGTGGAGAAAGGAGAAAAACATGGAAACATTACCAGAATTGTTTTCTTTATAAACTTGCTGCCCACTTCTTGCTTCCTTTTCATAATGTCGGTCTGACTGGTTAATCACTGCACACGGTGGTTGCCTGTGGCTTTGTTCCTGTACTCGACTGCATTTTTAATTGTCAAGGGCACCTACAGCAGTGTCCAGGTACTGTTTTGGGCTGTTGCTGCAAACTCAGATAAACACAAGTGGAAGTTCCACTTGGAAAAACTCTGTTGCTCACGGAAAGGGAACTTTTAAACTTCACTCTTGACTAAATCTGAGAAATTAGCTCTGAGTTTGCATTCTGCAACATTGCCTACAAGTTACTTATCAAATCAGGGTGCAAGGGACTTGGAACCAAACGGACTTAATTAATTTCTCTGTTTTATAAAATAGAGAGCTGATATGTAAAGCAAGCTTATCAAAATGCAAAAATACACTTTTTATACATCCTCCCCCCACCTCACCCCCAAGAAAAACCTCAAGCAGACACATGTCCAGGAGGAGCAGTATTTGTGGATGAGCTGTGTAGGGGGCGTTCCCTGAGTGAGTGGCAGTCTCATGCGGGGCAGGACGTTCGCAGAGCCCCTGTGCAGGGCAGTGAGGACACAGCAGAGCACATGCACAACACACGCACACCCTGACGTCCACGTGTGCATGCTTTGCACTCCCTCTTCTGGATAGCTCGGAGTACTTGTGCTGGCGGAATTTCCTCCCTGGGCCTAAAAGCTCAGCAGGGCTGAAGTTACAGTGCTGCTTCTGGACTGCGGTGCCCCAAAAAGGAGCAGGGACGCACAAAGAGCAGTAGAGGCTCTGGGAGCTGCTGGGGGTTCTGACATAGCCACGAGCATGTGAGTTGTTATCCCTTGTGTGGAGGTTATGGTAACGCAAAGGGCACCTGACCAAGCCTGAACAGGGGCTTTCAGAACCAGCATTTCAGTGCTGACCACATCAAAACCGGATCTGACTGCTATGGCCAGCCTCTTCCAGTGCCATTGGTCACACAGATAAATGGCTTGAATGCTCTACATGCCAGGCATCCAAACCTTTGATCACGATTCGGGCTCTGCAGCTCAGACTCATCACTATGGAAATCTGATTTTCATTTAGGAAAGCAGCTGTGACCTTGCAGTTAGGTCACCTAAAAAAGATGAGGCTGTTCCCACCTGTGCCCCTGGCTGACCCCAGGCATGTCATCCACTCTCTCCTTTTGTAAAACAAGGCTGACCACATTTCTGATATCCTGGGAGGAAAACGAAACCACATAAAATCATAGAATCATGGAATGGTTTGGGTTGGGAGTGACCTTAAAGCCCTTCCTGTTCCATCCCCTGCCATGGGCAGGGACACCTTCCACTATCCCAGGTTGCTCTAAGCCCCATCCAACCTGGCCTTGGACGCTTCCAGAGATGGAGAAACATACCTGGGGTAATTTGATATCTGGCATTACGAGCCTTTAACAGCTTTGTCAGACAGAGAAGCATAAATTTCCATATGAAGTATTCATTACCTTAATTTATTTTGTTCGCTCTGGTTAGGAAGAGTTCACAGTATCCCTTCTTGTAACATCTGTGCTGTCCCCCCGCTTCTCCAACCTCTGCTAAGCAAAAAGCCCCGACTGTCCATCCTTTCACTGCTTCTTTCCCCCTGGAGCAGACTGATAGGATTGCCTAATTAATTCCTTAGGGCTGGAGAATATACCCATCAATTTCTTCCCCATCCAGATAGTTTGGACCCTTCCCCCCTGCACCCCCAAAACCTTTAGCTTCCTCCACTCTCAGACCTCCAGGAACCTTCAGTCTTAAATGAAGAAAACAGAATTTTGGGGTAATTTGTTTGGTCCCTTCCTTCCCGCACCCTTTATGGGTGGGTTTACGGCTATATTAAGGCTCATGAATCTCCTAAGCCCCCAAAATAGCATACCCATTGGTAGCACTCTATTTTCCAAGTATAATTAAATCCTCAGTGTCCTATTGGAGCCATGGAATTTCATTGCTAAGCATTGTGCTGCTGACGGAAGAGAAAGCTTCAATTTGAAGCCCATGAGATTTACAGGAATAAAGTAAAGCTTTGCTCTAGGTTTTCAAAAGACCAAACTCTGCCTGTGCATCCATTATACATGACAGAATGATTATACTACCAAAAAAAAATTAGATATCCAATCTTTTGTATTTTGGCTGCAGGCAGTTCAGCTCTGTCTGGTTGAGTGCACGTTGTGTGTTCTTCCTTTCGATACACAAAGAGCTCTAGGTTGGGGATGAAAGGGGCAGGGGGCTGGAATCACATCAGACTGTTTTCTCTCTGTGTTTGGACAATGCAAGAACAGGCTCTGCACACACAGGAATCTCTGGGGATCATCACTTGCTGTAGGCAAACTCAGTCCCCCATTGTTCTGATGCAAAATTAGAAATATTGGTTCATAATGTGTTGAAAGGTTTCTGTGCATCCTGAAAAAATGATGGAATCATCTAACACGTGGGCTTGGTTTTTATTGGGGCATATATATCCATCCTGTGCAGCTGGGTGTCAGGCCTAGCTAAGCCCATACAGCATCCCAGGTCAAGAACTCCATGATTTGGTGAGGGTTATGTTGATGAAATCAAACTGTTGCTCACCTGCTGCTGATTAATTTACCTGCAGTAAGTGTTTCTGTACCAGCAGGTGAAGCATTCAGTATTTTTAGCATGATAAGAACTTCTACAAGCAGTGAAAGCACCAGGCTCTGAAGAATCAGCCAAATGTTTCTACCCATATCAGTGCACCTATACATGCTTCATGTCCTAGAGATAGAACGGATACAGTGGAGGGTGCATGAGCGACAGACCTTGGTGTTCTGCAGATTAGCTGATGTGTCTAGAGAGATTTGTGATAAAATCACATACTATGGACTAGCAAGTATCACGTATTTTGTATTCTTGTATTATGAACTAGCAAGGCTGCATCCAGCTACAGAAAAATCCCATATTCCGAAGTGCTGGAGGATCATTTTCTTGGCTTGTTTGTTCTTTCAGCTGGTCTTACTGATCCATAACTCACTGTTTAGCCACTTGTTCAGGTCACGCTGCAGGCAGTCCTGTGATTGTGTAAGGCTTCAGCTCCTCATTCCCAAAGCTTTTCTTCCCCAGCCCCTTCCCTCTGTCACGTACGTCCCAGCCTTGCACACAATGGGTATGTGACATGGTTCTGGATATGCACACCTGTATCCATGTCCCCAACAAAGCTGATCCCCAAGCTTCACATTCCCAAACAGACTCACAGAGGCCTGCAGGGCTTTCTGTCATTCATTTCCCCCAGCTGCTCCTGCACAAGTGTTTATGGGTGTCTTGCACCAATGGTAAGACAAGGACAAGTGTTACATGTGCCAGCCTTGAGAGGGCTTGGAATCTTTTCCAACAGAGAGCTGGATTTGTTCCGATTTACCACTATCTCTTGCTTATGGTGTTGCCTGTTATCAAACTGTTTTGAAATACAGTAGCACTCTTTTTTATTTTTGCTCCTGAGCTGGATTTACTGTGTGCACAGGTAACAAAAGGGAAGGAGAAGAACAACCACAGCTCCTGTCAGTCAAATGTGGGGTCTGTGCTACCAGTCACACAGGACATGGTCACAGGCTGCACACATCATACACTTCTTTCTCCCTGCCTACTCTATGACTTGAAATTAATTGTTTCTCCCCTTCCTGCTCACCCCCAAGGATTTGTTTTCTTCATTTAGCTCTGCCCATGGCTCTGCCCTCCTTCCTGAGGATGAGGCAGCTTTGAGCCAAACCATCACTCATGCAAAGAAAGGCTGGTGTGAACATGAAACTCTGTTCTGGATACAACCTTCCTCCAGTGAAACCAGCTGCAGGTTTTCTCCTGACACCTGCAGGACCATGTCTAGAGCTCCTCAGGCTCTCAGCACCTGATTTTTGTGGTTTGTGAAACTCACCTTGAAAAAGAGGGAGTTCCCTGCTCCCTAACACAGAGAGGAGCAGTGAGTTTCATCACCTTCAGCTGCCTGAGCACTCAAGTGACCTCTCCTAACATTTGAACAGCTGTGAGGGGAAAACCAAAGCCCTCTTGCTGAGGAAGGAGGAGGAAGTTCAGGCTGTTTATGTGTAGTTATGGTTTCCTCTGTTTTTTCCTATTTTGTGTTGTGCCTGTTGGTTTTTTTCTTAAGTTGCAGAAAGCAGATTTTGCAGGGCTGGCAATAATACTGACTGAATATGCTGGAAAATATTGTTAATTTGTTTTCTCAGGATTCAGGCTGTGCTTGCGTATTTCTGAAATCTGGGCTTCTATAAGGGGTCTGAGAGGCCCAAGACACATTCTAGAATACATATAGAATAGAATTGTACAGGATACAAAATGTTTTGGTTGCTTGAGTGGATAATTTCAGTCCAAGACAGGTAAAGGCCAGTTTGAAATTGAATGAGGTGTTCTCAAGCAGTGAGTAAATGAATTAGGAGAGGTAGAGTATACTCTTGCATGGACAGCACTTTCCTATCCAGTGTCTTTGCTGGGCCCATTTTCAGATGTTTTTCTCTCTTGGCATACTCTTTATTGGTCTTTTGTGCTTCTGGTCAAAGGCCTCTCCTCCCACTTCTCTCTCTAGTTCATGTCATATTTAGTTTCTTATTTCCAGCTACTCCTTGGCTCTGTATCTCCAAGTGACACATAGAATACCTAAACATCAATGCTGGTAATACATATAGTGATTTTTCTGGGTTCCTTTTCAAAGGAGGGAGATCAGGGGTTTCTTTCTGAACTCTTCAAGCAAAGCTCAAGCGTAGTAAGAGCCTCACCTTCAATTGCATTATTAGATCTGTTCTCTCTAAAGTTGCTGGTCATGTCTCTCCTTGAGTCAGCAGCACTGTTAAGTGCTTTCACTGCCAGCCAGGTGAGGGAGTTAATCTGGCTGGAAAACGATTGTTTTTCTCTGGTATTTGACGGGTGCATCTACTGACTTGGGCCTGCTCTGAGGGCGGGAATTGGCATGAATGGATACATGCCCTTTTTTGCAGCCCAGAATTGAAAGTGGCTTAAGCCATTTATAATTATCACACCTATTCTCAATTTTACTCTTTTTACAGGATGACCACAGAAAAATGTCTTCTAGCAGATGCAATCACCAATTCCCTACATGGAGGAGAAGGACTTCTGCAGCCCATTGCTGATGGTTAATAAGAGCTGGCTGCTGTCAACATCAGTGTAAGTCCTGTATCTTATGTTCTTATTTTCAAACTCAGGTCTTCCACAATGTGGCTACAGCTGTTTGTGGTTTTTTGTTGTTGTTTTGTTGTTTGTTTGTTTGTTTGGTTTTTTCCCAATGAAAATAGAGATTCTGTATTCAAAAAGCTGGGAACCAGTGAAAAGCAAGAAAGTCTGCAGCAGCTGGAAGGTGTAGTAACACTGGAGTGCTACAATACTGTTTGTAGTGTGTGAGGGGGAAGGTGTTGAGACACTCAAGCGGAAGAGACAGACTTGATCTTGCTGAGAGCAAGAGACAGAGAGGCCTGGTGTGTGGTACAGCCAGCACTGCCGAGCAGCCCTGCCAGGGTGAAAACTTCTGCTCTGTGTCTCTCTGTATTCTGGTTGTAGAAAGGATGTTAGATAAAGAGCTCAGCACTCAGGTGAAAAACCTGAATGCTTTTACAAAATAGTAACTGCAAAACTGCTGCCTGTGGGAAATACAGAAACCCTTGGGAGATGCCCTTGGGTACTACACCCCCAGTCCTTGTCTGGAGAAATTCCCTCTGTTGTGCCACTGTCTCCTGAGCCAAGGGCTGAGTCAGGATGGCTTGAGGCACAGCTTTGAGCCCTTGGGTGTTGGCACAATGTCAGTGGGGAGGAGTGCAGGACAAGTTTGCAAACTTGGCTTTCAGGTGACCTAAAGCCATTCTCCACCCATCTATGAAATAATCTGTCTCTTGAGTTATTTGCTTGGGTATCAGTTAAGGTAAGTAAGATCCCAGTGGTATAATTCTCTCCTTTTAGTGACTGTTGGGGTTTAGGATACTTCCTTTTGTTTCTTTCTGGTAGGGAATTTTCTCCCATATGTTGCTAGGAGACAATAACGACCAGGTACATAAGAGAGACAAAAAGAAGTTGCCAAGCTCAGGGGAAGAGGGCATTGGCTGCACTTCTCTTATCTGAGGGTTTCTCTCGGAGGGGCGGAGATACTGCGAGAAAAAGGGGCTGAGGCAGCTGCTAGCTCCCTCTCGTGCTCTCGGCATTGGGAGGGGAAGGAAGCTGTTGTTGCTGTGGGAAGAATTCACCACCACTGCGGGGTTCTGTCTTCTGCTGCCTTCTACCATGAGTGGAGCTCTGCTCGTAAGGGCGGCCGTTGCACTGGGACCTTATTAACACCCGACCTCACCAAAAAAAGGACCCTTCACCATCTGCTGGGGTCCCTCAGGGGAAACCCCGGGATCCCCGAGCCTCTTTCCCCTCCCAGGGAGTCTCCCTCTCCGCCCTGTTGTCTGGGAGCCCTTGCTCCCTGTTGCTGCCCAGACCCTCCCCCGCCGTTCCTCTGCCACTGCTCCGAGTTTTTCACTACATTGTAGCCACGCAAACCCTGCCTGCCGGGATGGTTCCAGCTAAAGCTGCGCCGTTTCTGATACATCTCGCCTACCACCCCGGGATTTTGCTCATTCCTGCCGCTCCATCTTGCTGCTTCCAAGGGTCCTGCTGGGGCACCAGGATCAACTGCCCCAGGGGGTGTGCAAAGCAAGCCTTTGTCCCATCCCTTCCCATCTCGCTCAAGCCGCCATTACCTGTGTGGTCTCCAAGCTCGCACGGGAGCGCCCCCTGCAGCCGCGGGGGAGTCATCGCACCTGCCCTGCCCACTGAGCGCCTGCCATCGCCCCTGCCGGCTGTGACCATAACTACACCAAAGGGGAAAACGCTTAGAGAGCGGAAGGAGACTGTTTATCGGGTTTTCTGGTTTATTCTATCTTTTGTTTGTTGTTGCTGCCATTGTCGTTTGTTTGCCTTATTGTACACGCACGTACTAGTAAAGAACTGTTATTCCTTTTCCCATATCTTTGCCTGAAAGCCCCTTTAATTTCAAAGATATAATAATTAGGGGGGAGGGGGGTCATATTCTCCATTCCAAGGGAGGTTCCTGCCTTCCTTGGCAGACACCTGTCTTTCAAACCAAGACAGTGACCTAATAACAAATTAGGAGATTTTTTGAGATCACTCAAAAGGATTTTATTAGCCCAGTGCTCATAATAAACCCTTTTAGCAGAAATGGAAGGAGGCAGCCTAAGTCAGAGCTGTCCCAGGGTCCCTGAGCTCAGTGTCCCTCAAAGTTACATGTGCAGTGTTAATAAAATTGCAGAATCAGAGACTGCTTTGAGCTGTAAGGAACACTAAAGATCATCTCATTCCTGATGAGGTGGGGAAGGGGGAAGCCATGGGCAGGGACACCTTCCACCAGAGAGGTGTATGTTTCCTGCCCAGGGGAAATGAGTCTCATTTTTCACGTTTTAGGATGTTGTTTTCTTGAGCTGGATACCTGGATATGTATTTTTGGAAGGTCTAGACTATTTAGTGCATCTTCTCATGACAATGTGTATCTCTTTGGCTTAGGAGAGAATGGAAACCAGGGTTCAACCCGTTTTGGTTTCGTGCTTGCAGTGTCTTCCCAGGGAGTGTTGGGTAGGTGTTTACCACAGGCTGTGGAGGTAAAACACAGCCTATCTTTGGATATAAAGCCAGTGACCTGGAGCATCACTGTACTCTTGAAAATGAATCTAAAGGCTCTGAGGACTATTTCTGTAGCACTGATTGTCCTCCTTGTATTACCTGTACATGCTCTCAGACAGCATCTGCCTCTGCTCTTGGAGCTCCAAATTAATCTCTGATCCTTTTGAGGGGTGAAGTGCACCTGGAGGGCTGTGGAATTGTACTGGTGTTGGTGTAAGCCAGGGATGAAAGCACTGGCAGGAGTAAGGCTATAACTCTTAAAGCTGCAATGGCCAGACTGTTATTTTTCCCTGAGGATAATCTGAAAGAAAAGAAATGTTTATGCTGGCTTTGGAATGTTTCAGTCCAGTCCCAAACCACTGACCTCCTAAAAACAAAATGGAAATATGCCAACACCTCTCTGAAAAAGGCCATTCCCCAGGCATGTGCTAATACCAGCCAGTTTGCCTGAATACGCACAAATAATAAATAAAAAGAGCCACATGTCTGGTTGAATGACAGAGCAATTAGGAACCTTGAATGAAGGCTTGCAGATGCTGCCTTTGCGATTTATGGTTTGCACATTCCTGTTCCTACACTTTATAAGGACTAAATGAGAGTATGAGGGTTGTCAGCATATCCCGCTGACAATAATATTTGAATATCCTTACTTTTAAGAGTTCTATTTTGAGCAGCTGTTTAAATAGTGAAAGAGAGGAATTTCATGCCTTCTTGTTGAATCAGCAAAGCCTTGAAATCTCCTGTTGCTTTTCTCTTCAGTTATTTATAGCTTGGGTTGTCTCCTCCCCAACACTCCACTCTTGCATCCTGTAAATCCAGGTAAGAGTCATGCAAGACAGAAGAATTCCTGATTATATGAATTACGAAAGCCCCTGAACTCAAAAGTTTAGACTTGCATTGCCTGTGTCACTTTGTTACTTCCTCTGGCTCCTGTAGCCTCAGTTCTCTCTCCAGCCTGACCCAAGAGGTTTCCTCTTTCCCTGTATTCTGAAGGCAGCAGGTGTGGTCGTGCTGCTCAGTCCTGCTGCAGCTCCTGGCAGCTTCTCCTGCAAGTCTCCTTGTTTTAAGTAACAAACAGCCATGGATTCTGCTCTGCCCTAGCACAGTGGGGTGAACAGGGGGCAGAGAAGATATTAATTGGAGTACTGACATGTTAATTGCAGTATTGACAGCTTCAACATATTGGACAGGAATAGATTTACAATGCAAATGGAGAGGTGCTCTCTGAACTGTGCTTGCTCTTAATCCTGGTGCTATGGAACTGAGGATGTTTGTTGTCCATAGCATGTGGTGGCTGCCAGTGTGCTGAGGAAGGGCTTTGGATTGGATGCCTTCCTCCTGTAGGCTACAAGAGATGTCAAACCGAAGAACGTGGAACATAACACAATCCTCAGAACTGTGTGGCTTTTGTCTCACCACAGAAAACTATCACTGGAAAAGCATTTCCTGGTTTAAGGCAGCAGCAGGATTGCTGTGGCCTTGCTGGGTTATTTTGCTGCAGCAGTGGAAAGAAAGGAGTGGAGTGTGTAGGGAAGGATCTGCCTCTGCTTTTATAACTATTCCTGGCAGCGGGATCTGCAGTCCAGGTCTAAGTATTTCCTTTTGGTTTTCCATACCACCTCCCTCTTCCCGTCTTATAGTGGAAACAGAGCCATTCCTCAGCCATTGAATGCCAAAGTCCAGTTTCCTATTAAGCTTCTGTGGTGGAAAAAAAGGCTTCCAGGAAAGGAAGCATAAAGAACCCCCAGCCAGAGCCGAGGCAAATCTGGCAGTGTGGGTCCAAGGCCTGGAGGGATGGAGACATGGGCATTGCACAGAGCTCTGCTCCTGGAGATCAAAAGTCAGCCCTTCAGCTTGGGCTGGATTTGCATGTGCAAATTATTCACTAGCACTTTATTTTGCATATTCTCACATGGTACTTCTAACAAAACACAGAGCAGCTCCTCTGTGGGTGTGGGAGCTTTGTTTGTGTCTCTCTTATCTCTTGGTACCTGCAAATAGAGGTTTAGTTCCAGATTTTGTGTTTCCTTGGCTACTCACAGCGTTGTTCCCTAACCCAGTGTTTAACATACTTTCAGGGTGATCCAGCAATAGGCAAATATTTTACCTTAATCCACTAAACTACTAATTTAAAAATAGAAAAACACCAGCTTCTGGGGTTTAGTCACTGCAATTTTCCATCTGTTGTCAATGGTAATTGCAGGGCATATAAAGCTTGATTGGCAGGGGCAAAAAAGATGCTCATTCCATTTCTTATTTATCGGAAAATAAAAGCCAACTTGCCTTTGTGTATGACATTTGTGATGGCACAACTCTGGGGCAGCACCAAGCTCCGAGTCCCCCAGCTGGCACAGAGCCCTCTCAAGGAGCTTTGGTGATGCAGCTGATGGAATCCTTACCTTGCAATAGTTGTGCCCCAAACCAGCTGTACAGCTATTCACATACCCCTAACAGATGAGTCTTTTTTCTTGTTTTAAAATGCAAATACATCATCATTTAAACAAAACAGAGCCCAAGTGTCCCCCCAGCAATGTCTGGGAAACTGCATTTACTGAGTTAGAAACTTTGGGTTTAAGGATGAGATGGCTTGTACCTAACTTAGGTATCTAAAGATTGTTAGTTTGCTTAAGGAAGGGAAACAGCTCTTCAAAGAGTGCACCAGGAACGTGCACATCCCCCCAGTTCTGCTCCTTTGGAAGTGAGCTGCATTATCCATATTTCTTATAGTGTTACATCAAATATGTTGGGATAAGCCCTGCTGTGTTTGCCTCATGGAAGGTGAGCCTTGCAGGTGAGCCCGCTCCTATGGGATCGAGGGAAAGGGGCATTTCCCTCTGCACAGTGCATGCCCAGGGCTGTGCCTCAGTGGGGTAACCAAACAGGCTGGTTTGTCAAGTCTGGCATTGTGAGGGAAATAAACAGGCCCTGGGGCGAAGTGACTGATGGAACATTTCCTTCACAGCTTAGCGTGTCTGAGAGACTGGTTATCCACCAAAGTATGTGGCAGTCCTGACAGACTTTCCCACAACTTTGTCCTTTAGGTTTCCACCAATTGTGCTGGCACTGCTTGCTCTATTTGCAGCTGATCTTAAAAAAAAAAAACAAACCCCAAAACCAACCAATCAATCAAACAAATAAAAACTTCCTCCAAAACCTAGTTATGAATTATTTTCCCAGGCAAATTATTTTTCATCATAATTTCTTGAACTCTTCCATACCAGCACAGTGATAAAATCAGCTGCATTAGTTGTGTTAAATATTGTGTTGAAATCAGTACTGAGACTTCGACTTCAGTGAATGGGCATATTGAGGACATTTGCACCTCTGAATGATTCCAACATCCTGTGACATCCTTTGTCTTCCAGGATACACCAAAAAAGGATATTAAAACTGGTTTTTGTGTCACATGAAGGAGTAAATTGTTCATTTAAACACAGAACAGGAGTTACATCTACCTTTCAGGTTGTCTATCATCTGAAAAACTACTTCAATAATCATGCTTATAGAAACATGGTTCAGAGCTGGTTCTCTACCTGGAAGCTGATGAAAAATGGAGTACCACAGATATCTGCTCTGCTTAACATCTTTATCAGAGTTCTGGAGGAAGATATGAAGAAAAGCCTCATCATGTTTGCAAACGGCATTGAACTGAGGGCAGGGCTGCCATGGGAGCCAGCTACACGGCCTAGACAGGTGGGGTGAGGTGAAGCTTAGGAAAGTGAGCTCAGGGCAAAGCCCTGCCCCTGGGAAAGCCTGCCAGAGACCCAGCCTGAGCCTACCTGCCCGGGGACAGCTCCAGGAAAGGGCCAGGCTGGGGCACCAAGGGAGGGAGCCCACAGTGCCCTGGCAGCACCAGCAGGGGCAGGGCCAGCACATCGGGGGTACCCGCTTTGCTCAGCACCCAGGAGATCACATCCCAAATCTGTGCCAGGCGTGGGGCTCCCGGTACAGGAAAGGCTAAACTGAAGGGAGTTCAGTGGAGAACACCAAGGTGCTCAAGGCTGGGGCACTTGCTCTGTCAGAAGCTGAGGAGAGGGAGGTTTCTCAGCCTGGAGAAGAGTCCGCTTTGGGGGGAAGGTCACAGCAACCTCCAGTACCTATGAGGGGGCTATTGAGAAGCTGGAGTTCCTCACTGTAGTGCAGGTGGGAGGAGCAGAACTTAAACCTGAGAGGATCAGACTGGATACAAGGAATGACTTTTCCAGCATGAGGAAAATCAAACCTTGGAGGTTTGTGATATCTCCCCGCTTTGACATTTCCAAGACCTGCCTGGTTTGACCTCAGAGCTGACCCTGAATGGGAGCTTGGACCAGAGACATCCTGAGATCACTTCCAACCTGAATGATCCTACGAAAATTACAAATTGGAAGGATCTCTGGAGGTCATCAGGAGATATTAGCTAAAATTCAGCTGAGTTCTTAGTATCTGCAAGCATGGAGACTCCACAACCCCTCCAGGTGACTTGTGCCACTATCTGACTACTCTCAAGAGTGACAAGACTCTGCAAGTAATTGGGATTTGACACTTTCTTCATGTCTTTAAACTAAAGTTATGGTAATATAGGTCAAGGTGGGGTCAGTATGGATAGGTGGAGTGATAGCATCAATATAGATAATATGGCACAAAACTCCAAGATACTCTTAAGAATTGAAGTAAGCTTTTAAAATTTGCATATTGTAATATTGTCTTTGATCTGATAAACTGTCCATCTCTCACATGTTATCAATAGTACGCTTGTCTTGTTTTCTCTCTGTTCCTTTCCTGCCATCCCATGGTTGTACAAAGCAGTCACAGGATGGATTCATGGTGGATCTGCAGCACGGGGAACAGCCAGGAGGGAGGAGACTGCAAGGCTCGAGTGGTGCAGCTGCAGTGCTGGCACTTGAGCTGTGTAGGAGCTGATAACTTTTATTGGGGATGGGGGAGCCTAGATTGCCTCAGTCAGTGCTACACCACTCCAGGACACTGGCTCTGAGTGCCAGCGGTGTTTGGCTGTGCTTCAAAAGCATTTTTACCTTGGAAGTGGTGTGTATATCTCAAATATTGCACTTCCCACTCTGCATTGCACTTAACATTTCTCTCCTATGGCTGACACATAGTTTAACAAATCATTATGTGGTATCTGGGGAAAAGCAGGTCAGTGGAATCACAGAGATTGAGGATCATTTCCATAATCTTCATTAATCCTTTCCTTTGAAGTAAAAATATTCCAAATGGCAGTAAATGTCCTTACAGCATTTTGGCACCAGCAGCCAGCCTGGAGTGTCTTCACATTCATTGCTGCATAGGAATAGATAGAGATCTGGAGCAGTGGGTTACAGTCCCACAGGGACAACAAATAAGAAAGCAAAACAATGGCTTTTCATGAGAGACTGTTAGGACCCTGTTGGGAATTTTTCTATAAATAGTGCCTTACTTCTCTCAATCATCTCTACAAAAATATTAAATCCAGCAGGGCTGGCATATAAAATCCTGACTGGTGAGAACTATAAATGATGATGATAAATATAGATGCTCTGAGGGCTGGAGCCTTTCTGCTCTGGAGCCAGCCTGGGAGAGCTGGGAGTGTTCACCTGGAGAAGGCTCCAGGGAGACCTCAGAGCCCCCTCCAGTGCCTAAAAGGGCTCCAGGAGAGCTGGAGAGGGACTTGGGACAAGGGATGGAGGGACAGGACACAGGGAATGGCTTCCCACTGCCAGAAGGCAGGGTCAGATGGGATACTGGGAAGAAGTTCTCCCCTATGAGGGTGGGGAGGCCCTGGCACAGGGTGCCCAGAGAAGCTGCCCACGGCAGGGATGGAACAAGATGGGCTTTCAGGTCTCTTCCAACCCAAGCCAGCCTGGGATTCTAAGATAAATGCTGTTTCTTTCTAGCAAGGGGCATAATCAGTAATTACAGTTATTTAGGGTGGTCACTGCTCTGTGGAATGTAAGAGGTGCTGTGTTGTGGTGGGCAGCTCTGCATGTTTTGAATAACTGTGAGAGTCTCAGCAGGAGGAAAGGAGAGCACCAGCCCTTTGGCAATTGCTGTTTGTGTTCACAATTCAACAGCAGTGCTGCCTGCCAGGAAAAGCAAGCGAGGTGTGAAGGGAGGGTCGATATCCTCTAGGATAACTGTAACTGGTGAATAATAGCCAAAGGTTTGGTCAGCCAGGCCCTTCTGGAGGTGTGATGAGGCAGCTCTGCTTATGGCTTTTAGCTCCTGAAAGGCATTAACTGGCAAGAGGTGCTCCAGATTGAGCAATTTTTATTCAGGTTGGACAGTATACACCTGTAAACAATACCTGGGAGATGCAAAAGGCCTGCGAAAGGCCAGGGAATAAGGGGGAATGAGTCGATGGGTTGCTGTGTCTGTGGGTGGTGGTGCATCAGGGTTAGGAGTTGCTGCTGGGAAGCTGGAAGGGAAGAGCAGCTTCTCAGACAATGTGTGAATCCCTTGCTAACAGAGTCAGCCTGAGGGAGACTGGAGTTTGTATCTGTCTAGACTTTTGCCCACGAAAGATAACATCCAAATCTATGAAAATTGGCTGTTGAGACTCAGTGGAAATTCAGGTGTTTTTTCCTTTGCTTTAAGAAGCTGGAGACAGTGAATTTTCCTTCACACTGTTATTGCAAATAATAATTAATAATTATAATTAATTACTATTATAATAATTAATAATTAATGATTAATGATTAAAGTTAATTTTCTGGGGTTGGAACTAGATGACCCCCAAGGTCCTCTTTTCACCCAGACCATCCTAAGGTTCTATGAATTAGTCCATTTGTGTGTAACCCCAACTGAATTCTCATGCTGCCTGCAGAAATCCTTGAGCCAGGTGTGTTTACCAACCAGCTCTGAAACTACCTGTCCTTTTTATCCTCTTGAGTAATTTAACCAAACTAACAGGTTTTTGCCCATTGCAGCCTGACAGGTTTTTTAACGCACTATGCTGAGCAGATTTCACAATGAAGATGTTATGAAACAAATAGAGAAAAAACAGTTAAATGCAAGGCCTCCTTTCTTTTGGCTGATTAATATAGTTGAGATTTAGGACTCACCTTTGCAGGAACACTCAAGCAATAATGTAAATTAACTAAAAATGTGACTTTAACATGTATTAGTCAACCCATATTAACCCTCTGGGTGGTTAATTGTAATCAGAATTAATCTGGCCTTAATTTGATATAGCTGACTTAATTTCCAAGGTCAAATTAAAGTTACTTGACTCCTGAATTTCTACGAGGAGGTGCTCAGAGTGTTTTCTCTCTTGTCTTGAAGATCCTGCTTTTCTAGGACAGTGAGTAATTACCACTATTCTTACTCTGAAGGTATTTATAGTTTCTTGTGCTGGTTTTGGCCAGGGCAGAGTTAATTTTCTTCCCAGTGGCTGGTATGGGGCTGTGTTTTGGACAACTCTGATTTATTTCTCCTGAGCCACTTGGCAACGTCTCCAGCATCCCTTGGTTCACAGCTTCCTACCAATGTGATCTAATTAATGCTGCTGCAGTTGGCTTCCGACAAACAGCCTTATCAGGGCTATCCTCAAGGTGCAGGATGCGCTCAAGGTACTGCTGACGAGTGAACCTCACAACTTCCACATTCCCAAAGAGTCTGGATAATCATCACAAAGTCTGGATGTTTATCTGAACCGTATTCAAGCCATTCCAGCCCCTTGGGTCTGCAGATTTAGGTTAGAAATCTTTGACGTAAGACTCCTGGTATTTCCTGCTCCTGACAGGGCCAGATATGCTCAAGTGTCCCTTTGAGGTGACATTTGTCTCCTGTTTTCACTGCTGCTCTGGGGTTATCAGGTCACCCGTTCTTGGATTTGGGTGCAGGAAGAGACTTAAACATGTTCTTGGTCTCAAGTATAAAGCAAAACAACAAAGCCTAGAAAATGGGCTTTAAAGGGATGAGTGGGACAATGGGAAAATTTATCAGAGACAGCGAGGGATTGTGACAGCAGGGGTGCAGGGGCTGCTGTGGGAGGACAGACATCTGCAGATCATGGGCCTTTGACTGCTTTGTGGGACAAAAGGAAAGTTGCTTATGAAAGATAAGATAAATGAAAAGATGAATTAAGAACATAAATGAACAGGAGAAAATGCCTTAATGTTCAATTTAGGGTTACATTAAGCTTTGCCAAGACAGAAGGAATACAAATAATGTACACAAAGGAGTGGAAATGATAAAAAAATCAATCCAGCTGTGTTGAAGATAAGGAAGGAAGAAATCTCAACTTACAGCACAAAACACAGGAGCTCTAAGGCTACTTATTACCCTCTTTTTCCTCTCAAAGAGCTTGTCACTTAATCAGGCCTCAGTATTCAGGCTTGGGGGTACTGGGAATATGTTTTCTGCAATTTCTGAAATCACAGACCTACAGCTTAGGGCACGATTTATGTAGGAATCACCCTAGGATCAAACTGCTGGGGAGCCACAAGGTCAGGCATGTCTAATCATCCTCCAAGGATTTAGGAAGCGCCTTGAGCGAGGACAGTGGCAGGAATTCCTAGTGCAACCATCCTGCCTGAGGCTTGGGGAAAGAATGATGCAGTTGTGGGGCAAAATATTAATCTTAGCCCAACTGACAACAACAAGGAAAGACATTTCCTTTGTAAATCTAATAAAAATGTTAAAAACCAAGCTAACTATTGAAGAAGCAGCTGAAATTTGCCTTTGAACTAGAACAGCTTTCAAGTAAAGGCAACTTAAGTCTTCTGTGTGATAAAGTAAATAACTTTTAACCAAATAGATATTATTTTAATCTAGTCCTTGAAGTTAAAAAGTTAGCTTTCTCTGTGATTTCCCCATTTGTGACAGCCCCTGGCTGTGTTTTTACTGTCATAGCAGCTTCTGGCAGACTGCATGTCTCTCACATTCACTACAAAGTAAACAGGAATTTTTTCCAAGGGTAGCTGGCTGGGCTCCAGTGGAAGAATGCAAGTTATTCGTAAGTTCTGGTAGGCTCATTTCTGCTTAATATGGTCTGTTTTTATTGTAGATTTTATGAAGAAAAAAAAAAAGTTGTGAAATTCTTTTAATCCCCTGGGATTGTTTTCTTCAAACGTGTGGGAAATGGCCTCCACCCCAAGCCCCAGCACAGAGTTATGTTGCTGTTTGTCCTGATAATGTTCACCTTTTCCCACCTCGAGGCCCGACAGGCTGCCAGAAGGTTCTCAAGATGCAGACACCACATGCTGTGCTATTTTGAGGACAGAATTGCTGCTGCAGACAGGGACCCACGAGTGTTCTGGTGAAGGGCTGCAGGAGTGTGGACAGCATGGGCCACCCTGCACACCCCTCTTCCCAGGCACAGGCAGCAGCAGCAGGAAGGGGCTTCCTTCTGCCTGGATAACCCTGACAGGAAAGGGAGAAAAGGCCTTGAGGGGTTCAGGCAGATTCAGTACTGAGGAGACACAGCAGCACCAAGTGAATTTTGCTCAGTACCATGGCACTGGCAGGTCCCAGGTGCCCATCCAGCAAAACTGGGCTTTCCCTGCTCTTGCCTGGGTTGGTCTCTGGGGTTTCCTTTGTGGTTCTTTCAGCTGGAGCAAGCTGGGACCTGTGGGAGTACATGGGATCACTCCTGTCTAAGGAGAGAGCTGGGGGCCTGTGCCAGCAGGGAAGAAGCTTGGAAGCTGGAGGTGAGGTTGTCATAAGGACAAAAGGATATGAATTGTCCAAGCATAAGCTGGAAACTGCATAGAGGCTTCCAAGCAGTAATGAGGTTCTTAGAAGATTTCCTGGGAGGAGGAGGGAACTTGCTGCGTTAAGAAAGGGATTATATAACAATGATACAGAAATGCTAATTGTGCCAACTGGAGAGTGAATTTGATGAACAGGGAGGTCCATTTCCAGCTTAGTTTCCTCTTAATTTCCTTCTATAGTTGCAGGAGCACAGCTATGGAACTAGAGTGTAACTGAGGAGGAGCAGCACTTCATTGACTATGAAATGGGTGGGTTGTTAAGCCAAGTGAAAGTGTTATCACGCCTCTAACCTCCATCCTGGATAAATCAGCTGTTGTAATTGGAAACAGCACCACACTCAATGTGGTTTGCATATTAATGGGTAAAAATTCAGGACAATTAAACCAAATAATAAATCGAGTATTTCACTTTAAAATTGATAATGTTTCTGTAATACCTTTTAATTCAACATTTCAGGCTGCTTTACCATCCAAACTGTCTTAAACACTGCAAAGCTCAGAATGTAAATTGTATTTTATCTGAGTGTGTGCACGAGGAGTGCAGGAAAAGGTCACTCCAGGACAGCTCTATAAGAGTGAGCCACAGAACCTTGTAACACTGCATTTTTAGGTGGGAGACACCCTATGGAAGCTGCATGCAGGGAATGAAGGGCATTGGATGTGGCATGTGGTTGGTGAGGGCCTGCTGGGGAGCCTCTTGGGATGTTTGTGGCTCATGTGACAGCAGCTGGGCAGAAAATGGTTTTCTTTATCTGCCCTGTGGTTAGTCAAGCAGACAGGTTAACTCAGCCCAATTTGTTCCAATCTCTCTCTCCCCATCTCTGTTTTTCCTTTGACTGTTCCGTGCCTGCCTTTTGTTTCCACTCTGGTCAGAAAGGACGCTTTAATTTCACATGAAAGAGCAGATTGATGTGTGATGCCAGGGATTAACCCAGCATTGCTGGCATACTCACCTCTGCATTTTGGCTGCCTGTATGTATTTGGAAATTAGAGTATTAAAAATAAAGGGGAGACTATTCCTCATAAAGCTGAGCTTTATGTGGTTCTTCTGCATGTTCAGAGCACTGTCCAGACGTCATCTAAATAATCTCGTGATCTTTCCAGGGAATGGGAATGTAAACAGAGTTATCTCCTTCCCTGACACTGAAGTAAACTGCTCAAAGCCAGCAGTGGGAGAGGCTCCCCTTTCCTTCCCACTGCCTTCTTTCTGAAATTCTGTGTACAAATCCCTCTTCAGGTCTGGGATGGGTGAGAAAGGAAGGGACGCTTGGGGAGAAGGCAGGGGGCAACAGCTCAGAGATGAGAGTTACCTGTGGGTCTGTGTACAAGATTAAACATTTTAATGCACATCGACCACTGCTAATTCATGCCAAGCAAGCCTCATTTGATGCCTTTCTTAATCAGGAGGTGAGTTGTAAAGAAATCTCTTTCCCTTTCACCATTCCCTGGAAGAGTTGAGGAAATGAGTACATGTGGCGTTTCATGATATGGTTTAGTGGGCACTGTGAGATTTGAAGGATGGACTTGGTCTTGGGGGTCTTTTCCAACCTTTGTGATTCTGTGAAACCAAGGCATTATTTTTCAATATGACTGCAACTGCTGTATCCCACAGAACTGATAGAATTCCTTCTACCAGCAAACTTTGAGAAGGCTGTACTTAACGACTTCTTCTGTTTGCCCCTCAGTTTAACATCTGTGTGTGGAAATGGGGAAATCGTGTACCTGGAGTGCAGAATTTGTCTGTGAGGAGGGTTCTGAGCCTGCCTTGGAAGTTATACTCCATCATTTCTGCTTCTAGGGCACTGACTAATCAGTTCCTGTGCCAGAGAACAGTGGAAATCCTACCTTTGGCACCATGATTTTTGTGCCAGAAAGCTTTACCCAAAGGTGGTCACAGGTCAGGCAATTTTTTTATTCCTCTCCTTCACTTTACAAAGAACAGCAGGTGGGCAGAACTACTCCTACGTGAAGATGTTCCCTTTATAATATTCTTGAAAAAAAAAATATTTTTGAGGCAGGATATACCAAAGATGTTTTAATTATGAACGAAGTAGATTTCTTTCCTTCTTGTTAAAATGGAGATTTCTGATACTTTATCTTGATAAAAACCATTTCTAATAAATTCAGTAATGAGACACAATGTGGTAAATGTGTACCACCTGGTGAGAGCACAACTCAAGTAGCTTGCCTAGTAGAAATGTATTTTTTCAACCTATGCATTTGATGTAGAATCAACCTGTTGAAGTCACTTAGGCATGAATTTTCAGGTGAATTTGGACTGGAGGTCCTGAAGCAGTTGGCTGGGAAGCTCACCAAGCATTCCAGACAGCTCCACTGTCATGGGCTGCTTTTGGCCCTTTCCCTTTTGTGTGCCCCAGCCAGACTCTTTGCTGATCCTGGCTTGTCTATAAGCCTTGGGAGGTGTTGGTTTTGGTTCAGTGTCATGGTTTCTCTCTGATGTTCTCTGAAAGGTTTGTACCGTTTTTTTTTTAATTTTCTCTTGGCTTATTTGCCTTTTCCTCTTTCAGAGATGTTCACACTTTTTCCCTCCTACTAAAGCTGAACTACTAGTCCAGTACAAGGTATATTTAAGCCTTCCTGCTGCTTGGATAGAGCCCATATCATTTTTCTTTGAGAAAGATTAAAAATTAATTATTCAAAAGGTCACTGGACTGCCTCTCTTTAAAGCCACCTCACTCTCCCTTTCTCTCTGCTTCTCTTCCTCCCCCCATGACTTTCTTTTCAAAGCACAATAAATTCCTTTCCTTGTTCTGGCTGTTTTCATCATCCTGTAAAATTCACTAATGAATCCTTTGTGTAAGTATTAGCCTGATCTTTCAAGCAATAAATGGGAACAGAAAAAACTGACAAAGCCAGAGTTCATGTTTCTGTATTTCATATGAAATATGAAATAATATCCTCTTTAAAGCAAGGTTTTCCTCTAGCTGCTTTGTCATTCCTTTAGGTGTTGCCTGTGAGCTCTTCGAAATTCCAGCCTTGCACTATGCTGTTGGCAGAGGTGGGCCTCTCCAGAGGGAGGTGTAATGTAATAAAAAATGAAGTAATGACTCATTTTTAACCATTTAAACCACCTCAAAACTTTAGTGGATGCTGATGGTCTGGTCATTTGGGTAGGGAAATTTCCAGCTCTTCTGCTGCCTTGTATCCCTCCCTTCACAGCACCCAGGGTAAATACGTTGCCCACTCATGAGGATTTTAAACTGTAAGATTTGATGAAGTAATCCTGTCCTTACCAGATGGATACTCTAACAGGGTCCTGTTATACAGGTGGCACACTGCTGTCATAGCTACAGAATTTCTAATCACAGCAAGAATTAAAGTAAGATTTTTAAAATGTGGCACTCCTTCCAGAAACCTCCAAAAGGGCCTCACACTCTGCACATCGGTCATTCTCTCAAAATCACTGCCTGGCACTTGATCAGTTTTATAATAAAACAATAACCATGGAACCCACTTTCCCTTTAGGAAGTTTTTTTAAAAGAAATTACTTATTTTCATCCCTAGAAAGCACATTTTTCCTGTCTGAGGTAGGGAAAATGGAGTTTCTCATAAATAAAAACATCATCTGTGTGTTTGATGTTCTGGTGTAAATGTTTCAGAAGGGAGGCCTTCCAATGCCTGAGGGGAGCCTACAGGAACGATGGAGAGGGACTTTAGAAAAGGGCCTGGAGGGGACAGGATAAGGGGAAATGGCTTTAGGCTGCCAGAGGCAGAATTAGATGGGCTATTGGAAAGAAATCCTTCCCTGTGAGGTCTGGCACAGGTTGCCCAGAGAAGCTGTGGCTGCCCACAGAGCGTAGAATCCAGTCACTTTGGGCCTCCAACAATTATCCAAAGCAAATTACAAAACATTTCACATGGCCTTCAATTGCGTTAGAGTTTACAATGACATAAAATAACACAACAAGAAACCCCACTTGAGAGCAGCATAAACACACTTGTGGAGTTTCTCAGAATGATTTTCCCCAAAAGATAGACGCAATAGAAGACAGTGGTGTTTGTTTTCCAGCAGTTTTTGCACAGCTGCTCAATGTTTCATTCCCTTCTTCCCTGGGTATGCCACGGAGGAGCAGTTCCCAGAGAGAGTATCCTGTTTGGCTTCTGTTTCATTAATATTTGTGTACACAAACACACTGACACGCCAGACAATGCTCTCCCTGCAGAGCACTCACACACATCCCTGCTGCCAGGACATTGTTTTCTACATGGCAGGAAACTATTCCAGAAGTTACTTTGCAGTTATCTGGCAAGAAGTGAAGAGTTATAGATTCCTCTGCTTCCAACCTCATCCCTAGGTGGAGTCAGGGAGATATTTCTGACCTGTTTAATTGGACAAATTTATCACTGGGTGTGGGGATGGGGGGGATTGGACTCTGGTGCAAATATTTTCTGTTAGGATCGAGGGCTGACCTGTTCCCATGTTTTGACAGCCTGCATTCCCTCCTCTTACCACCTCCTCACCTGGGGAAGAGCTGGAGGAACAGCAGCCAGGTTCCCCTCTGGCTTCCTCCACATGGTAGAAGTACAGCTTTCCAAGGGCCAGTAAAGGGAAAGGTCCTACCTTTTAGCAGGACCTCTGGAGTGATTAAAGCAGGGGAAAGAAATGTCACTAAATTTTGAGTCCATCTCCCTACAAGACTAAGTTAAATTATTCAAATATCATCGAACCTCGGGCAAAATAACTCCAGCAGCAGAGTGAGTATGAAAGGAAGGAGAGGCACAAACTAGAGAGAGGAAATGTCTCTGTTAATCACCCAACCACTTTGTGCTCAGTGTTTCTTGTCTCGCATTTTAATGACTTGGCACAAGTAGGGAGAAAAAATACATGAGGCATGTTGATGCCCATGGAAATCAGAGCTGTGTCCTCTCTGTATACAGAGCTCATGATGGAGATATGAATGAGAAATGTATCTCTTTCTGGAATGCAAAGGATTTAGTGAACTTTGGGAACCTTCCCAGTTCTTTCTCTTCCTTAATACTCGTAATGCAGCTTTGAATATAGAAGTGCAGATAATCTGTATTAGCTGCTGGTGATGGGTTCTTTGTTTTCAAAATAATTTGAGTTTCATTGAGCTTCTCTTTGTTTGAGCAAGAACTATTTGCTACTTCACAACATTTCCTGATGTGCAGCGTTTTTCAGTGGACAAAAAACGCTTTACTGCTGGAAAGAGATACCAACAAAATTTTGACCTTAGCAGCTTGAGTAATAGGCAGGCTGGGAAGGGAACATCCCCAGGGATGGTTTGGGGAAACATTCTCCCTGCAGATGAGCAGAGATGGCAGAAACACTTCTAAGGAAGCAAAGCATGAGCAAAGCTGCTCCACTAAGGGAATAACATTAACGTTTCCTGGAGAGCTGCAGGACTCTCTGTGCCCTGGGAGGGTTTGCTCCTATCCCCCTTCCTGCCCTCCACATCAGTAGCCATCCTAAAGTTTTCCTCACTGTTGAGGCAGGTGCCTGTATAAGAGGAGGAGCGGGCTGAGGAGCAGGGAATTGGATGTACAGGTTCTATTTTAACAATGAACTGCAAATTGTGACTCCTGCAAGCCCTTTGGCTGCATTTTTCATTCGGTATCTTCATGGAAAAACTTAGATCCCCAAATGAAAAACATTCCATCATTGATAAAAGTTCTGGAAAGGGAGAGACAATGGAGACTATTTTAATGTAAAAGTATCATCTGAAAGCAGTGAAACAATAAATTAAATGACCAGTGCACCTTAATCTGAGCCAATTAACAAGCCTATCTTCTATTTAATGAAGTGCCTATTGTTCATTATTATTTTCATTATTATTTAACCATGTTTGAAAGGTAATTGAAACACCTCTGCTGGTAAATAACACCTGAACCCATACATGAAAACTGGGTGAGTTGGGACTTCTTCCCAGAAAGCAGCCTAATTCCAATGTAAGAACCCAAAACCACACAGCTCACAGAGCTTAGTGCTGTGTTTGGGGACCAGCAGAGTATGAACATCCTCAGGCCTGGACTTTTGGGCTGTTTGCAAAAAAGTCTGGATTTCCACAACATAATATCCACCTGGCAATATGAAGTGGGAAAACAAACTATGCTATCCAATAGGGAATGAATTAATCACAGCTAAAGTAGAAAAGTTGAAGGTGTTCCCAGAGAAAGTTGAGTTTGGCATTGGGCAAAAATACAGGAAAAAGGCCTGGGGGCAGGAAAGAGGTGGGATTTTGCACAAATTACCTTTTTCTGTTCTAAGTACTGGAATAATCTAAGAATAAAGGAATAATTGTCATTGAATCCCAGAATAATTTAGACTGGAAGGTGAGGGTGTTGATGGAGTGGCTGCTGCTCGTTCCAAGGGGACCCTTTAGCTAAGGACCCCCTGGCAGTGCTTCTTGGCACCTCGCAAGCCAGCTCTCTCACCCGTGCGGTGGAGACACGCAGCCACTCACACTGAGCCAGCCAGCTCAGGTGGCACTGGAGGCAAAGAGTCAGAGGCGGCCCTTGCTGGAGCACCGAAGTTTATTTACCCATCTGGTTCGATGCAGTCCAAGGACGAGAAGGAGGCGAGGAGGCGAGGGGGAAGGAGAGGGGACAGCGAAGGAGGATGCGAGGGACACACTTCCGTTTGGGATAGACTTATAACGGGGTCCAGGAGGGAGGTGGGGTAGTACAAGAACAACCAATGGGGAGGGGACGGAGTGGGGGCTGGATTACATCCTCTTAAGGGATACAAGGGGTATCTGTCTGCTAGCCAGTCAGACAGACTGAAACTCCATAGGGTCACAAGATCAATGGGGGAGGCCTTTCTCACTGAGATAAGGGGGAGTCTTGCACTTTGGAGCCTGTCCACCAGCGGGCCCCCTCTGTACCTGGGCTCTTTGGCCCCCCGGCCACCACAGCTGCTGGTTCAGCCGATACAACAGGAAGGGACCTCTGGAGACCATCAAGGTCCAACCTCTTACTCAAGGAAGATTTAGTTAGGTCTGGTTCTTCCAGGCCTTGTCCAGTCTCAGTCTGATTATCTCAGTGTCCACACTCTGGACATTTTTGACAACCTTCATGGTGAAATAACAGTAAAGATCTGGTACATAACTGGAATTTTCCATGTCCCACTTTTGTCTCTGTTTCTTGCCTATCGCTGTGCACTTCCAAGAAAGTCTGGCTTGATCCTCTCTACACTTTCCCCTGAGGTGGTTGTAGAGCTCCTCTTTGTCCTCTCCAAACAAATACAATAGGTTTCACCTCTCCCCAGTGTCCTGGGTTCTGGGCAGGGGAAGGTGCTGCCTGGAGACTCAGTGCTGAGTCACTTCATTGGCATTTGCTCAGAGATATAGGACTGTAGACTTTGGTTTTGAGGTACCTTGAAAATGCTAATTACATTTGAAGTGGTTTTGGCCATCTCCAGCAAAGCAACCTGGGTCACAAAGGAGTTAAACATCTTGCCCAGGGCTGAGGCCAGGATGCAGAAATCCTGAATTTCAGCCTCTGCCCTGTAGTCTGTCCTAGGAAAATCAAAGTGGTGACTGGTTTTTACAGTGTGGATCAGTGTTTAGGTCTGTCCTTACCAAAAAGATAACTCTGTAAATTGGTAAAGTTAACAGTAAATCACATGCTAATGCTTTGCAAAGAAAATAATCTTCCTTAAGCAAAGTTGCAAAAGTACCTTTGTAACTCCAGCATGTCCTCTGGCTGGAGCAGCTGGATGCTCCTGCCTTGGCACAGCAGTGATGTGTCTGTCCTTGGCTGGTGGGAAGATCTGCCAGGGTGTATGATGAGTTTTTGTCACAAGATGACAGACACAAAAATCAGAACCTTTATAGGTTTAACAGCCTCTCTGGGTATTGAAATGGGAGGAGTGATAGAGGAGAAGAACAAAATGGAGCTCTGATGGAATTATTAAGGTTGGATCTACGGGATTACTCAGCAGTGAGGTTAGAGCACAGCACATGGGTATGACCAGCTGCTTTCAGATTTGTGAGATTTGCGTTGCACTGGGGAGATTTCTGGTACTAAAGAGGGAAGTCCTATGATTGTCATTATCTACACTGAATAGTTGGTCCCAATGGTGTTTATGGCAGGCCTCTCACCAGGTTATTTAACTCCTGCAGTAGCAATCTTTAAGGTACTTCCTGAAAAAATTGTTTTCTATGGAAATGGAGAATAAAAGCATTTCTTTGGTAAAGGAAAAGCTGTTTTACTCTATGTCCCTTGTATTTAACCTGAGAAATTAATAATGAGAGATCCAAGTGTTCTTGCTTCTTGCATGAAGCTGAAAATGCCTGAAATGTTCTAACTGGCAGAACCTGGAAAAGGAGAACAGAGAACAAAGTTCAGTTCTTTTTTGCTGTTTTTTTGTGGTTTAGTGTATACACCAGGAAAATTCCCATTTGGACGTGGTCTCCTGGCCTTGTTTCTGAGAGGGTGGGGATATCTGCTCCTGGCCTCTCATGTGCACTGGGTAAAACCTCTGCTGTAGGAATTCTCCTCTTGCTGGAATGCTTGAAGTTCACAGGCTTCAGCTGTGTGTTTGTGCCTTGCCTTCCAGTCCAGCTGTCCAGGATATGGGACACTTGGTTTAGCAGGTTATATGGATTTGTTTTGAAAGGCATTTCACAAGGGATGAAACAAATCTGAAGCTTGAGTACTGTGCTAATATTCATAATCCATGAGTCAGAAAGGATTCAAATGTCCCTTTCTGTTCTAGGCATAAACATATCCATATCCACATCCACATCCATATCCATGCCAAGGCTCACTTTTAAGTGGATCCTTTTTTGACTCTTTTAATTACCTGTCAGGATTCTTAATATCCTGTACCCTACCAGAAGGATTTCTCTCCTTTAGTCCAGTACTTCTGCACCTGGCAATATGTGAGAGCAAACAGTGGATCTTCTGCTGTTCAGAGTCATCTGTTTCTTACAAGTTAGGGCATAAACTCCCCAAAATTGTTCCAGAAATTACCTGCAGAGCTAAAAAGTCCATCTGCCCACTGAGTGACCAGCTCAGAGTCAAGTTCAGTACCTGCTTGTACTTAACTGGGACCGGCTTCCTGCATATTTAGCTTGGATTGTTCCATTTGTTTACTAATTTTTTCAATGTAAACAAGCTGACTCCTTTTATGATCTTTCCTGAAGCCTTTTCTGGTCTTCTTTCATCTGGAAAATTTTAGAAGTTTATATGATCAAAATTATATACAAATAAAATCTCTCATTGTCAGTTACTAGTATGAATACTTCCATGGTCTTAATGGAAAGCTGCTACCAACATGCCAGTGTTTGGATTTGCATGTGTATTTTTTTCAGAGCACCACATTAGCAACTTACAGACATATTTTTTTTTTTCCCAAATTAATAGAAATACTTTTTTTTTTTAGTTTTATTTTTAAATTTATTTCTTGTTTCCAGCTGGAAATTTTGTAACTGCACCCCAAGAGTGTGTGTATGCCTTTGTATTGTGAAATATAATTTAATTTCTACTATAATATCCTGAGCAATCCAGTTCTTTCTGGAGATACTGTGATCTTCCTCAATCCTAGATATTTACTGCACCTTTGCTCTGCCTATGTCATCACTCTATTGCTAACTGAGGCAAACTCTGCATTTCTTTTTGGGGGCTATATCTACATATCTGTATATCTGTATATCTATTTATCTATGCGTCTATCACATTTAATCTCAGTTTTATCTCTGTTGCACAATAGAGATTCTCATCTTTTAGAAGGAGCTACTTAACGTATTTGGGGAAACCCCAAACATATGAATGCACTTTATGCTGCATTTCTGCATCTTCAACCAGCTAAAAATTAGCCTGAATGGTTCTGTTTTCTTTTCCTCTGCATTACTTGTTAGTTGGCTTACAAGTGTGGGAGCGTACCTATGAGTTTGTATTCCTGTATAGTCATTTGGAGATTACTTGCTGGCATCCTGGGGACCACTAATGGACAGTGAGAGAACAGGTCTGTGTTTCCTTTAGCCAATATTTTAACTGGTTGATTTTTATGCCTTTTAATTTGAAATCTTTCATTTTCACTTCACTTGCAAAGTGTGACTCAACCTCATGTAAGCAATTTGTATTTTGCTATGCCTCTGGCCTCGGAGGTGTTTATTATCCCCATTCCTTTTCTTTTCTGCTTCCAGCCAATATCATGCATTTTGCTCCTTTGATTAAATAAACTGTGAGCCTTGTACATATCAAAGCTCCTCACCTTATCAGTTCCTGATTTCAGTATATGCTGTGAGCATGAACAAGATACTGAGCAAAATCCCTGTGTGCTTAGAATACCAAAGTGTCTTGTATACAAAGCTGATGGTAAAGGGAGAGGAACTGGTTGTGTGCAAACCTCTGCCTTGCTGCTGGTGCAAGACAGGCTCTTGTGAAGCAAGGTTGGTCTTTGGTTTATTAAATATATACACCTAGCACTCAGGAAAATAAACTTTGCTTAGCACAGACACCCACCTGCCTGCTGGCACAAGCAGCTTGTGGCCACTTGTTATTCCCTCATGAACACTTTACGTGTTCATTTCTGTTCATAAATGGATTTTCATGGATTCCTTTTCTGCTTGCTAATGAAGAAGTCATGGAACAGCCCTTGCTCTCTATAGCAAGTAGGTGAGGCCTTGTGCATTTAGGAATATGGGTCTAATGGGACTTCTGGGAAGAGCCCGATCCTTTGCAATGGTTACACTGATCACATAGTAATGTAGAACAGTTAATTAGAAAAGTTAATGTAACAAATCTGGCTGTGACTTGGTTTTCCTACTGATATCATGTTTTTGCATTGAATTTAAAGTGAAAATATTATTTTCATATCCCTGGCTAGGCCCGCACTTCATTGAAGGTCAGTGAATACAACGCTGACTTATAAGGATGAATATTTTGTGTTGGAAAATACTTAAACTAGGTAAACACAAGGCATAAATCCAAACTAGTTTCTGTAAGGAGCTGAGTAACTGTTTCATGCATATCTTCTTATCAGAATACTCTGCATTACAGAAAGGCTGGTGCCTCTAAATGACACAAGAGATTTTCTCTTAATTGTATGTGTATTACTGTAATAGTAGAGCAAGACTTTAAATATTAAACTGTCGTCTCAAAACTGCTCTTCACCAGCATATTTGTATTGATTGAAAAACGGACATTCCAGGCTTTGACTTACCTGCTTAGGAAATCAAAGGCAGTGAAAGGAAATGAACAATCTCTATTTCCCTCTGCTGCAGGTGCCTTCAGGAGGAGCTGGAAGGACTGTTTCGGAGAGGGAGCGGCTACATTTGGATCCCATGATTTATCAGTTGGAAGTACAAAGGAAACAAGTAAGTGATGGATATGTTAAAACTGTTTCTAAAATTGCTTTTTTGCATTTTTTTTCTTTTCTGTTGGCCTGGCTTTTTTGGAAGCATATGAACGCTCCCAAGGTGGGAGGTCTTCACAGTTTGGACTCTTTTTTTATTTATCAAAGTTTTTATTGTTATGTGATCAACTAAATCTGAGATGTGGAACCAGTTATAAAACATAAACAGACTTGGGACGTCTGTAAGAGTTCGCTCAGCCATTGCCGGGGGAGTTAAATAGCAGCAGATGGTGGTGGGGATTAGTCAGGAGGAACAGTAGGTCGTTCCCAAAAGAATGGGGCATGGAGATTGACTTTATGGGTGTAATGGCCCTGAAGAAGTCACAGCAGGATTTCTGGGGGTTGTAGCATAAATAATAATCTCTTGTGCATTACACATGCCATATATTTAATAGCCTTTGGAGGAGTTGCCTATTTTGTTTGCCAATTCGTCAACCACTTTTATTGAAAGAGATTATTCCTCCTGCAGGAGACTTTCTGTGTTTAATCAGATTATGGCACAAAGATCTTTAGTCCTTTCCAGCATTTAAGAAAAAAATACTATTTCCCACTACATTTATATACTTAATTCTCGAGTCTGCATTAGATCCATGGCCTGTTATTTCCTATATAGAGAGTATTTATAATCCTAGTTAGAGATATTACAGCTGCTTCAATGCCAAAGCAAAAAAATCAAACAGAAGAGTATGAAATCTAATTTTCTGCCCTTCATGTAAAACTCTTCTGGTAAGACAAAAATACAATGTTATTCAAGCTACAGGCAAAGGTGTGGGGGAAACTGAAACAATTCGGGCTGGCTCAGCTGTTTCTAATTTAACCAATAACCTTCTGAAATTCCTCGGAACTGTAGGTTTTACCTTTTAAAATGGGGAGAACACTAATGGTTTGCAGGTTTGCCAGGTTGAAATGTTTAAAAGGGTAAAAAGGTGACCCAGAATGTTTGGGGACTGTTTGCTTGGTGTCAGTTCTGGTAAGTGTCCCAAAGTTGGCAGCTCCAGACCAAGGGAGCACAGAGCATCAGCAAAGAGTTACAGGCTAAAGATGGAGTTGATGCAGTCAGGGGGTTTTGTGGAACGTAGGCTTTGTTAATGGCCTGAAGCTGAAGCAGGGCAGGCTTAAAGTAGCTATTAGGAAACAATTCTTGGCTGGTGAGGATAGTGGGGCCCTGGCACAGGTTAGCCAGAGAACCTGTGGCTGCCCCTGGATCCCTAGAAGTGTTCAGGGCCAGGCTGGATGGGGCATGGAGCAACCTGGGATAGGGGGAGGTGTTCCTGCCTTTGGCAGGGGGTGGCACTGGATGGGCTCTAAGATCCCTTCCAACCCAAACTATTTTATCATTCTATGCTTTGAAAAGCAAAGCTTTCAGCCCCAAGACATCAATCTCTGAGTAAGAATCTCTGTTACAAAAGTGCAAATATGTCCAGCCACACAGCTGTGTTTGTGAGCACAAATGCACTGTTCTGTCGTGCCGGTGCGATGGCCGTGGCGCTGACCATGACCGGGGGTCACTGCCCGCTCCTGCCCGTCACGGTACCCCCGCTGTGCCACCCTCCGTGTGCTGTGTGGGGCTGGGATTGCACAGCGGGGCCGTGTCCCCGGGCCGTGTCCCCTCACACCGCCGGGCCGTGTCCCCCTGACACCACCGGCCCATGTCCCCCTCACACCGCCACACCGTGTCCGTTCACACCGCCAGGCCGTGTTCCCTCACATCGCCAGGCCAGCCCCGGGGTCTTCGGGCAGGGAAAATGGGCTATTGGGGCTAATGGCTGTAATTGGACTAAGCGTTGTAAAGGCCTCCATCTCGTGGCTGTGCTGTGCAATGAGCCGGCAGCACCAGGCATGGCTGGAATTTAATTTACCAGTCATGCTAGGCGCTTTGCATGTTTTGCTTACTTCCCTAATGAGCCTTTTGGGAATCTTAAAACCGTGTGAGAGGAATGTGAGGGATGGTGTTAAAGCAGCGGTGTCCTGGGCTGTCGTTTGACCCGGTCACAGAGTCACAGAATATCCTGAGCTGGAAGGGGCCCACAGGGATCATGGAGTCCAGCCCCTGGCCCTGCCGAGACACCCCAACAACCCCCCCCTGTGCATCCCTGGGAGCATTGTCCAAATGCTCCTGGAGCTCTGGCAGCCTCGGGGCCGTGCCCATTCCCTGGGGAGCCTGATCAGTGCCCCACCACCCTCTGGGGGAAGAACCTTTTCCTGATCTCCAGCCTGACCCTGCCCTGGCCCAGCTGCAGCCATTCCCCAGGTCCTGTCCCTGGTCACAGGGAGCAGAAATTGGAGCTGTCTCTGTACTGTCCCTTGGGAAGAGCTGTAGCCAGCCCCTGGTGGGCTCTGCCCTCAGTCTCCTCCAGCTGAACAAACCAAGTGCCCTCAGTTGCTCCTTGTATGGCCCCTCCGGACCCTTCAACATCTTCATGTCCCTCCTCTGGATTTTTCTCAAGAAAGTTGAAAAGTGAAAGAGGAGGATGCTGCTTGTGTTCCTTTGCATGTTGTGCATACTTTGTTTAACCTCTAGCAGACCTTAAGCAGACTCTAGACACACCAGTCTGGGCTGGCCATGCCCATGTGCTGTGTGATCCTGTGTCTGTACCCCGTGAGGCACTTCATAAGTGCAGATCAGGACCGGATCAGGCTGTGGAACAGGTGGCTTTCTGGTTGGGCAAGGGGAAAAGCAGCTGAAATACCTCAGATGGCAGCAAAGAGCTCAGATGTAGGCTGGTTTTGTAAATAGCTGTTGGCTGGGAGGAGACACTGGAAACTGCTTGTAGAAACCTTTTGACTACATATGGCTGGTCAAGTTTAGAAGTTTTAGAATATAATAGAATATTTCAGTTGGAAGGGACCACAAGAATCATCAGCCCAACTGCCTAAGCACTTCAGGGCTGACCAGAAATTACAGCGTGTTGTTAAGGGCATTGTCCAAATGTCTCTTGAACACGGACAGGCCTGGGACATCTACCAGCTCTCTGGGAAGCCTGTTCCAGTATCTGACTACCTGCTCAGTACAGAAATGCTTCCTAATATCCAGTCTGAACTGCCCCTGGCACAGGTTTGAACCGTTCCTACCCATCCTGACCCTGGATCCCAGGGAGAAGAGCTCAGCACCTCTCTTTCCACATTCCCTCCTCAGGTCGCTCCTCAACCTCCTTCTCTCCAAACTAGACAAGCCCAGAGCCCTCAGCTGCCTCTCCCAGGATCTGCCTTCAGCCATGTCACCCTTCTCTGGATGCATCCAAGGACCTTCACATCCTTCCCCAGTGTTGGGGCCAGCCCTGCACTTGGGGCTCCAGGTGAGCCCATGCTAAGCCCAGGAGGACCATTCCGTTTCTGGATCAGGGCACCATGCTGTGTGTGATGCCCCCAGGATGGGATTTGCCCTCTGCTCTCTTCTCCTCAGTACTTCAGTGAGATTCTGGCCACCTCATGTGACATAGAAAGCAGCCTGAGGCAGAGGATGATTGAATTCCCGCGTCCTTTCCCAACCCTGCTCAGCCCAGCAGTGATGTTGGGTCCCAAACATGCTGTTCCCAAGAGGGACAAACACAGTGGTGCTGCACTAGGCTACCCCTTGTAGACAGAACTTGTTCTTTCCTTCTCACATCCTCCATCTTTGGCCCCTGCCCCCAAGGAAATATGAGCTGCTTCTCCAGGACTGTACACAGCTGTGGTTTAAACAGTGCTGCTTGATCCTGAAGGCTGGTATTCCGCAGAGATTAGAGATCTCCATTTGATCACGAGAGCTGGGATTCTACTGAGGTTTGTACTAATCCTTATTCCCCACTTAATAAGGTCTTGGAATGTATTCTGAAAAGAGAGTTTTGTTTAAAAAGTAAAATAACGTTGATCTTTGGAAGTCCCAAGCTAGCCATGTCACATGAACATTCTCCACTTGTACGCTTCTTCCTGCTCTCTAAAAGAAAAAACCACAAGCTTCATCAAGACTCTAAGTGGATTTAACTAGATCAAACCCAAACAGATCCTCTTTCTTTGCCAGGTCAATTTTAAAAGAATGTGACAAATCTAAGTTCTATAATTACTAATATTAATTGAAAATAAACAGTGGACCACTTCTTGATTTTATCCATCCTTCAGCAGGTCAAAATATTTGTTTCAATATTACCTTTCTGCCAAATCTAGTGAGAATGTAAACAACCTAGATATTAAACCTGATTTTCATTTTTTGTACAGATAACTCATTTTTCTTCCCAATTTCTTTCTCAATTCTCTGGCAAAATTGCCCTGGTCTGAAGACAGTCAAAGCCCATTTTTAAACCACCATTCCCATTTCGAAGCTCAGGAGAAGAATTCCCAGCAGTTTAATAACTGAGTTGTGCCTTTGGGTTTATGCACATGCTGCTTTTTTCTGGCCCATGAGCTCCAGGAAATGTCTCTGCCCAAGACAGCAAATCTAATCTCTGCCTTTGTTACCATGGCCTAGCACTGGGAGATAAGCTTTCGTTGAAAGCAGAGCTGTGACTGTGCTATGGGAGCAATACTTGGTGCAGCAGCTTCTGCTTGATTAATAAAAATTAATAATTTAAAGAGCCTGTAATCATTACAGCTGGGTAATTTTGAAATTGGAATAGTGGGTAACAGGTGATTCTGAGCCCAAAAGGGGAAGCAAGGGAGGTGGGATGGGGCCCTTAGCAAACTGATCTAGTAAGTGGCATCCCTGCCCATGGCAGGGAGTGCAAACAGATGATCTTTAGGGTCCCTTCCAATCCAAACCATTCTAGGATACTATGAAATAACACAAATGCTTGTAAAGAGGGCAGTTGTTTTACCTGAGACCTCTGTACATCCAAACTCCATTCAATATACAGAGAAACCAGCTCTTAGCATTAAACCAAAAGTTTTAGTGGTATCACTGCAGTTTCTATCTGATGTCTTTCCCTGAAAGCAAAATCTTACTGCCTGCCTTTTTCTGAAGGCTGTTTTGTTAGTTAAATAGTTAAAAATCATAGAATCCCAGAATGGTTTGAGTTGGAAGGGACCTTAAAGCCCATCCAGTTCCACCCCCTGCCATAGGCAGGGACACCTTCCACTATCCCAGGTTGCTCCAAGCCCCATCCAACCTGGCCTTGGACACTTCCAGGGATCCAGGGGCAACCATAGCTTCTCCGGGCACCGTGTGCCAGGGCCTCACCACCTTCACAGGGAAGAGTTTCTTCCAAATATCCCATCTAAACCTACTCTCTTTCAGCTTAAAGCCATTTTCCCTTGTCCTGTCACTCCATGCCCTTGTACAAAGTCTTTCCGCAGCTTTCTTGTAGGCCCCTTCTGCAGAACAACTGTAGCATCAGTGAAATAAAACTCTTATGTTTAAAACTAATTACTGAAACCTTAGAATATTTTATTTTGCAAGAGATTATAAACCTTCTGCTTCCAGATGGGTGTTTTATTTTAATTGAAGATCCTCAAGAACAGGCCCTTCATGAGGCCATCTACAGTAGAGCTTCTAAAATACATTTGGGACATTGCTCACTAGTACTTACTGATCTGCAAAGAAGGTCCATCCCCTGCTTCTTGGGTTCCTGAGCCTGTGCTGGGAAAGTCACACTGAGCATCATAGAGTGGCACTACCAGAAAAGGTTAATTGGATGCTGAATATTGCAGGTCAGCTGTGTGTTCTCTCTGTTTATTCTGGTTTTGAGGAGCAGATTTAGAAATACTTTAACCAGAACAAAAAATACAACAATAAAAACTCTGTAACTGCAAGGAAAAGTAACTAAATGATTGTAAAAAGCATCCCAAGAAGTCTGCAGAGATGCTTTGATCACAAGAACATTCCCAAACTCTGCAATACTGCCACTGGTGTTACTGAGCAAGAATAAATTTTATCTTGGCATTCAAGAAGTGTAACAGAAAAAATCCAATGCATTACCTTCCTGTAAATTATTTTATTGTAGACACAGAAGTTTATATTTTAAGTTATCAAAGTGTGAGGATCTTAAAAATCTTCACAGCAGCTTAGAAAGGCTGGGCAAAGACAATATGTGTTTTTGCAGACACTTGAAATGTTCTGTGGCTGACAGACGTGGAAAGGGCACTTCCCCTCACCTGCTCATCTACATGCCATTGAAAGGCATATTTCTCTATATTTTATTGACTTGATTCTAAAACTCATGAAAATTAGTTTATTACTGTTGTTACATGTTAATTAGTGGGCACAGACAGGGATAGAAAGGAGTCATACAGAGCTTTGCCAGCAGACCCATGGGCTTCACCAAAAGTCCTGCTAGTCTAGGCCCTGCATTTTTGGAACTACTATGCATGCCAACATACATGGCACCCTAATCAATGGATTCAGAAAATCTCCCAGTGGAAATTAAGTACATAGATAGGAGAAATGGGAAAGTTGATCAGGCTGCCTGTGTCTGGAGTGTGGCCTCTCATCCTGAAGGAGCAGCTTATTCTGGGTCTGAACACATTGCCTGGATAAACAGGAATGGTCTAATCCAGAGATGGCTGGAAGTGAAGGAACCCGTTCATCTCAGTGAGCTGCAGTTCAGGCCAGGATTGTGTTATTGTTTGTATTTAACTGGAATCAACATTATTTCTGACACCTTTCTGCATAACAGACAACCTTTTGCTTTTAGACTCTTAGACCCAGGAGCCTGAAGGCAGGAGGTAGATCTACCCAAGACTGGAGCATTGAATTAGGAATTTGTCTTTTTAAGCATAGCTGTGATCATTCCTTACTGGAACTATCCCTGTGCATAGACCAGCCACTGCAGTTGCAGGAACAATTAGTTTTCCCAGCTCAGCTTATGTCAGTTATTTGGGATGTGAATTTACCAAGATTCACTGTGGTTCTTCAGAAAGGGCTCAGCATCGAGTTACATGAAGTGAGGGAAATCTGCTGCTCACTCTTTTGGAGCAGAGACAAACCACAGGCAGTGACCAGAGCGTTGCTTGATGCTCCACTGCGCTGCAGCAGAATGGGCTTGCTTGTCTCACATGCCGCTGTGGCTTGGCTCCAAACCAAGTTTCTCTCTTGCAAATCAGGCTTTATAAGAGAAGTTCAGCCTGTCACAGGGCACTGGCAAAGCTCACTTTAGACTGAGGTTTTAGAGTAGTGACAGGAACCACCGCTCTGCTCGGACTGCGACCAAGGGATTTGGTGACCACAGGGGAATGACCTCTGCTGCTTACAGCTGGCTTTAGCCCCACACTGCTGCTGCATCAACCTCCTGAGGTCCATTCAGAACCTCATTTGACACCCACTAGAGCTGCAGACAAGTGGGTTGGCTTTGGTACGTGTTATAAGGTAAAGCTGAACAGCCTGCCAGGGCTGTGCAGACCAGCTGCAGCCGTAGCTGTGGGTATCTGTGCAAACAATTAGATGTTCTCAAGTCTCAGAAAATGAGCTTGAAATCCTGGCAGCATAGACCTGTGGCTCCTGGTCTCCAGTTTGCATAGCTGCAGCCTCGATGTTGCCACCAGCCCCATCTCAGAATCCTGCTCAGTGCTGGGTTGTCTATCTGTGACCAAAGAGCCACCGTGATTGGACCAGTGTCGATTCACCTGTGCTGACTCAGGAGCCTGGTCCCAAGTAGTGCCAGGGGACATTCAGACTAGATATTAGGAAAAATTCCTTCATGTAAAGAGTGGTGAAGCACTGGCAAGGGCTACTCAGGGCAGTGCTGGAGTCACCATTCCTGCAGATGTTCAAAAACTGAGCAGACATAGCACTTTGTGATATGGTTTATTGGGTATGGTGGGATTTGGTCGAAAGTTGGACTTGATGATCTTGGAGGTCTTTTCCAATCTTCATGATTCTGTGATTCCTTCCATCTTTGATGCAGAGCTCCCAGTACTGCTGGTTCCTACTTTGGGCACCATTTGGCTCCCTGCACTGTGCTTTGCAAAACCAGTGCAGAGAAGGGTACAGATGGTCTTGTTCGGGGCAGTGAGTGCTCTTGGAAACACCTGAGTTCTTTTGGTGGAAAACCAACAAAATCACCCCAGAGAAGACATTTTATCTGGAAAATTTCAAACCAGACCAGGAGTCTAACAAAACAATAAGGCCCTGAAAGCAGGTTTGGAATGGAAACTGCCAGGTAACCTGATGCCAAATGATGAATTAGCCATTTCTGTCTGTCATGTGTGTGTGCATTAACAACTATGTTTTGTAAGAGGAAACCTTTTTTATCACCCTTCCCTATGAAAGGCTTTTTATTCTTATTATGAATACAGGCTCAAGTCCACTCTTATTTAACTCATCCCTTTAATCCTAGAAAATGCTATGCCTGACAGAAGGCTCACATTTCACAGTAGAAGAAGAAACAGACAATAATGAAAAAAACGATATGCAAAACATTCCAAGTTTTAAAAACACTTCTGTTATGCCAAGAGGAGTGTGACTATGGAGAATACAGTCCATGCTGGTAGTAAAACTAGCTCTCCACTACCTAGAGGTCTTGGAAAGTTATCCTTGGTAACTACTGGGGAGGTGCTAACTTACAGTCTGTCAGGATTTTAAAGGATGCTTTGGTCTTTATGGGCTTAAATGTAAAAACTGGAACCGCAGACTAAAAAAATAACTCAAAAATTATGAACTCATAAATTGAGCGAACTTGGTTTCTTCAAATGCCAGGAAAACACACCTCACATTCCTGAAGATATTTAGAGCTCTGTGGCCGAAGAAATCTAAAGCAGGATTTTTAATAATGTGAGAAATATTTAAATTAGCCAAGTTGACACACACACACAAATATAATATTGAGACTGGAACTGTGAGCTAACACTTTCATGGGGATGAGGATAGGTGGGGAGAGAAGTTCCAAGCAATTTTCATCCGAGTCTCAGCCTGTACAGACAGGTGCCTGGAATCTGGACTTATGCTTGGTTTAAAACAAAATACTTTTCTGACAGGCTTAAAAGGAGCAAAACTACAACTCTGGAGAACAAAGCATTTATTTTCTTCTTTGCTATGCAAACGGCACAAACACCAAACTCATTCCTATTCCTGGAAGGGTTCAAGGCCAGGAGCAACTTGGGATAGTGGAAGGTGTCCCTGCCCATGGCAGGGAGTGGAATGGGATGGGCTTTAAGATCCCTTCCAACCCAAACTTTTCTAGGATTCTATGCTTTGTTGTTCCATGAGGTAGTTTTATTTCATGGTTTATGATCAAGGATGCCTAGATCTCTTTCGATTCAGCTTTGTCAGAACACACCCACAGGACAGCTCTATCTAATTTTTGTCGTGTGTTGATTTGATGCTGAACCCTAACTCACTCCTCCTGAGAAATTAAAACTAGAGGAGTTCATTCCAAGGCATGAGGTGCAGTAATTAAGCTCATCTGTCAACTGCATTCCAGAGGATAGCTCCCAGTATGAGAGGAATGGGATGCTTTGTGATGTTATCTATGGTTTGAGTATCTGTCATTGACTCCAAAACAAGCTTTAGCCTGTAGAGCCAAGTGGCAAAGCAGCTGCCCTTTGTAACAGGATTATGATACTTGAAGTAATTTCCTCTTCTTTCAGAACCTGTTCTGGGTGTCAGCCAGGAAATATTGCTGCTTGCCTGACAGATAAGGGATTGCAGAACTATGTTCTGGACTAATTCTGTTAGCACTGCATCAAACATCTAACCTCAGGTCCTTCTGCAGTGTATAGGACTTGCTTTAGTAATAAAATAATTGAGAATAGTTCTGCATATCAAAAGTTGCTGTTACATGTTATAGACTGTAATGTGATGGAACTTTTGTAGATTTTTCTGAATGTCATATTTCATTTTAAGTAATTCAGAACTATTAAGGAGACAACAGAAAGGTATTAAATGCTAGATTTTCTCTGGTCAAATTATTGAACAAATGTATCATTGGAACAGTTTTGAAAAAATATACTCTAAGTCAATACATTTTTCCCCCAAATATAAAAAATACTCTTGCTTTTTGAATTCTCCTATCACTAGAATCTCTCTGTGCAACTTAATTTACTTTCCGGAAAACCTTCCCTGTGAGAAAGACTTGTGTAAATATTATGTACAAACAAAACATTTGGACATAGGGATGGGTCTGAGTGTATCTGTGGTGTTTGCTGCTATTTTAAGGTTGTTTTCAACCTCACGTGTGAAAAGTAATTTCATCTTATATTCTCTAACTTTATTAAAAATAAGGGTAAAAATCCATCCTTTCTGTAATCCCTTCTCACAATATTTCATTGTGATATACCAGCAGAGGGAGATCATGTTCTTGTTCTTCCTCTTGCTTTCCTAAGACAGCCTGGTTGCCTAATTGTAAATGTATTGATAACCCTGACATGGCCAACAGACTATGTTGAAATTCACTAGAATATAATCCTTGTCAAAGACAAAATTTTAATACACCTTTTTTTTTTTATTATGCAAAAAATTCATATATGCAACAGGCAATTACTCCAGTGGTGAAAACAGTAACCGTGTAGTAATTTTATCTTTTTTCATAGATTCATGGAATTATTTAGGTTGGGAAAGCCATCCAAGACCATTAAGTCCAGCCATTCCCCAGCACTGACCCATATTCACAAGTGCCTCACGTTATTTGAACACCTCCAGGGATGGGGACTTCACCACTGCCCTGGGCAGTCTGTTCCAATGCCTGAACACTCTTTCCATGAAGAACTTTTTCCAAAAATTTCCAATCTAAATCTCCCCTGGTGCATCTTGAGACCATTTCCTCTCATCCTTGTTTTCTTACATCTATACATTTAGTTCTCTATAAATATAATCTAATGTAAAGTTAATGTGATAAATTTAATGCATATACGTGGGGATTTCTTGGAGAAATCAAATGGGAGATCTCCAGGGACTGGAAAAGGAGCTTCAGGTGTTTAGGGTGGATGTGGACACCTATGGTCAGTGGAGATATTGACATTTTAGGGGCAATGAACTCCACAGTCCCTCATGCACTGTATTTAGTACACAACCACAAGTAAGGTTTGCATGATGACATGGCTGTGGGTAAAAATAGCTTGGAATCATGGATAACTAGCATGAATTCCCCATGTGCAGAATTAAAAAATTCAAGTACAGGATTTATTTATCTTCATTGAGCTGATCTTGAAAAATGACCTTTATGGCATGGTTCTTCTTTTGCTTTCAGTGTGTGATAATGTTCCCAGTGTTTTCATAAAGAAATACATTACTTTTCTCATTAGATATTTAATATCTTGAAATCTCCATCCATCGGTTTATCTTCTCTATGGTTTTTCCAAGTAAGCAGCAGAGCAGGTCCTAACTTCGTTCTGGTCTTGCTCCATAATTGTATTAATGAAGGCAGCAAGTCTGCTTCTGAGCCAGAATCAAAATTTTTGACCCCTGACTTCTATGTCATGATCACAGGATGGCCTGTTTTATAAAACAAATGTTTTATAACCAAAAGCAAAGTGATTTCATCTTGCGGATGAGGGATGATTCAGTGCTACAGCGGGGTGAAATGGTCTCTTGGCTCAGGTACAGGGTTTGTTAAACAAACTACTCCAGTTGCTACAGCTACTTACGCCTGTGTCTCACTCTTTTTCACTGGGATTTGAGAGTTTGAAATGTGTTGAACTGTGAATCAAACTGACATTTATATTTAAGCAAACTTCTGTGGAACAGAAAGAAGATTCAAAATGGCAAAGTGTCTCTGTAGGACTTCTAGATTCTTCACAATGTAGAACACACAGCATGTTAAAATGTCTCATTTTTACAACCTTTACATGAAAAGCTGCCTGTTATCAGAAATGTTGGTAGAACACAGGGAATTGCTACCATTCACCTGTCTGCTCTGATTCTGCTGTAAAGCATTAATTGGCAAAGCCATGAAATATTAGACCAGACTGAGTTTAAAAAGGAAGCAGGATGGCTAGAAATCAGCCAGACACTATAGGTGAGAACATTTCAAAATAGATTTCAGTTCCCAGCTTATCTCTTTATAGCTGTAGAGTAGGAGCAGGGAATATAGCCTGAAGCTTGGTTTCAGATTCAAACCTTTCAGGAAAGTGGAGATCAGAAACTTGCAGTTCTTCAGCATCTGGATTGTAATAAAAACATTCATTGCTACACAGATAGTCATGCTAGAATCCAAGGCTTTGTTTCCTTAACTAGAACAGGTTGTTTCTAGTCATGTGGATTCTGGAGAAAACTCTCAATATATGACCCTTCCAAAGAGTCAGAAGGCAGAAGTCGAAGAAAAATTACATACATCCCATTTTTCTATTAAATCACAGTTTTTATATTGTTGGCAAAGGTAAGGTAGCCCTCAGGAAGCTGTGAATCCTCTGTGACTGAAAGGCCTTGAGATTGTTCAGTATAGAGTATCAGTATTCAGTATCAGAGTATTCAGTATCTCTCTGATTCTGCCTGCAGGACAGCTTTTAACTATCTCCAGTGAAATGCCTTGGTCACAGAGCGGAGAGATGAGTACTAAAAACACACTGTCCACGTGTGAGAGCAGCTGCACAGCTGGAAACCACTGGGCACAGGCTGGAAAAGGGTCAGGGGTTATTTGATCCCTTCAGAGTCTGAACCCTCATCCTATAATGGCATTCACATTACAAAATCTCCCCCAGAAGTTGTGCAGGTCTTTTCATGGTCTCTGTAGATGAATATGAAGATTATAACAATATAACCATAGATTAATCTATCAGCCCTTTCTCTTTTCTGCACCTTGCTTATCTTTCCTTGCAGATCTCTAAGCAGCAGCTCCAGTGAGCTGCATTACCTCCTTCCAGGCTCCTCAGCATACCTGCTAATTCCTGTTGTAGCATTCCTGTCCTGGGATGGCACTTTAACCCTGTCCTTCCCAAAAGCAGCATACGTTCTGCCTGCATGCAAGAATTTGAGACAAAAAAGGTTCTTTTTAGTTTTAAAGCAGTGAATTTGCACCTCTCATATGCAGGACTAGAGTGTCTGCATACGTAAAATACAAAGACAGGACTAAAGGCTGGCTAAGAAAACACTGTCAGTGAACTGGAGAGATCTTGCTCTGCAATACACACACTGCTCACAGGGAGAGCCAAAGCCACCTACCCAAAACAAACAGCAACCGTTCCCTCCTTTTCCTCGAGTAATCAAGTTCAAACAAAAAAAAAAAGAAGAAGAAGGAAAAGGAAAAGAGGGATGGGACTTTTAGGGGGAGTGGGAATAAGAGCTTTAAATGCATATGGAGTTCCAGAGGAAACAAAATATTGTCAAATGTCTGTGACAAGGCAGTCCAGAGTATCTGGGATACGTGCAGAACTTGCTGGCCAGGAGAGAGGTGTCGTGAGAAAGAGCTCTGGTGGATGCAGCCTGCTGTGAGTGGTCCATGGGATCCCAGGAGGAGCATCTGTTTTGGGCCCAGCAGTTGCTCTGTAATTAGAGAGCAGCATCAGCTTTAAAAACAATCATTTTGATGTTCTCCTTCAGATGGAAACTTGAGTTTTTGAAGTGGAGTCTTGTTTATTATAAATGAGGATGAAACAGGCAGCTCTTTCCTCATTAGCAGCCGCTGGACAGTAACAATTTTTAGCTGCAAATTGCAAAATGGGGTAGATTCAGACAGAAGCACAAAGTATGAAAAGTATTTCCTTCCCAGTCTTCTAAGCTAGTATACGAATTTTATTCATTTTAACTGAGATGAGCTAGAAAAAGGAATTAAACAACTTTACTCTTTACTCCACCTCAGCTAATACTTTTTAACTGTCCAGGATAAATACATAGGGAAAGACTCATGGACTATTTGGGTTGGAAGGGACCTCTAAAGGTCAGCTGGCCCACACTTTGCCCACGCTTAGTGTGACAATACAGGAGTGTGGTGGGTTTACACTATTAAGACCACATCTGTTGGATTCTTCCATGCTACCAAATTGCATAAAGAAAATGTTGAATTCCAGCCCCAAAACAGGCACGAAAAGATGATCAAGGTGAAATTAGAAACACTCAGAATTAGGAAGTGAGAATACAACTGAAATACCTGTGCATATGAAGGAGACTCCAGTGGACCTTGTGAGGGTGGCACCTGCTGTGGCAGAGCCAGGACTGCTCCCCCTGGGGTACCCCGACCCTGCTCCACTCCATGCCCTGCCCACAGCTCCCCACCCTGATAATCCTCAGGTGTTTGTGCCACGGAGCACTCCCACAGTGCCATGGCGTGACCTCGGAGTGCCTGTGCTTAGCTCTCATTCTGGCATCATGTCAAAACCTTACTGTAGAGCATGTCAGAAGGAACATAGGGATTTTTTTTTTAAATAGATGAATCTTTGGCAAACTATGAAAATCATTTCATTGGAGAAAAAGAAAAAAAGTTGTTCCTCTTGCTACAGGGCTTTCTTCCTGCAAATTTCAAAGGCCTGCTGTGAATAATAGTGTCAGAGCTTCCAAGCTGCAAGGCTATTTTATAGTGGAAAGTGTGAGGCAGCAAAATAAATATCAGTTTCCACTGTTACAAAATAAAGATTTTGCTTTATGTTGTACCGTAAAAGCCATGTTCAAGGACATGGTTTTTGGGACACAGAAGTTGGTACCCCAGAGGGTTATTTTTTCATACAGGCACTGGGTTTGTTCTTTCTTGTTCATAGCAAATTGGGAAATAATTTGAGACAGAAAGCACATAATGACTTTCTTTATGATGCAAAACATAACAGGAATTTGTCTTCCTAAAGGACTGAAGGCAATCCTTAAATCCAAATGCTGCCAGTCCTTAGGAGGTTTGAAATACATATTCCTATTTAATGGCGTGAGTGCATCTCTCCTTACACGATTTGTGAGTATTTTTGACAAACCTGGTCCTAGTTTTCTGCTAGCAGAGTTACAGATGAGGCAAGTTTTCCATGGTTTGGGGTTTTATTGCGAATGCTTTGCACAGCTCTAGTTATGTGCTTCCTTCTCATGACATCAGTACTGAAGGGGAGAAAGAATGTAAACATCTGCTTTTTATAATTCAATTCCAGGCTTATAACTTGATTAGGATAAGCAATGTTTCTACATGATTTATTTTCCAGTCACAACAATGCACAGTTTTAGCAGCAATTTGAAGATTAGTAAAATAAGGATAGAAACTAATGAGGTAAATCCTGCTTCACGGTCTACCTTTCTGAGCTGCCCTGAACACTGCGCAAAGGCTGGGGAATTCCCTCCCACTTGGTGTTTAAAATGATGTCCCGTTGCTCCCCTCAGTGCAGGATGCAGCCCATGGAAAGGAGGCTTACATAGCAGCACTGAGGTGAGCTGGAGCAAAGGGAATTTGGCTCCTGGCTCTCTATGGAGCCCTTCTGTGTGGCATTGGGTCAGGACTGAGTTTTCCAAAGATGCCTGCTGGGACATTGCTGCATCCCTAAACAACTAAGAAGGCCTGAAATATAAAACCTTAAATCTCTTCCATTGCCCGAGCAGGGTTAAAACTCCACTCTGGTCGCTTCCTTTCCTTTGTTCTTCAGGCTTTTTCTTGCACCAGGAACTGTCAGTGCCTGGAGACATGGTCCTAGTCACAGTCTGGAGTCTTTCCTACTCCCTTTAAACTGTTAAATTCAAGGATATGCTCACGGGCACTGAGGAGGGCTTCAGAAGTAGTTGTGGACATGTAACTGAGGCCAAGGGACAGCCAGGGCAGCAGCGCATGTCAGAGTGATTTCAGTATTGTATCACGTTTCCAATAATAAAACACAGAAAAAAAAATAAAAACACTAAAAATCACAGAATCCCAGAATGGTTTGGGTTGGAAGGGACCATAAAGCTCATCCAGTCCATCCCTCCTGCCATGGGCAGGGGCACATTCCACTATCCCAGGTTGCTCCAAGCTCTGTCCAACCTGGCCTTGGACACTTCCAGGGATGGGGCAGCCAAAGCTCCTCTGGGCACCCTGTGCCAGGGCCTCCCCATCCTCACAGGGAACAATTGCTTCCCAATATCCCACTGCACTTTTGGGACGAGCTCGAGCCGGCACCGCCACCGTCACCTGCGGCAGGTGCGGGCACAGACCCCGGGCCGTGAGGGACAGGTCCCGCTGGAGGGTGGCCGAGGCGGGGGGCGGGAGGGCCCCAGGTGAGGGAGGGACCCCGGGGTGAGGGCGGAGACCCTGAGGTGAGGTCGGGACCCTGGGGTAAGGAGAGCGACCCTGAAGTGAAGGAGGGACCCCCAGGTGAAGGCGCGGATGCTGAGGTGAGGGCGGGATGAGGGAGAGATCCCCGGGTGATGGCGGGATCCCAGGGTAAGGACGGCGACCTCAAGGTGAGGGAAGGACACCGGGTGAGGGAGTGACCCCCAGATGAGGGCGGGACCCCGGCGTAAGGTCGGCGACCCCGAAGTGAAGGAGGGACCTCTGGTGAGGGCGGAGACCCTGAGGTAAGGACGGCGACCCCGAAGTGAGGAGGGAACCCCAGGTAAGGGAGGGACCCCGAGGTGAGGGCAGGGGCCACAGCGGGCTACGGGAGGCGGGACCGGGGCGGGCGCCGCCTCAATCCGCAGTCGGTGCTCCCGGGGCGGCAGCCGCAGCTCCATCCCCAGTACCGGCCGGCAGCAGCAGCTCCGCGGCACGGCCGGGGCTCAGCTCTGTCCCTCGGGGCGGCGCTGCCCCAGCCCTCCTTGGTAGGGAAGGCGGAGCGGGACCGCAGCCGCGCGCAGACAAAAGCGGCGGCGCTTCCTGCGCCGCGCCTGAGGGGAGCGGGCGGTGGGCGACGGGCTCCGCTCTCCCCGCTCGGTCTTTGCTCCCCTCGGTCTGTCCCAGCTCCTCCCGGTTTATGCCCGCGCTCTCCCCAGTCTGTGCCGGGTCGATCCCCGCGCTCTCCCGGGTCCGTCCCGGTTTATCCCCGCGCTCTCCCGGGTCCGTCCCGGTTTATCCCTGCGCTTTCGCGGGTCCGTCCCGGCTCTGTCCCCGCGCTCTCCGCAGTCTGTCCCCGTTCCCCCCGGCCCGACTGTCCCCGGTGCCTTTCCTGGCCGCCGCGTGTGCCGGCCCGATGGCTATCGGTGAGAGCCCCGGGGCGCTGGGCACGGTGCTGCTGCTGCTGCTGCTCGCCCTGAGCGCCCGCGCCGTGCCCGAGCCCGAGGCGGTGCCCGAGGGAGCCTCCACTCTGGCCTTCGTCTTCGATGTGACCGGCTCCATGTACGACGACCTGGTGCAAGTTATCGAGGGCGCATCCAAGATTCTGGAGACATCGCTGAAGAGACCCAAGCGGCCGCTGTACAACTTCGCGCTGGTGCCGTTCCACGACCCAGGTAGGGCATTCCCCCCGGTGGGCCGAGCAGGACCCGGGCTGGGGCGGGCAGGAGCCGAGAAGGGCAGCAGGGAGCTCCCGAGGGCTGGCAAAACATTGGGTTTCCTGCGCTTGCGGAGACTGGAGCCTACGTATTCCTGTCCCATCCTAGTCCTTCTTGCCGCACGCGTTTCTCTGCCAAGGGCGAGAAAACTTTGTGACCACCACCTCCCTATTTCTCTACAAAGCTTCCCAAAGCCTTCAGGATAGACTGGAGTGGGCTCTAAGTGCGCTGTGTACACCAAAGAGTAGCTTAGGGGGTTAAATACTCCCCTTAATTTTTCTCATAGGGGCTGAAGTAGCTTCGGTGAAGTGCATGTGTAGTAGGGTGCTACTGAGTTTTTTTTCAGTGCTCTTCTATAGGAGCACACTTAAGAACATGCATAATGCAGTTGCACTTTTCCTCCTGTCTTAATGTCCTGAGTTTACGTTCAGAAACTTGCAGTGAAAAGATCCAGAAGCTTTATATGGTGTGTTTTTTTGGTTTGGGGTCTTATTTCTTTCCCTCACCTTACCTTTATTTCCCCCTTCCGCTGTACATCGTGCGTTCTTCTCTTTCAGCGTCTGTTTTTTGTTCCCTTCCTATCCATTTTTTCTGGCTTTCTTCCTCTTTCCTTGTCAAATTCTTCTGTTGACTTGAAGAGGAAATAGAAACAGGATGCCCCAGGCTGGTGATGTGTGCTGTACTGTGCAGTAAAAAACTCTCTTTAAAAAAAAATGAATCAGAAAGCGGGAAAAAGCCCTTAAAAATTACATTTTGGCTCTAGTTCGCGTGGAATATCTCAGAATATGATATTACCAAGCTCAGTGCTTAAGAGTTCCATTTTTGCAGGGATGTTAGCAAAAAAAATGGGCATCCTTTCTGTTTCCCTCCAGTCATAGATACTTCTGCTTACAAGATATGTGTTTGCTATTGGTATAAATACCTTAAACCAAATGCTTAGAAAATTAGAGGGAAAATTGTCTTTGCAAATTTTGCTGCTTTGCCATCTCTAAGCTTATATAGGTTCTCTTCTTTTTTCTTACAGAGAGTACTTCATTGTGGTATCAGAATGTTTTATCACAAAAGGGTCCTTACTGTTTCCACATTCGGTGTCATTTTCTTTTTGTTTCCTCTCTTTTTCTTTCCCCCCCCCCTTTTTTTTTTTGGTTATTTTATGGAACAAGCTTATATGAGACTTAAAAAGCATCATGCCGCAGAAATAAACAAGAAGGGAAAGACTTGGGTCAATTGTGGAACCTAGAACTCTTTTATATCCTTCTGGAGAATCAAGTTGATAGATCTCTTTGGAGCTCTTTTTCCATGGAATGGCCAGAAGATCGAGAGGATGGGTTGGGAGTGCTTTGGTTTGATTTTCTCTCAATGATAGCACATCTTCACTTCAGTGAGCAGAAAAGGATTCAGTCTAGGAGTTGATAGTTCTCTTTTTCAGAATGGCTGGGTAACTATTCCAACCAAGACATCAAGAAGATCTTGTGTGCTGCGCTTTTAGTTTTCAGGTTTGTGTGACGGTCCTTTGTTCTTGTGCATCCTCAGTAGAAAGAAGTCCCAGCTTTCTTTCATGGGTAGTCCTGTGCTTAGTTTTCATTACAGACCACTTTCACATCCTCTGTTTCAGTAGCTCCTGTTTTCTTTCTCATCGCATGTGTTTTCATTCAGTTTTTCTTCTGCACATTTTCACCTTTTCAGTCCTTTCTTCCATACTCCTCACATTCTTGCTCCCAGTGCCTCTCCAGGTTCTTTGGTTGTGTTCCAGACTGATTCCTTTGACTATGCTTTGCTGTACCACCCCTCCTTGCTCTGTACAAACCTCACCAGCAACAAATCCACTACCACCTTCCCCTGCTTGAGTCACATTTTCCCACTCACTGACTCCTTGCTTCCTTGCCTCCTCCCCCTTTCCCTCTCTTTCCACAGGAGATCCCTTTCCTTGGCAAATGTTAGACTTCATTCAGTGGAGTGACTGAAACTTAAATCTGCAGAGAACTGACCTGTACAGCACAGAGCTGCTGGCGAATGTGCCTCAGAGTATCCTGTTACACCTCCCTGTGTGGAAGTCCAGCTTCCCTGAGGGGGCCTTACTTAGCACGATGGATAACTTGTGAGGGGAGGGAGCTCTTTCAAAGTGGAGGATGGACAATTTTCAACTTCATTTTGTCCTAGTTTCTGGAAACTGTTTCTTTGGTCTTTCTTAGAGTTAGAAAGACACACCCCAGGCCAATGTCTTGAATTTTATGGATGTGTAAGGTCCAGATGACTGCTGGTCATCTGTACCGTACATCTGATGATGACCAAGCTGAGGCACTTGAAAAGAAAATGCAAGAAATGCTGCTGTGACCACTTCAACCTCTTTTTTTTTTTTAATCTATAGAGAAGTAACTTTACTCAAAAACCTCATAAAAATATTGCTTGGCAAGTATTTCACAGCATCCAATTCATTTACCTAGTGTTGTTCTTTCTGAAGGTTGCTCAACTGAATTAATGAGCATGAAGCTATGTTTTTCACAAGTTGTGTTGTTATTTACTCAATTTTTCTTCCAGAAAAAGAGCTTTATATGTAGCTGCCTTGCAGACAACTTTTTTGGATGTTTTGGTGAGGTGCTGTGGTCCCTGGGGCAGATGGAACTCTACAAGGGGTACAAATACAGTTGGGGCTCAGGTCCAAGGAGCTTCTCTTTGTATCAAGGTGCCCTGATGCAGATACACTATTGATAGGTAATTGCAATTTAAATTGGGTATGGATTTGGTTTCGAACTCCATTGTTTTCCTAGTTTGTGTTGCAGAGTGCACTTGACATCCCCCAGGATACAGCTGGATTACAAATAATTTGGTATAAATGTGTTCTAGCAGAATATGGGAGAATTTTTAAGTAACTCAAAGTGCTGCATATTAGTGCTGCATTGAGGCACTGGAGCATGTCTGGGGAAGGGAACGGAGCTGGGGAAGGGGCTGGAGCACCAGGAGTGGCTGAGGGAGCTGGGAAAGGGGCTCAGCCTGGAGAAAAGGAGGGTCAGGGGGGACCTTCTGGCTCTGCACAACTCCCTGACAGGAGGGCGCAGCCAAGGGGAGTTGGGCTCTGCTCCCAGGGAACAGGAACAAGATAAGGGGAAATGGCCTCAAGCTGTGCCAGGGCAGGTTCAGGTTGGACATTAGGGAAAACTTTTCGCAGAAAGGGCTGTAGAGCATTTGCACAGGCTGCCCAGGGCAGTGGTGGAGTCTCCATCCCTGGAGGTATTCAAAAGCCATGTGCATGTGGCACTTGCGGACGAGGTTTAGTGGTGGTGGTGCGGGGTTGATGGTTGAACTTGGTGATGTAAAAGGTCTTTTCTAACCTGAATGATTCTGTGATTCCATGACTGTGATGTGCCAATGCACTGTGGTGTGTGATGGTAGATTTAAATGTGGTGTTTTCCCTACTGCAGTGGCATTTTGGGAAAACAGGAATACAAGTATATTTTTAGTATCAAACCTGAGGCTTTTGGCACAGAATTATGGCCTATGGAAAAATTTGTTGTGAGTTTCACATTCCTGTGCTGTGTACCATCTGGTGGGATGCAGAGAGTTCAGTTTTGGAAAAACCTTTTGTTTTGGATTCTACTTTGTGAATAAGCGTGTGCAGTGCTTTAACAAATTACAGGGAATTTTTTTATTGTGGGTTTTCAATGCCTAAATGTGATCACAGAAGTTTCGTAGATAGTGAAAAGGTCTGTTGACTAAGAAATCTCTTGCCAGACTTGTGTTCAATGGAAAAACTAGCCTGGGGGGCAGAAAATTGTCCCAAATTTAAGAAGAGTTGGCATAGGAAAATTTTGAACTGGAGCTGAAGCTGAAGATCAGCAAATGCTTTTGTAGTTGCGTGTTGTGTGTCCTGATGTCCTACTAACTCCCATTGTATCCTGTGGAAATGGGATTTGACTTGGAATGTCTTTATTTAACATCTGTGGCCAGCTTTACTATTTTTTCTTTATGCCATTAAGGAATTTTGGAATGGAAAATAAGCCTGAGAGGACGAATTCATCCTTAGTATTTTTCTGTAAAGCTAATGGAATTATACCAGTCATAACTCACTCTGTGTGATTTAATCAAGCATTCCTTTAGTGTGAATGGCTATTCTATAGACCAAACTCCAGTAATTAATTCAGGCAAAACTGAAGGGAATATTTAACCTCTGGACTTCCTAGGGTAGAGGACGGTGTTTACCTGTTCATACTCTGCATGTCTACAGAACTCTGAGCATCTCCTGACCCTTTTCTTACAAATCAGATAGAAAACACTGTGTGAGAAAAGGGGAAACATTAATAATGCTTAATTCAGATGGAAAAATAGTGTTGAACTTAAGTCACGTAGTAAGTGTGTAAGACAGCTAGGAATACAGTTTTTTTTCCTTGATCCCACTCCTCTTTTATGAGAGAAGCTCTTTTCTATCTTGAAGTGAAGTTATGTGCATAGGTAAGCATGTAGTTATGTTTAGCTGGTGCCTCCTTTCTTTAACAGACTGGCAGGGCTGTGTCTGTAACATAGTTGGGCTGCTGAGCCACATACTAGCTTGGATCGAGTTCAGGAGGTCGTATGAAAAGTCTGGGAACTTTGGGTTTTCCAGGTTTGATAGTTTTTTTTAGAAGTTATAATGAAGAAGTAATGTTTTTTCCAGAGGAGGAATTCTGTGAAATTAAAACTAGGCTATTAATGGAGTTGAAGTTTTTCATACTTCCTGACAGAAAAAGTACTGTGGTTATGCAGATGGATAATGAAGGGAGAGGGGAAGGCGCTCCCGTGTCCTTGGTGTACCCACAGCTGGATGGTATCACGGATGGTGTCACTGCCTCTTCCTCTCACATCCGACTCTCCTGATAGCCCTTCTCCCACGTGCTGCCCTGCACTTTTGCATTCTTCTGTCACTTGAGGTCTTTGGCCTTGGGCTTTACTCTCAGATTTATGGGTGTCTAAGCTTCTCAGGCAGAGGCTGAATGCATGTAAATCAGTTGGAGAAGCTGAAGAATGGCCCTTCTGGTATAGCCTGAAGAAGAGGGTCATTGTCTTCAGCATTCCCTCTGCTTCTTTTGCTTGGGGGAAGAAGTGCTTCAACATTTGGTATTAGTTTTACTAGAGAATGGGAACATGGCTGTGGAGAAACACTTCTTTAGCAGTGGTTTTCAAAGCCGGGAGAACAAGTTTAAGGGAAATGTGGTATTCTGTACTGATATCTGAGTTTGCCCACACCACGGAAGTGGTGCTTTTATAGGGGATGGGGGCAGCATGAGGAAAGATTGGTATCAGAAAAGCTGTGGCTGCCTCTGGATCCCTGGAAGTGTCCAAGGCCGGGTTGGATGGGGCTTGGAGCAACCTGGGCTAGTGGAAGGTGTCCCTGCCCATGGCAGAGGTGAGTCTGGATGGGTTTTAAGATTCCTTCCAGCTGAAACCAGCCTGTGCTTCTATGATTGTAATGAAAAGGGAGACAGCTGAAAGAGGAAGAGGAATACAACCCTGTGTTCCTGTTCACATTCCGAGGGTCTCCTTACCTTCCTTAGTAGGTAAAACTGCTTAAAACTGTTTGAAAACTGTCTGCTGTTTGAACTAGACAAATTTTTAGGTTGCCCAGAAGAAATAAACTGCTTACCAGTGAAATTTCTGTGGGCAAATACTTTGTAAAAACTGGGTACTTATCAAAATCCCATAGTTTTTATAGGATAGATAGAGAAGAATTGCCTCAATTTTCTTTGGAAACAGTAAGGTCAGAAGTCAAGAAAATTATGCTCTCCACTTAATTCAAGTAGTTGTCTTATTTGAGAGTTGAGTGGCTTTTATTTTGCTACCAAAATTGAAAGTGGGGAAAAAATGTGCTAATTTAGGAAGTCTCATCTCCCTCTTCTTCTGATGGATCACAGAATACCAGGTTAGAGCTGTCACAGCCGATCTGTCAGAGCAGTGCTTTTTGGTGGCCTCAAATTTGTGAACATCCCATCTAACAGCTCAAGGATGTGTAAGGATTTTGGGTTTTTTGGAGGCTGGTTTATTTTGGACTTAGTTACATAGTGACAGCAATAATGAGAGCACATCCAAATTCTGAGTTTTTTCCTTGATGTTTTAAGAGATGCAGTGTAAAGGTACAACATTTCAGTGCTGTCTTGGTATGTCTGAGGGCAAATGATAAGATGACCTGGGCATAATAACTGGGAATTCTACTCTTTTGTGCTGTGATAAAGCATTGCTATTAATATTTGACTGGTGACAATTTCAGTGGGAAATACTGCTTCCCTAAAGTTCAAAAGCCGCTCTGTGTTACCACTGCCAAGTGTTATTGTTGCCATCACCAGGTGAGTGGCTGTCACCAGTGCTGTGTAAGTGAACAGCTCTGGGCTGATAAGGATGAAGTCTAAAGCACCTACAGACATTTTCCATCTCTGAGGCTTCTGCGATAACTGTACTGACCATGTGGGAAACGAGTGTTTGAAACCTTATTGTCACCCTTACCAGAGACATTGTGATATCTATAAAATGAATTCCCTGTGATTGCATGGATGTTTTCTTGTTCCTCTAGAGGGATTTATCTGGGGTCCCTCTAAAAGTAGCTGTTTATATAGATTACAGAAGATAGTAAGTATTGCCAGTGCCAGAAGCTCCAAAATCTGTGAGGCAGCCAAAATGTTGTGACACGATCCAAAAGCCTGTTAGAGCATCACTTACAACTTATTTTTCTGCTGTCTTAACTCTGTGTGTCCAGCCCAGAAGGTATGCACAAGGGTGAATTTCCCCTCTGATTCCTGAATTCTTCTGGCAAAGGGAGAGGATTATTCTCCCTGTTTTTATTTGAAGATACAGTAGAGATTCTTTTCTTTGGGAAAAAAATGATAATGCTTCAAGTACATAATTCTTTTCTGCTTTGAAGTACAATTATTTTTTCATGTTACATTTGAAATGGTTGCCTACAGAACTTAGAAGCTACTTGTTCTATTTTGCTTTGCTCTCCTCAGCTCCAAGTGATTATAATTCCAAGGAAAGCTCTGCAGCTCATTAGCAGCGTATTCCAATGTTATTCTGTCCCTATAATTACTACTGAAGTCGTTTATCAGGTGAACCTTGCTGTTAGCAGTGCGCACCTTTTCCCTAGAGCTTCTGGAGTTTACATAGAGGATACTTCACCTGTTGTGTCCCACATAGAAGTCACAGTGCCCTTGCTAACTCAACTTTTAGGTATGTGAGAATTCACAGAGAGTTCTTATCCCAGTTTCTTAACCACTTTTTAAACAAAGAAACTTCCTCATTCACCTTCCTCTCTTCTTTCCCGCACTCTGAATTTATTTCCCAGGAGTTACAGCAGCTTGTGTTTCACACAATCACATGGAGAAGCTCAGTTAATCCTATTCATGGCAGTAGTTGTTTAACTCAGGGCTACACTGGCTATGGGTCTTGATGGGAGCACTGTGGTATGGAAAGAAAAGAGCAATTTCTGCTGCTGCATGCATCTCCTGGATTGATTTAAATGCACACAAACCAAATTCCTACTACTATATGAAAAGCAGATATTTGATGCAGATCCTCAAGTACTTTTAAGCTATGAATAAGCTGTCCCTCCCTGAGACTGATGTAGTATCCTGTTTTCATCTGGAGAAAACTATTTTCTGAGAATGCATGGTAATGAAGTGAATAAAGAGCCATGAATATTGTGTACATCTTTATCTCACTTTAACTGAGGCAATAGTGTTCATTGTAAAGGGAATTGTCACAGAAATATGAGAGGAAGGTTGACAGGGAGGCCGGTCAGAGTATTTGCCTCTTGAAATGCCAAGCTTGCTCTTTTCAAGTGCCAATCCTAGAAGAAAATTAGGAAAAAACATGTCTTTGTGGTGGGGAATTAGAATCATAGAATTCTTAAGAGGTTGGATGAGACCTCTAAGATCATTGAGTCCAACCACTAATCCAGTGCTGCTATGTTCACCACTAAAGCATGTCCCCAAGTGCCATATTGACATGTCTTTTGGACACCTGCTGGGATGGTGACTCCCACTGCCCTAGGCAGCCTGTTCTAGTGCCTGTCCACCTGTTTGGTGAAGAAATTTTTCCCAGTATCCAATCTTAACCTCCCCAGGAACAACTTGAGGCTTTTTCCTCTCATCCTGTCCCTTGTTCCCTGGGAGCAAAGCCCAACTCCCCTCGACTGCACCCTCCTGTCAGGGAGTTGTGCAGAGCCAGAAGGCCCCCCTTGAGCCTCCTTTTCTCCAGGCTTAGCACCTTTCCCAGCTCCCTCAGCTGCTACTGGGGCTCCAGCCCCTTCTCCAGCTCTGTTCCCTTCTCTGGACATGAATTAATAGTATATACCTTTACTGAAGAGAGTGAAGTTGAGTTCTCAGGGGAGAATGAAGGAAAAGAACAACCCAAGACCTGAAAACTGGTGAAACTGAGACTCTCATCCTTAATCCTTGCTTCTTGTTCTGCACTGCCATCCAGCAGTACTGACTTGATTAGGATCAGGCATGAGGCCATGCTCAGGTGCCTTTTGAAAGCTCACTATTGTGTGATGCAGAGGTGGGCTGTGTGTTACCTGCAAAGGGTGAACAGTATCTGTCCTGCAGAGGGGGCATGGAGTGATGGGACTCTCTGTGCTAGTACAAGTTGTGTTTGAGGTTTTCTTAACCAATGGGGAGCAAAAGGAGTTTGTATTGGGTTGGTGATTTGTTCAGTGCATCATGCAGTGTTCACTCTGCATCCTGCTGGACCAACTTGTTAGAAACCTTAGAGCTATTTTCACTGTATTGTGAAAACAGGGAGCGGTCATGACCCAAAGGCTGCCAGAGCTCCAGAAGCTTTTGGACAATGCACTGAGGCACAGGATGGGATAGTTGGGGTGTCCTGTGTGGGGCCAGGGGTTGGACTGGATGATCTTTGTGGATCCCTACCAACTCAGGATATTCTGTGATTCTATGACTTGAGGTCTCTGTCATCTTTTTTCTGACTTGTGCTTTATCCTTTGTGTGTCTATCAGAGGCTGCTTCGAATCCATACTAGTGTGGATTCCACTCAGTCAGTGGAGGATCTGGATAAACCAGATTAAGGACTGTGGAAAAGGAGCAGATATTTCATTTAGTTAATGGACTTTGAATGTGACCTAAAGCATGGCAGGAGGAACCCTTTAGACAGAGAGCCCTCAGATACCAGTTGGTATATATTTTCCAATCAATGATTTGATTGTTGGCAGATGCTGTGGCTTTGGTTTTGAAGGAGACACATGCATCAGAGGAAATATTGAGAACATATGTTTTTCAGTTTGTAAATGGCAAAACAGTTTCTCTTTTGAAAGAGAGTGATGGTGTTACTTGATCAGCTCACCATGCCTTGGTAATCAGAAGTTTTGTTAGGATAAATAGGATGGATTTAATGAAATGTGCTTTGGGCTGGCTGCTTTTTGTGCTTTATTACTCCAGCCAGGGAGAATGTTTTACCCGTCACTTACATTGTTGAACATAATGGGTTTTTTATAACTGTTGCTGGTGTTTAGGATTTCCTGTTTGAGGTATGCTGCTCTGAGATCAGATTTACAAGATCCTTCAGTGATGCTGGCAGTGAATTCATGCTGTGCAGTTGTTGTTGGGTGAACTCTGGGTCCACAATTTGCATTTTGCAAGGGAATAGTTTGTAGTGTTGCATTTTTGAGGGGGATCAAAGTGGTTTAGGTCAGGCATATCCCCTTGTGGTCTATGGGTAAACTTCTTTTGTTGCCTTTTGAGGAACATGTGCAACCTACTCTTTGGTAACTGGTTTTGCCAGAGGAGAAGCACAGTGACTTCATGTTCCTGAAGCACTTGGATGGGATCATGTTATGTCAAGATACATGACGCTGTGGCACTGAGGACAGGATTAATCCCATTTCACTTCAGGCACTTAACTGAAGACTCTCAGCTGAGAGGCTGGTGACCCAAAGGCTCTTTCTGTAAATCACGAAATGAAACTGGCACCTTAAGGAACAATTAATCCCCTGTGAATTTTTAAATACTCTTTGGGGATCTCATTTGCTTTCCTTGGCTGTAGGGGAAGCAAAGGTTAGTTCAGTCAAAGCCCTGAATTTAGAACGTATGAAGTTAATTGAGAGGCTTTCTGCTTTCTAACATTCTGCACTGGGCTGACTCGCCGCATAATAGTCCCTGAGGTTTGTTTCACACCTAGGTTTTCTTCCTACCACATGGGTACCAAGGGGGGCAGGGATAGGTTATTCCCACACTGTTATTCCCTGGCTCCCATCAGCAGCTGAGGAAGGTCCATGGTCGGGCAGCCGCAGCATTACCCTGAGGGCTCCTGCGATTCTGCTTTGCCAAGGGCCTTCGTGTGTGTCTGATCATGGGGCTACTCAGAAGCTCGTGCACCTCCTTTGCCCTCTCCACAGATTATTGGCAGGGTTTGAACCTTGGGTGTTCGGAGACCCCTTCTGTGTCAGCTAAAGGAGTAACACTGGCAGCTCCGAGGCCGATAGTCCCATGGAACAATCCCCAAGCCAGAGCTGGGATGCGCCGTGTGCTGTGTACTGCGAATGTAAGCAGGCTGTGTGTGTTCATGCAGCGATGTTAACTTACTGTTCTGTATCCCTGTGCTCCTCCATCTTGATTTGCTTTGGCACCCTTGGTACTCCTCTTCACTCTGCACTTTGCCAAATTGTAGCCCTTCTCCTAAAACATTCCTAGCCACAGATTTCAGTCTGCAAGGCATTACTGGTAAGATATATGCATTTTTGCAAATGACATATTCCCAGACCGCGAGCCAGCATGCGGCAAACATCGCAAACAACCAGAGAGAACTGAAAAGGTTGAATTTAGTCTCAGTGATGTGTCCCTGTTAGCAGGCTCATCCATTCTCTCTGGAATAGTGGCTTCCTTATCATTTGCGCTTGGGAATACGCCAGTAGGTGTGTGATATAGGTACAATGAATGAATATTACACAGCTTTAAAAGCCAATTTCATGTAGCCTGATACATAGTGGAGCCAAATTCCCAAAATCAGCTTTGTAGGATAAATTACAACCAGCAGAGCTTGCTCAGCAGTGAGAGGTAACTAAAGCAGAATGGGACCCCAGTTCTCAGACTGGAGAAATGCTGCTGAAGTAGAGTGAGTGGGGGTGGGTTTGCAGCATGGAATGAAAATGAAGGAATGTCTTGTGTTGCTGTAGTCCCTGCTAAACGTCTGGGCTGTTTGCTTGGGATAGCAGCTCTGAGCGGTGACTATAGGTTACTGCTGGACTCCTGCCAGCTTGTTTAAATTAGATTCCTAGCCTCGGGGCTGGGGTGGTCAGCAGGAAGCCATTGTAATTTTCATGCCTTGGACACCAGTGTATTTTCATGGGCTGAAATGAAGTGTCTCTGGGGATGCTGAATATCTCTGAAACATTTCCTGAGTTCTCTTAAGCTCTGCAATGGTATGTCCGAGTCTGTTTTCCAAAGGATGGAGCTTTTTGTTTAGTTAGTGAGGTCTTAGTTAGTTCACTTGAGTAGTATGCTTTTGCTGTTGAAACTTAGTGAGGAACAGAAGAAGAGGAAAGCTGTGCAGGAAAAATGAAGCGCCCTGTCTTAGGACAGCTAGGAGTACTGTAGTTTCTTTTATGCCCCCATATTAATTTGTATTTCTGTTTACTAAAATCTTCATGAGATTGTGACTTCAAGCTAGTGTGTCAGAGCCAGGTTTTTAGGCTGTGAATAGGAGAATGTTTTGGCAAGCACACGGTTTTAGGTAAAAGAGCAACAGCTGGAACACCCAGGCAGAGAACCTGTGATTCTGCCCATCTTTGGGCAGATCCTTTCCCGTTTTCTGTTACTTACACCAATACAATGGTGGTGTGATTTTTAATTAGAGATCTTTAGCATCCCTGTGCACACTAATTGCTGTCATGTGCCAGAGTCTGAGTACCAGAAGCACAACAAGAACCCAGGGTGTGGCACAGGCCGGGCCAAGTCCCTGCTGATGCCCCGGTACTTTGTTGAAATAAGACATGGTGTGCACTGGCTGGGGTAACATTTTGGCTGCTCTCCTACAGCATTTGGAGAACATAACAAGGTGCTTAGGCAGTGGTGTTTGGCCAGGATTGTTTACTCCTGATTTAACAACATACTACTTAAACCCCTACATCTCAGTGTCATAGGACATTTCAGATGTCTGTGTGGTTGGCTTTGTTTTGTTGGTTTTTTTGTTTGTTTGTTTTGTTTTGGTTTTTTTTTTTCGTTTTTTTGGTGTCTTGGGTTTTTTTGTTTGTTTTGTTTTGGTCATATCTTTCCCTTTTTGAATTTTACATAAGCTGAATGAAAGCACAGGGAATTCATGTGACCTACCCCTGAGTCACAGTTCTCTGTGTTAACCACAAACCCACAAATCACTTTTTTCTCCCTGAAATGTTTGTTCCTTCTTTTCATTTCTTTCCTAGTCTGTCTGACTCCTCATGTTTTTATCTTTGCCTCTGTAGTCAGCCCATCCCTTCCTCAAAATTTCCATTGACCCTTTTCCTTCAGAGGTTCAGTGTCCCTTCTCAGCACTCCCCTCCTGTTTCTCAAGATTTCTTGGCAACCTAGAGTATCTTTTGCATATACACACTGAATCCTGGTGGTGAAATGTGCTGGTGCTAAAGACAATATATTCTTGCTCTGAAAGAGGTGCTGTGTTACCCACAAAAAGGTTTGTGCGGGAGAACACAGAATCATGGAGCGGGTTGGGTTAGAAGGAACTTCAAAGACCATCTAGTTCCAGCTCCCTGCCGTGAGCAGGATCACCCTGCGCTAGTTCAGATTGCTCAAAGCAATCCCTTGTTCTGTCACTCCAAGCCCTTGGCCCAAGTTTCTCTCCAGCTCTCCTGGAGCCTGTTTAGGCACTGGAAGGGGCTGTAAGGTCTCCCTGGAGCCTCCTCTTCTCTAGGTGAACACACCCAGCTCTCCCAGGCTGGCTCCAGAGCAGAGAGTCTCCAGCCCTGGGAGCATCTCTGTGGCCTCCTCTGGACTCTCTCCAGCAGGTCCATGTCTTTCTTGTGCTGGGGGTGGAGTCTCACCAGAGCAGAGTCAAGAAGAGACTCTCCTCTCTCGACCTGCCGGGTGATGTTTGCCTCAGCCTGAATGAAGCAAGGACACATCCCATTCCCACTTCACATATTGGCCATGGGAGTGAGTACATTTGTAGAGTTTGTTCTGGGTCGAAATTAGACCAACTGACCCTGATATTTTGTTTTCTGAAATTGTGCTGAATCTGTTGAATTACACTTTCCTAAAGTTGTAACTGTAGTGGACAAAATAATTATTGTTCTGCACTGCTCCCTGCTTCCGTCTTCTTTAAGGTTGTGGCTTTTTCTGATCCCTAGCCGTGAGTGGTGCTTGGCAATCCCAGATTCATTCCCAAACAGTCCAGATTATCAGAGGCTGAAGAAGCTCTTTAGTTTGGGAGCTTGGTTAGAGTGCATGAGCCACCCTGAGGCTGAGCAGAGGAGGTGATGGATGGCTTGTGTTGTGGTGGTTCTGGCCAGCAGGACTGGTAATGGGCTCAGCTGGCAGAGCTGTAGTGGGCAGGGAGGGAGCATCCCTAGTGCTAGTGAACTGGAAGGATTGAGTTACATGGGATCTGTGTATGAGGGAGGATCTGGACAGTCTCTGTGAATGCTGACAGTGGGGGAAAAATGTGGCTGCTTTGTGTGTCAAGCTTTGTTCTCAATATTCCTGCTGTGGCTTGTGCTTAGGGTGTGAAAAGCGGGGATCATGTCATTGCTGTAAAACATTGGCCCTTTCTCTGCCTTCTGAAGTTGATTTGAATGTCATTCTGTTACCCAAATGAGCCGTGGTATAGGGAGATGAAAATAATGACTGTTGGCTAAAGGGCATTTTGAAGAATTGGCAATTTAACCACATCAAGCAAATCTTTTAATGCCTTGGTGGTTCGGCACAGCCACTGATGTGATGTGTACCTGTGGCTGGGACTTTGTTTAGAGGGAAGGCACAGAAATACTCCCCAGTCTAGAGGTGTATGGTATGGTATAGAGCTGGAGCTGGAGCTGGAGCTTAGCAAATGGTTAGAGTCTGTATTCCTTTCTGGAAAGGACACAAGGGAAGCAACTGAAGAGATGCTGTTGCATTCCTTTGTTGGGATGAGTCTTGGTTCATGTCAAACTGTCCTTTTTATAAAACAAGCAAATAAGAAAAGCTCTGAATAAGTGAAGCATGTTTTGAATTAACTCATTAATTTGCATAAATCTTGCTTAGAGGTAGATTTGAAGTACATAAAACTCTTCACTCTGTAGAGAATTTCGGCTGTGGGTATTTATGGGATGACTCAAGCCCATCTCACCTTGTGTTGTAGCTACGTAGCATTAAACACTTGCTTAGTTACTTGCAATGAAATATCCCATTGTGTAGATATAAAAGCCTTTTTTCCCAGTTTGATATTCTGTCTCTGATCAGGTTTTGATCTCAGTTAACATGGAGTAAATCCAGACTAATTCCATTACAGTCAGTGATGTTAGTTTGGATTTACACCAGTATAACTGAGCGCAGAGTCTGGCTTTGGTTGTCTGCCATCTTAATTTGCTAAATATTACATCCTTCCCAAATATCCTTTCTCATCTTGTCTTCAGACCTTGCTGGCTCCTCCTACTTAACCAAATTCCAAGAGTAACAACATAGGTGGAGTTTACTTGATGAAAGGTTGTTTAAGCAGGGTCTGGTTTTTATTAGCTCAGCTGGTTTTCATTTTTTCAGCCCTGTTTGAAGTCTGATTGTGCTCAGGCTGGGATCTGGATCCATCCTGCTTTTCCTGCTTGACTTAATTTTGTCCATTAGAAGTGCAGTGTTTTAAATTACAGAGTGCTCCCCGACGTTATCGTTCGGTAAGAATTATGTGCCTCAGTGATGTTTCAAAGCAGTTTTTAACTCCAAAGACCAGAAAAAAGGAAAAAAGAGTGCCTGAAGGCATTACTGCTAATCAGCAACATAATGTGTTTGGAAGGGCTCAGTAAATATGAGATGTGACTTCAGAGAATGAAATGAATTAAATTTTTTGTGGTTTTATTGATATTTCCTTTGTAGAAGTGTACACTGAACTTTCTTACAGAGTATTTTAATTGATCAGTGTGAGAGACCTCTGGAATTTCATCTAGGCTATTCTGTTGGTTAAATTGGGTTTATTATTCAGATTTGCAGTTTGAACGGTTTTATCTGTGTTTATGTAGTTTAGCTGGACACTGGGGGCTTGGGCCTCGTAATCATTCCAGAAATTAATCCATAACATTTGTCTTAACGTTTTTACAGTTATGCTGGTACAGTATTGCCACATTCATGTGGTGGTAAATAATCCTGCCCAGGATATCCAGCCCCAGCCTTAGGGATAAAGAAGGAATAGGAGATGGGAAACATCACCTCCTTAAGTTTGGAGGCCTCAGGCGCAAACTCTGTAGTTAAGCAAAACACTTTGGAATGTTTTTATATATATTCTGTTGATTTTGATACCCTTTTCACATATCCTTACGTGTTTTCCTGAGTGAGGCCTGAAGATTTGCCTCTGGCAGGAAAGAGGATGTTTGGCAGAACTGGTGATTTAAATCTGAGCCATCCTGCCTTAATCATTCGGATGCCGTTTTGTACTGCAGACACCTGAACAAGAGCTTCAGGAGAGGCTGGAACACTATCCATGTCTGTACCTGAATGGCTCCTGAATTCCATGAAATGACAGTCTTCACTGTGACCGTTCCAGTGGGCAGTTGGTACAAAAAAATGGTGCCTTGAGCCTGCGCAACAGGCTGTTGTTTAAAGAATTAGTGATGCCCTCACAATCCTTGTTCCTTGGCCTTCACGTTCAGCAAGATTACCTTGACTCTCAATGTATGCAGGAATTCCATGTTGGTTTGTGAATGTCTTTAAGACACTGGAGGGTGGGCCAGGGAGAGTGTGCAGCTGCAGCACCGAGCAGCGCAGCAGGGCAAAGACAGGACCAGTCTCTAAGGGCAGGATTGAAGACAGGCTGGGAGAGCTGGGGATGTTCACCTGGAGAAGAGAGTTTTCTGGGGAGACCTGAGAGCCCCTTCCAGTGCCTAAAGGGGCTCCAAAAGAGCTGGAGAGGGACTTGGGACAAGGGCCTGGAGAGACAGGACAAGGGGAAATGGCTTCCCACTGCCAGAGGGCAGGGTTAGATGGGATACTGGGGAGAAATTCTTCCCTGTGAGGGTGGGGGGGTCCTAGCATAGGTTGCCCAGAGCAGCTGTGGCTGCCCCTGGATCCCTAGAAATGTCCAAGGCCAGATTGGAGGGGCTTGGAACAACGTAGTGGAAGGTGTCCTTGCCCATGGCAGGGGGTGGAATGAGATGAGCTTTAAGGTGCCTTCCAAACCCAAACCATTCCATGATTCCATGCCATTCACTGGTTGCATCCTCGGTGACTATACTTGCTGCAGCAGCTCAGGAATTAGCACTCACCCTTCACTCGTGTTGACTCATGAAGAGAGTGGTAACCTGACCGCTTCAAATATCCAGTGTGAGCTGTAAGACTGTATTTGAAAGGACCTGCCAGTTCAGAGAGTGGGTTTTCTTCCAGACACAATGCAGATCCTGAGAAAATATGCTTTAGATTGACCTACACAAACAGTGCAAGTCAGGTGGTAACACTGATTTTTGGAGCTTGATGGCTTTATGGTCACAGATCCAAATTCCAGAGAAGAAATCTTTGTGCTCTGTGCTGTATAAACAGGCTGAACGGTTTAGTGAAAACAATCATCATGGTAAATGCTTCCGTTTTTAAACTGTAAACATTCTTTTAGAGTACGTTTGGTAATTATTTAGCGATCGATTATTTCTTTTCCATGTGAGAGTTCCATGTTTTTCCAGTAGTCAGCTGAGTACATTCCAGTCTGTTTGGGCTAGGCCAGATGGAAGGTGAAGCTGGGAAATAGAAGGTTTAGACAAATGATTTAGTCTAAATTAATTTCTGTCTAAACATAAATAGTGGCATTATTTCAAACAAATTTTACAAGATGACTGGATGGAAAACAAGGTTTTGCCTAATATATTCCTGTTTAGCTGATTAGGGCAAAAAAATTAATGTTCTCGTCCTCTTTCCCTCCTCCCTCCCTGCTCACATCTGCTTTTTGAGTTAGTTTGGAGCATGCTTGCATTTTTACACTAGTAAAACTCAGTGGAATTTTATAACCCACAGATAATATTTAATGTTTCCCTCTCTTCCACAGCTTCCTAAAAACTACTGAGCACTGAAACCTGCATCAAGAGCAGAAATATTCTCATGCCTTTTTTTTCTTCTCCCAGAGCCATGAAACAGCTTTCTTCTAGCTACTGAGCTCCTGTTGTGCTGAGGCGTCCCAGCACTCCTGTGGGCTGTGCCGTGTCTGTGGGTCAGCGCTGGGGCACTGGGCCCGTGCAGGGAGGTGATAGAGATCTGCATGGCTGGGATTCCGCTGCTGGGCAGACAAGGCTGGGCAAAGCTGCCCGGATTAGCGGCTCCCCAGTTTATCTCTCGTGGATCCTGCTGTAATGAGCTGCCCGGAGTTCTTGTTTGCGTAGGGGAGTTGGCAAAAGGCAGCGTGGTTGTAAGGGAGCTGCTGGGGCACAGGGAACAAATGCCATTTATGGGACTCATCAGTGGCATCTGAGCGTGGCTGCGGGCCAAGTGCCAGGCCAGGCCCTGTGACACACATGTACCTGTGCTGTTTTTGTGAACTGGGCAACCTGGTCTAGTGGAAGGTGTCTCTGCCTGTGGCAGGGGGTTGGAACGAGGTGATGTTTAAGGTTTTTTCCAAACCAAAGCATTCTATGGTGTTCACTGGTGGCATCCTCAGTTACTGTGCTTGGCTGCCAGCTGCAGGAACTCAAGTTTGCCCTTGAAATTAGTTTTTTGTAAAACGCTTCCAGAGGCTTAACTTTGAGTTTGTCCTGAGCCAAACCCATAGGGAGTAAAGACATGACACTGTAGTACTGCTCGTGGTCAGCAGAGGCTCTTGCCCTACCTGCTTACGGGGTGGGACAGGGTAACAGCTACAGCTGAAAGCCTGGTTGGCTTTTTGCTGTGGAGTCCAAGGTGCTGATGGTCTCTTCAGCTTTAATCCATGCAATTTATCTAATCTTTCTGTTTGTGTCTTTTCTATGCAGACATCAGAAATGTCATAGAATTATAGGCTCATAGAATCCCAGAATAGTTTGTGTTGGAAGGGACCTTAAAGCCCATCTCATTCTGTCCCCTGCCATGGGCAGGGACACCTTCCACTAGCCCAGGTTGCTCCAAGTCTCATCCAACCTGGCCTTGGAGGCTTCCAGGAATGGGGCAGCCACAGCCTTTCAGGGCAAGTCCTTCAGCTTGCTAGAGCAGCTCATCTGCTTTGAAAACTTCTCATACCTTTGAGGGTTTAGGTAGACTCTGAAGGATGCTGAAGAAAGGGCCTGATGAGCTTTTAGGATTCTGAGTCCTGCATGGCTCCAGGTCACACTGAGACAGTGACATGCTCTGAGTTCTTGGCTGAGCTGCTGGTGATGAACCCCCAGAGCTGCTGTTTCAGAGCTGGAGAAGCAACCTGAAATTCTTGCTGAACAAGTGCATGGCTCTTCCAGCTTTGGACTTCATTCTGGTCTTTTCTCAGTTGACATTTAAAGCTATATTGTTATATAGGACAGGAGGAAACAGCCTCAAGTTGCTCCAGGAGAGTTTTAAATTGATATTAAGAAAATTTCTTCCCCCAGAGGGTTGACAAGCATTGGAACAGGCTGCTCAAGGAAGTGTCACCATCCTTGGAGGGATTTAAAAGCCGTGTGGATGTGTCACTTGTGGACATGGTTAGTGGTGGCCTTGGCAGTGCTGGGGCAGTGGTTTGACTTGATGATCTTAGAGGGCTTTTCCATCCTAGAGGGCTTTTCCATCCTAAATGATTCCATGATTCTCTATTATAAGGTGTTTTGCTATCTGACTGAGGTGTCAATTTTATATGACAAGTGACTGTGGGCAGAAATGATGCTTAGACATGGATTGAGGGATTGTTTACATGCCAGAGTTTACGTAAGTCAGTGAATGTGCAGATTCCCTTTCCAAAGTGACAAGTAAACATGTGTGTCTTGCAGCCAGACTCTCAGCAGCATTGAGTGGGAGACTTCTGTGCAACAGGATTCGTTTAACAAATAGTCATTCTCAGGGGCTGTGGGAATACTGTGGGGACAAGTTCTGGTTTTCGGTTCTCAGGGCAGATGAAAACCATGAAGTGAGTGCAGTGCTGCAGTGAGGCCTCTGTGCCTCTGTGTAGATGGCTCCCAGCAGCCCAGCTCCAGGGGGCTGCAGCCTGTCTCAGAGAGGAGAGCTGCCAGGGAGCCCTGTGTGCACTGCTGGGCCGGGCTCAGAGCTGCGAAGAGCCAGAGGCAAGGCATTCGCACTGCTGTGGCCCACGGAAAGCACGGAGACACATGAGACCACTGTCACCACCGAGCTATTCTGGCAGTGTGGAGACACTGCTCAGCCTGGCCCAACTCCTTTCCACTTCCCCTGGGCTATCGTGAGCATTCCAGTTTCTCAGCCTTGGTTCTCTAGACTTCCGCAAGAAGTTTATCCCTTACTTGAATGATTTCTGCTTAAAAATGTTTTTCTTGGTGCCATTTAGAAAATGATACAATTACAAATGATACAGACAGAAGTGAGGGTATGGGAGAGAGCTGCTTCCAGCTGACTCGCCAGTTACCAAAGTAAACAGTGCTCTAATGAAGCTTTCGAGAGGCTTATCTGGCCATGAAAAACTTGCTATATCTTTCTTTTTAAATTGGCATTTCAATCCAAACCACATATTTTTAAAAATAGAACTAAAATGTTTCAGTATCCTCTTTTGCCTGGGTTGGCTCTGTCAGATAAACTATTTTGCAGTCGTATTTTCTGCTTCTTTTTCCCACTGCCTTCTTGTACAATAGAGTCCTGCAACAGGCCAGGTTAGAAGGGACCTCAAAAAATTCATCTGATCCAACTTCTCAAACAGAGCCTAACCAGGAATAAGAAATGTGTCTGATAGGTAGAAATAGAAAATGAGTTATTTAGAGTCTTCGCTGTTAAAGTTAGTAATAGATTTTTAAACAGACCAAAAGGTTCACGTTAACCTGGAACACCGGTAACAGCCATTCTTTGAACATCCTTAAATGGATGTTTTAACTTCAGCTAACCAATGCCTCTTTATTCACAGCAGTATTTGAGGCATCACTGGACCCTTGTTAGAGCCCTAGGGATAATATTCCCAGCTGGATATTATCAGAGTGAATAATTGGTGTGCACGGACAGTGTTATCTGCTGTAACATTCCATGTTCTGTCAGCTGCACGTGAATTAGTTCTGTGAAGTGGAGACTTAGCTGGAATGATGCAGAGATTGAATTTACAGTTGTAATGCCTGAAAGGGCAGGGTTGGGGTTTCTAATGGTTTTACACTGGTAGTCCTTTAGCTATTCACTTTATAGTGGAATACTTGGAGGGGAGCTGGAGTCTGTTCTAACTGAAATCAATAAAAACTCTGTCAGTTACTTGGAAAGAAGGCAGATGCATTTTTAGTAGTAAAAGGGAAAAAAGAATATTTTAGGTACAGAGTAGTCTCATGCAGAATATCTGAATTTTGTACTGAATGTGACACTTCTTTCTCCCAGCAGCTAGCCTCAGATTACTTGATTTTTGTTATGTTTGGAAATCTGCATTCTCAAGGGATGGCAGCTGGATATATCCTAAAGCCTTTTATAGTATAAAAATGATGATGTTCAAGCACATGTATGTATATGTGTGCAGGCACACACAGGTCATCTCCTAGAAGCTTGGTTTTATTCTCCTAGAATTTTCAAAATGAAACTTTTTTCTTTCTTCCTTGTATTCTATTGAGAGACAAGTAGCTTGGTATGAAAAACGAGGAGACTCTATTTAGTAGTGTTTGAATTATGCAAGTGTAGGTAGGTCTATGTTTAGTGTCTATCTTTTCCCGTTGTTTAGGGCTAATTGAGTAGTTATGTGGTTTGCTGATACTTTGCTGAGCAAAATTTAATTAATGTTTCAAGGATTGTGTCTGGCATCTGAAGGAATTCTACCTCAGTCTTTACGTTTTTGTGTTTCTTTTAGGGAGAAAAGCCTAAAACTTACCATACTGTGTTTGAGCTTCATATCTGACAGTAGTGTTTTGTCTGGGCCATGTAACTCCCTCCAGCCACAGAAACCTCCAGAGACCCATTTAAACCTAATACACCATAGTGCATCTATGGTCGGATGGAGAGCCACCGGGGGGATCAGAGGGATGAAGCACCTCTCCTATGGAGAAAGGCTGAGAGCATTGGGATTGGTCAGCCTGGAGATGAGAAGCTTTGCGGTGACCTAATTGTGGCCTTGTATTACCTGAGGGGAGCCTACAGGAAAGATGGAGAGAGACTGTTTACAGGGGATGGAGGGACAGGACAAGGGGGAATGGCTTCCTGCTGCCAGAGGGCAGCATCAATTAAATGTTGGGAAGGAATGGTTCCCTGTGAGGGTGAGGAAGCCCTGCCGCAGGGCGCCCAGAGAAGCTGTGGCTGCCCCATCTCTGAAAGTGTCCAAGGCCGGGGTGGACAGGGCTTGGAGCAACCTGGGATAGTGGAAATGTCCCTGCCCAAGGAATGGAACTAGATGAACTTTAGGATCCCTTCCCACCTAAGCTTATGATTTCATGATGATTTAAAATAAAATTATCTTTTGCCATGTGAAAGCAAACCCACAACATAAGCTTGTTAAAGAGCAGGATAGGGTTAATATGGGAACATAATCTGGGAAGTCCTTGTGTTCCCATGGTCTCTTGGCAGTTTTAAGCACTGATGGATTAGTGCCATGGTCTCCATAAAGCTTGTCAGGAGAACAGCTTCTTGAAGAAAACACTGACTGCTGTTTTATTAATAACTGGGGGGTAATTACCCCTCTTAAGTACTGTTCCTGCCTTGGGACTTCGATGTGTGCTACATAACAGGGATGTAGAATGTTTCGCCTCATCCCAGACTGAGCAGGACTGGGTTATCCTGCTCCCACGACGCTCAGGTTGCTGGTGGTAACTATTTGCTTACAGGGTCTGCTTTTGTGTAGCTCTGGGTGCTGAGTGCATTAGTAATTCCATATCCTTTGGGAAAGCAATGCAGCTGCACTTTCAGCAGGAAAGAGCCAGTTGCTTTTCAGTTTACTAATGTCTCAAGATCAAAAAGCTGACTTGGCTTCAGTAAGGTAGCTCTCTCCAAGGATCTTCCAAATTTCTTTGAAGGAAGTAATCTGGGAATATAATCTTCCAAGCAGCAGAAGCTTTTAATTAGCCATTGTAATTGAATTCATCTATCCTGCAAATAAAAGAAGCTGTGACTTTTTTTGCCAGTCAGCCTCTCGACTGCTCTTATGGTGAGGTACATTTGGGGACACAGTGGGAGCCCGAGTTCCATGAAGAAGGAGAAGGAGCTTTATGGATGAGTATGTGGTACCCTGCAGTGCCAGGAGGCTCCCGATGGTGGAGCTCGGATATTCCCGGCCGGCAGCGGTGTGAGCGGCAGCTCAAAATCAATCATGCTTGATATCACAGTAAATAAGTTCATTTTGTAATGCAATATTAAGTATAAATTGTGAATTAAAAATTGGATTCTAAATCTTTCTTGATTTGACTTCAGCGTGGTAAGGTAATTAATCACAAAGCAGCACTGTGAAATGGGTAGTTGCATTCATTCCTGCCTGATTCCTCAGTGCACGTTCCTTATCCAGTGCTGTTACAAGTGTAGAAGGAGCAGTGCCAAAATACACAGACCCAGAGATGAGACAGAAATAGACCTGGACTGAACTGGAGTTCAGTCTGGAGAAAGAATTTAAAGAGCATTATGAACTGAGTTTTACTCTGTTCAGCCTGTTGTTAACAAGGGGAAATAAACACAAACAGAAAGTGAGCTGATGATCTCAGATGTTCAGTGGGAGCTGGGAGCACGGGCCAGCCCCGGGATCCGGCGCTGCTCCCAGGCTGGACAGTAAGGAAGCTGTGTCTGCAGTCCTTATCAGCTGTTTGTCCTTTACTGTAGGCTGAGCAAAGCAAATCACTCAAAGCTTTTTCCCCTTGTGTCTGCTGGTGCCTTTTGTTGTTGGAAAAGCAAAGCAGCCCCATGAACGCCTGCAGTAGTGGCAGTGCTGGACGGGCAAGCACAAACCGCAAAGCTCTGGGCACGCAGGAGATGCAGGAGAGCACAGACTGCAGTCCTGGACGTACTCAGTGCTGGGATGGAGGTCAAGCTCAAGGCTTGGATGTCAGGGACCACCTGGTTGTAAGAGCTTCCCATGATCTCTGTGGCTCGTTCAGCCCTTGGCTTCTCTCAGGGTCTGTCAGCCGAGTTGCCAGCCGTGCCTGCGTGTTGGGAGTTGGGCAGTCATCCATGGAGGGCTGGCCAGAGGCAGCAGAGTCAGCTCAGACACGGCGCTGTGACCCCGCTGGGAGCAGACCTCCAGCACTGTGCAAAAGACTGGGACAGGGAGGAGGAAGGTGGGGCTGCTCCAGATTTCAGCATTTGGTATGTTTGCTTGTCCCCAGAAAGGAAAAAACCTTGCTTTGTGTCATTCTTTTTGGGATGTTTAATATCCACTAAAGTCATTACTTTAAATTTGAACCACATGGACTCAAGTTTTCTGGTCTCTTTGCCCATAGTTGTGCACCAGCAATAGACAAAACCTTCTGGCCTCGCAGTGGAGCTAGAGGAGATGTTCAGGCAGATTACTTCCTCAGAACAATAATCAACCTGTGTTTCTATTTCATTCAACCTTTCTTTTTCTCATTCCCAGCCTAAAGGAGTAGTTTATTTAATTAGGATTCCATGGTTAGTGTGATGTGCCACTCATGCAAAGGGCTTGAGAAGCTCCAAGACTGTTTTGTGCATCACCCATTTTAAGAGAGCGTTTGTAGCAAACCTGTATTTATTTTAACCATCTCTGGGTAGAGGAGGTTACTCTGCACACCCTATGATTTGTGATTGTAGTTCTCAGAAGGTGGAGTTAACAGTGTGCTGGCTGTTACTGTGCTGAGCAAATCTGTCCCTGATTTTTATTGTTTCTTACTGCATGTGGTTAATAACTGCACTTAAGGCTCATGAGCACTAAACTTAGTGCTTGTTGCAGTAGACAAAAGATGAGAATATTAGATTTTATCCACTGTGGGTCTCCAAGTGAGCTTTTCTTTTCCAAGAAATGAAGCATGTATAATGCTTTTTTTGTCACTGTTATTTTCCTTAAGAAAAAAAGAAGTCATGAGCTCATAACTATTAAAACAATGGGAAATAACAACACAAACGTGGTGCTTGCTAAGGCATATTGCTAGTAAAGCTTGTGTTAGATCTTTGGTCACTGAGTTTCAGCCAGGCTCTGGCCCCTGTCCTGAGGTGAAGAGTTTGATGCATGAGGGTGGTGGCTCTTGCCATCCGTGAGGATGGAGCTTCATCAGCTCCACTGGCGCTGGGTTGGGCTGCTTAGCAGGGCTCTGCAATTCCCAGGATAATCCATGTGGTTTGTCTGTGAACAGCCAACTCATGAAAAACTGGGTGAAAAACTGTGAGCAGTCTGACTCCTTCCTGTCTGCTGTTACACTTAGTAGTCATAAGTCATGAGGCTGAAAAACCATTTAAAAAATAAGAAAGTGAGTGTGTTAAGGAAATGTGAGCTTGCTGGGCTGGTTTGGCTCATTTCTCTCTGGTTAAGAATCTGGTAGAAGTTGCTCACTGCAGTTTCTGATCTCTTCAAAAAATTAATTATAGCCAGGTTAGAATCTGAAAGCAGCTGAGTCATGAGGGAATATCATTTAGGAAGAAACTTTAAATAGCTTATTACATGTTCTAGTGTTAAGCATCTTGGCTTACTCAGTGCTCCCTGAATCCATTGGGATGGTATTTCCAGTGGGATGTGTGTTAGCCATGGGGGGCTCATGACTGTAGGCAGCATCTCCAGTGCTGCCTGTGCTCCTGGAAAAATTCATCAAGGTTTTTATCCACACAGCTCCCATCATCTGAATGGGAGTTGAAGGTGTCCTTCACTTCAGAGCATGAAGCACAAGGCTTTAAGTTTGGTCTTTCTTTACTAGGCGGTGATTAGTGATATTTTTCTAGCTTATATTTTCAGAGTCAGCTGCTTGGTTGGGTAGTCTACAACAGAAATTTGCAATCAGTTAAAATGGAGCAGCATTTTTTGGTGCATTAAAACATGACGCTATAAAACAGCTTCTGATCCTGTGTGCATGTGTTTGTCAGCTGTGTGAGGAACAAAACTATTCACTATCATTTGAGATGGCAGTTACAAGTGGTTTTCTTTTATGTAGTCTCACCTGTGTGGTGACCCTCCCTTAAGGGGAAGGAGAGCCCTGTGAAGCACTTCCAGTGGCAGCTCTTGAGGGATCTGTAGCGGGAAGAGCCTGCAGGACCCAATTTGCTGTTGGAAAATTGCAGGTTTCTGCTTCTGTGCCCTCAGGATGGACAGCTGGCTGAAGCCCGGCTGGGAGCAGCTCTACCATTGTTCTTATTCTCTGAATTCTTGGCAGTGGCTGCTCCTAAAGGTCTTCAGAGGCATTATAAGCAGAGCTTTGCAATGGATTGGATATGGTTATCTTCTTTCTCTGAGAAGAGCATTAAATCAGGTAAACCTCGGTGCTTAGCACGCTTAGTAAACGGCTTGTAGGGAATAATTATACACCAGCTTCTTTTGGCAGGGATATTGGTTTAGGCATTTCAGCTGTCCCATCTGATTACTCCTAATCCTTCAGCATCTCTTAATTTGTGGTGAAAACTATTTGATATATGTGTACACACGCACATATATACACACATATATAAATGGGCAAGTGAGGATTTGTATATATGGATATGTGAAACCCATATCAAAAGATCTCAAAAACTGTCAGAGTTGCCACAGCCCAGTGCTAGACTTGTCAGTCCGCTTCATAAATAAAAGAGAATGTGGAAGATAATTGGCACCCAGGTTTTTTCTGTGTATGCTGTGTAATGAACAGATAACTAAATATACAAATAACTATTAGTTTTTATTAGTATATAATTAATGTAGTTATATAATGTAACATATAATTATTATGGTATTATTTTATTTAATATAATAATAATGTTGGTTTTGGAATATCAGGCATTTTTTGCTATTCTGTGGTAGGTTTTAGGGTTTTGATTTCTTCTATTTTTCTCTTTCATTTGTAGTGTCATAGTTTTGAAACTTACATTTCTTTGGAAGTATTCAAAGGTGTGGAGGCTTTTTGGGGGAATATATTTGCTTTATTTGTTTAGTTAGTTAGTTTTAATCCTGGATATGGCTTTGCATCAGGAAAACATCCTTGCTGTGAATTAGAAGAAGGAATTTTGTGGGTGAGAGCACTCCACAACGTTTAGCATCTCTGCCAAAATTCCTTCAGCTACCAAGTATCACTTAGAGCTTTTTTATTCCTTCTGGAACAAACGAATCCAGTGTTCTGAGTTGATGAGAGGTAGGTAAAAGACTTCCATATTCCTTTGCTAGATCTCCTAAAGCACCCCGCTGTCCAAAGCAGACATTTGGTGCAGATGTGTTCCATGGTCAGGACTAGAGGAGTGCCAAATTTGCAATCACTGTCAGTGGTAATTATGTGTGATTGTGTGTCATGGGGAAATCTGTGGTTTTCCCAGCGTACTTGCTGCTCAGCTTGTACATAAACATGTGGCCATTTGAGGTGTGGCGGAAAGCCATGGACAAACAGCAGGGCCTTTTGGAATGGCCAGTTTCTCAGGTTGCTGCAGGCTTTTCTCCTTATTTACCAATGAGGTGGTTTTTACAAGACTTGCTGCAGAAAGGAAGCATCAAAATCCTTGATATGTGTGTTACTCAGTCTTATGTTGTCGTAGTTGTTAAATTGCTTAGGTACAAGCTCAGATACCACAGTGGCTATGTTGAGTTTTGTGATTTCAGTTTCGGAAGTCCAGGCTTTTCTCAGGCATGTGCAGCCATTCCTTCAAAACGTTTCCTTTCCACTGTTACCAGTTCGTGTGTGTGCATCATTGACTGTTGGATTCCCGAGCCAGTCTGGAAGAGCTCACATTTACACTGTACTTGGGAGGCCAGAGGGTTGAATTGGTGCCTCAGAAAAAGTCACTGCCATTCTGGGGCTGTGTCAGCTTTTTCACCTTTGCACAGCTCCCTCTGGGTGACCAGGAAAGTTTTGGAGTAGTGAGCAATGGAGAGACCCCCACAACAAACCAGTTCCAAATATTCCTGTATCAGTCCCTAAAAATGGATTCAAGTTGCAGCATGAGAATGGAAAACCATACCTCCCCATTGCTGGAAGTGTCCAAGGTTGGAGAGAGCTTGGAGCACCCTGGGATAGTGGAAGGTGTCCCTGCCCGTAGCAGAGGGTGAGACTGGATGGGCTTTAAGGTCCCTTCTAACCCAAACCACTCTGTGATTCTGTATTCTGTTAGAGTATTCCATGTGTCAAGCTTTACCTAAAGAACTAATGAAGTTAAAAAGCTTATTGTTTTCTTCTGCTTGGTGTGTTTACAGGGTGTAGTTTCTGAGTGAATGTTCTGTTTAAACTATGCTTGTTACGTAAATTTAAAGCACTTCTCATAAAGCCCTCTCACTTTTTTATATTTTGGACACTTCGAAGGCCTGTGTTTACCTGTGTTGGTGAAACAGCCTTACTTGGGCTGCATTTGGAGGTCACAGAATGAAGATGAAAGAAACTGAAGCTGGTGAAGGCTATTAAAGCTTTTCTGGCAGGCAGGTCACATAAGCTGGTGGCACAACAGCGTGTGAAGGGCAGCTGCTGGGTTTTTTGGGACGAGCTGGTGAGCGTTCAGGTGATGAGGAGGAGCATCATCACCATTCAGACGTGGCCTTGGTTGTGGAATCAGCTGGGGACATCTGCCCTGGCACAGCTCCTGCAGGGTTCTCTGCTCTGTCCTGTCTACAGCACTTGATGCTGCCCATGCCACGCTCTTGTGGCCCAGGTGCCATTTCCCGGCTGAGCTCTTTGTTGAGCTCTCAGCAGAGGGCGGCCGGAGCCATGATCCTGCAGGAAGCTGGCTGGGCTCCGCTTGGCATCGGCACTGCTGGAGCCAGCCCGTGCTGCCTGTGGGGGAACAAGGCCAAGTTCTCAGCCCATCTGATCTGATGGGCTGTTTTAGCTTAGCTGAAGGAGTGTTGCTTTTCAGATCTTTATTTTATAGAGTAAGAAACCCTTTCCAAAGGATTTACTTACTGCTGTAGACTGAAACACCGAATCCCTCAACGGATGGGAATAATGGAGCTAATGGTGCTTACTGTATGGATAAACTCCAGTCAGTGACGTGCTTTAGAACTGTGCTTGGCAAGGGGGAGATTGGAAGCAAAACAATTTGGAGGTAGTTTTATTGCAGGTGTTAGCTTTAAAGGATACCCGAAGGAGAACGGTGCCATGTGGAGTGGGAGTACAGCAGGATGAGGTATGTGAAGGAACAGTGAGTCCTTATAATGGCTCTTTTAATGATAGTGTGGCATTTTAGTACATGGCATTCACAGGTAAATGACTCACAGCCATACAAAAAACCCCTAAGGACAGTTTAATATTCTAGGAAAGGTTTTGTGTGATCTCGTGGGTGACTTTCAAAGAAATTAAACTAAAAGACATTCATAAACAGAGCTTGCCCAGAAAATACTGGTGTGATTAGAGTAGACCTTAGTGATGGCAGTTGTTGTAACTCCAGTGAAATAAAACTTTGGACTGTTTAAAAAAGAAAAATGTCTGTATTATATGGAAGATAAGTGCATATTAACTTTTATAGAGCTTGGAAAGTGTTGTGAGGTCTGCTGAGGCAGCACTTCCCTGTAAGCTGCAGCTGTATTAAATTGGCACTGCTGCAGTTTCGTGCTTGGCTTTTTACCCTGACAGCGGAATTGTGCCCCATTTGGTCTGTTGGGACTCAGCTGATCTCTTTGAGTGCTTTGGAGCACTCAACTGGCAGAAATATCTTCATTTTTGTGTGTGTGTGTTTGTTTACTGATTTTTGGCATAGCACCCTGACTGCGCTTGCTGAGCTGGGTGAGTTCCCGTGGCCAGGGCGGCAATGCCTGCCTGGGCCAGGCAAAGAATGAACAGCACTGGTGCCAAGGCAGATTGAGGTGAACAGGCAGGAAATCACGGTATCGAACCAGCTGGCTGGAATCACATTTGATACCAATCAGGAAGGCAGCTGTGTGAGGGGCAGAGGGACAGCTCCGTGGTATTGGGAAATGCTCACATATGTGCTGCTGTTACACACCTCAGGCGACTTCGCTTGGACGTCCTGCCCTTCCTCAATAGACAAAGACATGGCAAATGCCGTGAATAAAGTTGTTACTGCTTTGGTTCTTTCTGGCAGCTCCTCCTAGATGTGCTGGGGTTGGGGATAGGGCTCACACTGGGATTTTTCCAGAGGTACTTTTTTTTTCTTTTCAGGGAAGAGATGTGGCACATATCTTCTTTTTTCTTTTTTTTTTTTCACAGGAGTAAAATTGCAAAGCCAAGTATGTGTGTTCTGTCCAGAGAGGCCTCTTCATGTTTACCTAGAATCACAAAATCGTAAAATGGTTTGGGTTGGAAGGGACCTTAAATTCATCTCGTTTCACCTTCTGCCATGGGCAGGGACACATTCCACTATCCCAGGTGGCTCCAAGCCCCATCCAGCCTGGCCTTGGACACTTCCAGGGATCCAGGGGCAGCCACAGCTTCTCTGAGTAGTCTGTGCCAGGGCCCCCCTACCCTCACAGGGAAGAATTGCTTCCCCAATATCTAATCCCTTTAAGTTTGAAGCTATTCTCTCTTGTCCTGTCCCTCCAGGCTCTTTTCCAAAGTCCTCCAACTCTCTTGAAGCCTCTTTAGGCACTGGAAGGCTGCTATAAGGTTTTTCCCAAAGCCTCTTTTTCTCCACTCTGAAGAGCCTCTTTCTGGAAAAATACATTATTTCTTGGTCCAGCAACATTTGTTCTGGTAATTTTTGTTACCTTTTTATTACTAAGAACAATTAAATGTTTGATCAAAATCAAAGGTGAAAGGCTTTATATGCCTATAAATGTTTAAGACACATGGAGGTTGGTAATACTGGAATGACATTAAAGTTACCAGATTTGTTATCATAGGTTTCAGTACTGAGGATATCATTCTCTACTATTTCTTTCTGTTCAATGCTTTTAGTTCCATTTTTTTACTACCATATGTCTTTTGATAACTCTGGGTTTTCTTTGTATTTCGTTCTAGAAATTGGTCCAGTGACAATAACCACAGATCCCAAGAAATTTCAATTTGAACTTAGGGAACTTTATGTTCAGGTGAGTAACTTGTTTCTTATGTGGTTCTAGCAAAGACTGTTTCCTCACGCTAATCTTTCCTCTTGTGCTGATAATTCTGCTGCAAGCATTCATGGGGATGTAGATCATGTACCTCTGTTGTTTTGCCTGCACAAACCGTCATCTTCCTGCTCATCCTAATTTAGGATTATGATTCATTCCCTTGTCTTAGTTTACATCAGTGTGTGGAGACATGGTTTGATAACACAAGAAGGAATACTTAGGTAATGCTAACATTTAGTTGGCATTTTCATTAGTTCTGCCACTTGTCCACAGACACTTTTATGGACTTTTACTGTGTTCTGTAAATTATATCCCATGAAAACACCATTCAAACAAGAGGACTGTAAGACCCATCAGTGCTTCCATAGGTATTGCCTTCCCTGCTGTGCGTTACTTGGCACTTACTGATTCTTAGAATCACAGAATATCCTGAGCTGGAAGGGACCCACAGGAGCATCCAGTCCAGTCCAACCTCTGGCCGTGCCCAGACACCCCAACAATCCCACCCTGTGCATCCCTGGGAGCATTGTCCAAACGCTCCTGGAGCTCTGGCAGCCTTGGGGCTGTGCTCATTCCCTGGGGAGCCTGGTCAGTGCCCCAGCACCCTGTGGGGGAAGAACCTTTTCCTGATCTCCAGCCTGACCCTTCCCTGGCACAGCTCCAGCCGTTCCTTTGAGTGATAGAAAGAAAGGGGGAAATACTGGAATGGAGTTATCCTTACTGACAGAACATATGTTCATATTGTCTTGTCTTTAACCAAGGAAAATGCTTCTGACCTGCAGTGAACCTTGCTGGAGTCAGTAGTGCCAGACAGGCTCTCCCTCAGAAACTGGCACATGGTGTAATCCCTGTGAGAACAGATTGCTTGAAGATTACTTTAAAAGTTGGCAGAAGGTTTGAAATCTAGAGAAAACAATAGCTATTGCAGTTTTCTCCTTCATGGGGAAATTTAAGCTTCAAAACTCCATCCAGTTTTCATCTTTTGTTTCCTCAGTAGTTATACTGGACAGTAATTGCAGCTGTTTCTAAAAGGTGGATGATTTAGGTGAAGCTTTTGGGAATTTCAAACTCTTCATTTCTAATCAAGTTGTTTAAAAGTTCCTGTTTAAGGAATTTAGATTTCATTCTTTAATGCTGATTGATTGCATATTTCATAATTACTTTCAAGATGTGCTCATTCTGCTATATGAAGGCTGTCACTGACTTGTATTCATCCATTGTGTTGGTGAAGGGCCAAAATAGAAATCAAAAAATGATTAGAACAGGACTGACATCTTGCAGTAGAGAAAACATGAACACTTTCTACAGTTTTGTTACCAGTATTTTTCCAAAAAGAGTGACAAAAGATGCAAGAGTGGATGTTGTGGAGGTAGAGGAAATTTTGAGCTGGATTCATTTTGAGAAAGGGCATGGACCAAATATTCTCATTAATGAACAGAGCTAAAATTAAGGCAAAGATAAATTATTTCAAGGCATCTTATGTATAAAACATATTATATCAAAATATGCTCAGCTTGTCCTCCCTGAACATCAGAGTAAGCCCAGCTCTTGTTTTCCATTCATCTGTCACAGAATAGTTGGAGGGTCTTTTGGCTGGCGTTTGACATCAGGTAAAAATTGGGCTATGTACATTTCACTGCAGAAACTGGGCCCTGTTCTTTTTACATTCAGAGTGATAAAGGACATATTCCTTGGATACAGGATGAGTTTAGGAGGTATCACCTATATTTCATCTGTAATTACCTGTGAATCATTCTTATGGACAGCATGATAAGAACATGGACTTGGGCAGCAATGGCTCCCTAGTGGTGGGGTGTTTTTTTTGGTTTCGTTTTTGTGGGGTTTTTTTTGTGGGTTTTTTTTTGTTTGTTTGTTTTGTTTGGTTTTGGTTTTGTTTTTGTTTTTTACTTAAGCAGGTTTTTTTTGTGTATTTCTGTGGGCTTGTTCAAACTGAAGGGAAAATGAAGCTTCCTGAGCTTACTCACCTCAGCTTTTCCAGGAAGCTTAACAAGGTAGTTGTATTTAATTTCAATTTGGAGAGAAAGGCAGGAAATACTGAATGGAAATTTTCCTACTTTTTTTATTTAAGTAAAGGCAATACTAAATGTTAAATGTTAGGAAGCAACTCGGCCTGTGAGGGTGGAGAGGCCTTGGCACAGGGTGCCCAGAGAAGCTGTGGCTGCCTCTGGGTCCCTGGAAGTGTCCAAGGCCGGTTTAGATGGGGCTTGGAGCCACCTGGGATAGTGGACTGTGTCCCTGCCCAGGGCAGAGGGTGGGACTGGATGGACTTTAAGGTCCTTCCAATCCAAACCATTCCATGATGATGATGCTTTGTTTTTCTACCAGCTGCCTTTTAAGGGTATTATTCTACATTATGGGAATAAAAACGTCCATGCTTGTTCTCAGAACAACCATTTAGCTCAGTAGTGCTTTTTGTGTTCTATGTAGAAAACAGATGCTGCCATATAGAATATTATGAGATGATAATCAAGTAGACTTGAAGTGAGAATAGAAATTTTCCTGTTCCAAGTAGGTGTCTGTCGAAATTTGCTATTATTTTGGCTTTGCCCACAAATTACAGCTTTACGTGGAAGAGCCTTTGGCTGAAAGAACTTGGATATTCTGATGTGTCGCACTGGACTGCATAGGCATTGCCAAGATAAAGTTCTGATGTGTGTCAAAAATCTTCTTGGAGAGTTCTCTCTTGAATTTCAGGCTGTCTGGAGTCTACCACTTGCTTTTCCCATAAAAGTAAGGCTACATTTAGGAGAACTGACTTTGAAAAAGAGCAGTGATTCTTATATGACTTACAGAAAGAACAGTGACCACGTGCTTATTCTTTAGCATACATGAGAAACTTACTGATATTTTTGCTCTGAAATTGGATTAAGGATACTGATAGATTAAACTTGTTCCCAAATGTTCCCAACATTTCACTGAGGACAAACAAAATTCTTGAGTATGAAGGACTGCTCTCTTTTTGCCTTTTTCTTTTCCAGCATGGGTAGATTTGTATATACATATGCGTGAAGGCATGTTGATTGTAGAAATCAATTTTATATTTAATATTGAATGTGCAGAGATCTGTTGTACATGACAGGGCAGGTTTTACAGTTTGTATCAGTTCTTTGGAAAGTTCTGTCTTCAATACGCCAAGTTAATTTTTATAAGTTAGTGAGCTTTTATTTAAACAGTATTTTTCCCAAATTCTTAATTTAGGGAGAGAAACTAATCCTTTCCTATAAAGATAAAGTCATACTTGGAAGCATTTTGATTGAGCACATGGTCTGAAAAACCTCCAGCTCTGCAGCTGCTGCAGTGCAGAGCTGTGGGAACACAGCACCTGTGCCCTCTGCTGAGCTCCCTGTCCCAGGGTGGAGTCCAGGGCAGGTTCTTGCTGCTCTGGTGTCCAGAGGTGCTCCTGGAGCTCGGCACTGCCTGCCTGGGATCATTTCCCATCTGTCTGTGCCCCTGACCTTCCATGACTGCTGTGTGCTACCAGAGCAGGCGAATTGTCAGCCAGGAAGAGAGCGTGTGAGTATGGGAAATGGGGCTGTCACAAGAGCTGGAGCTGAGCACAACATGGATAAGAGCGACCGTGACACCAGCCAACATCAGGGCTCTTCCGTTGACTTTATTTTCCCTTTGGAATTGTTGCAGTTGCTGCTTGTGAGTGTGTGACAGCACTCTGCAGAAACCATAAAATCCTTAGGGTAGAAAAGGTGAATAAATGATTAGAGGCTGAGGAAGTATCTGTCTTGAATGTCCCAAAAGAAAAGAACTTATTTCGTATGTTTTTTTTCTTAAAAGAAAAAAAACTATGTTTTATTTCTACTTGTGAACAGGGTGGTGGAGACTGTCCAGAGATGAGCATTGGGGCAATAAAGATTGCTCTAGAAATTTCCCTGCCTGGCTCTTTCATCTATGTATTTACTGATGCCCGATCCAAGGATTACAGACTGACCCATGAAGTGCTTCAACTCATCCAGCAGAAACAGTCACAGGTACCGAGGGGATTTGCATTCCCAGCTGGGTTATGTGTTTTATGCTCTGGTTTCTCAGTGACAAAGGGTGGAATTCTCCAGTGTGAAACTTGGTGAAGTCTTCTTACAGAAGAGACCATAATACTGCATTCTAAGGATTCTATTTTTTTTTTAATAGAGTTAGCCGATCTGGTTAAGGAAAAACTTAGTGGAGTATTCCTTTTATTATTGTGAATTAAATAATGCAACTGTATCTTCTACCAGTATATGTGTTTTTGGCAGCTTATCACTTATGTGGATGTTTTTATGTTGTTCTAAAAGAAGTATTGTGTGAATGACAGGGCTGTTTGATTTTTAAAGGGATTTTTGTTTGTTCCTTTTCTTCTGCATTGCTTTTTCCATCATTACTGAGTGCAGTGCCTCTGTCTATGCAGAGTAACGTAGCAGAGTGACTGACACATTCTTCCATTGTTTTGCCTTAATGCTGCCGTAGCAATGCTTTCCTCACCTATGTACCATGCGTCCAATGATTTACTGATTTTTCTTTAATCCAGGTGGTATTTGTGCTGACTGGAGACTGTGATGACAGGAATCATATTGGTTACAAGGTCTATGAAGAAATTGCCTCAACAAGTTCTGGTCAAGTTTTTCACTTGGACAAAAAACAAGTTAATGAGGTAACTTTGCTTGAGTTTTGCAATAGATAAAGAAAACAAGGCAAGAGTTATACTCTAAATCTTTAAGAGACCTAATGGTGGGTTAGGGAGCAGAAGGGGAACTTCTAAATGTGCTTGTCTTAGTATATGGACTCTGTTCCACCTTTCTCTTCCTTCCTTCCTTTCTCTATCTTCTATATCAGGATGCAATTCTGTGACTTTCATTGATATTAGGGGAGTGTGAAGTGCCACATCTCACCAGAACCTCCCCAACTTCCCTCTGCCTGTGCCAGAAGGCTTCCAGGAGAAGAGCCTTTAAAGAAAGAAGCAGTTCTGGGCTCTGCATAGCCCAGTGGCTTTTCTGCTCAGAACAAGAGCACAGTATCAGCTTTAAACGAGCATTTTCTGAGCAAGCAAAGGACTGCTACTTAGCCTGGACAAAAATGTTCCCCACATAGGATAGATAGTGTGAACTCTCAGGTTTCCATTGTTCACAAAGTCATGGAAGTAACTTTTTAATTGAGGTTATCACTGCAATACTTTTGCCACCTCTGCTGCCCTCCTGGTAACTGTGGTTCCTGACCCACAGCCATGAATGACTGTTTCCTTTGGGAACTCCGGTGAGTCTCAGACAGAAATTAAACTTCAGAAGTGCGTGAGAAAACAGTTTGGAGAGAGGTGAAATCACATAGTATTTATCTGGAGAGCTGGAATTGTTTATAAATGTTGTAAACATTCCCCTTTGAATTGACAGTGTAGGCAATAACTAGCTGAGATTTTTTAATAAAAATTTACTCTGGTTTGTTCCTTCTTCTTTCTGTCCTAAAATTTGGACAATGATAAATGTTGGAGATAAATTGCATTTTTCTACAGCTGTTGCCTAGAAAAATTGAAGTTCTCATTTGGAATGATAGAAGCTATTGGCAATGATGTGAAGGTGATCAAAAGGTAAAACTTCCCAGAAGATTTATCCTCCAAAAGTTAGGTTAAAATTTGGAGGAAAAGAAATGACCTGTTTCATCTGTGCAGATCCTGGCCTGTATTTTGCTATTATGTATAAAGGGTAAGACTTCTCTGTGACACTCCATGAAATCCCTTTGTACAGAAGGGATCATCATGGAATGAGATGGTCTTTAAGGGCCCTTCTAACCCAACCAATTCTGCGACCCTCTGATACTGCCAGTGGGAATTGCTCTTTGCCAGGACTGGAGTTTTAGGGTAAAGTTTTGGTTTGATTGTTGTGGTTTTGTTTTCTTCTGCTTTTGGGAGGTAGAAGTGAGGAGATAAAACCATTTGTAGGTGCTAGACAGCACTGTGTTCTGGAGTGGAGCTGGCACAAGCTGCTTTCCTGGCTGCTGCTGCTTTCCGAGCTCGGCACTTGCCTGTTTCTAAGAACACCAGCTTCTGCCCAAAAGGATAGACTGCCTTGGAATTTTGGATAAGGTTTTAAGCAGGGGGTTTCAGTAGCTGCTTTCACCGCCTTCCAGCTTCATCTCAACATTTCTTTTGAGTAAATAATCATAGAATTGTAGAGTCGTAAAACGTCCTGGGTTGCAAGATATCTTGAAGATCATCTCATTCCACCCTCTGCCATGGGCAGGGACACCTTCCGCTATCCCAGGTTGCTCCAAGCCCCATCCAGCCTGGCCTTGGACACTTCCAGGGATGGGGCAGCCACAGCTTCTCTGGGCACCCTGTGCCAGGACCTCACCACCTCTGCACAAGAGCAGAGGGTGAAATCAGTAGGTGATATTTTTGCAGGGTATTTTTTGAGAGGGAGGGAAAAATACAGCCTATGGTCACTGGAAAGAGATGCTTAAACAGTGTAAGAGATTGCCTAAAGCGGGAAAAAAGCAAACCCTAAATCACTTTCAGAAGTCTTCCACAATAACTGCTGAACAGTTTGTGTTAAAGCCAAACCCAAAAGACTCTGCAATTTTAGTGATTATTGACCTTACATAAATCTGTGTCTGGGCCAAGTGACTGTGAAAATGAGTTGACCAAATTGCTGCCATCCCCAGTAAAACCTTCTCTGTGGTTTTAGTTCTGGATCTGATTCCAAGAAGCACATCCACCAGTGGGTGGATGCAAACAAACAGGACATCTTGCAGAGATCTGATCAGCTGTTTATGGGATAGCCCTCAGGCAGGATTCAGCAGCAATCAAACAATCACACTTGCCCTCCTTTTTCTGTGAGGAGTCGATGATGTGTAAAGAATGCAGTTTATAAATGCTGAAGCACACTCACCGTTGTGGGCCCAGAGACAGCCGGTGCTGGATTGGGGATTAGGGAACAGCTGCAAAGTCCCTGCCAAGTACCCTGCCAAACCAACGGCTTGTTTTGTTTAAACATTTTGATTATTCTACCCCCTAAAAGCCCAAACAAAGCTATTTTTAGTGAATAAAGTTTCAAACTATTCCTCTTGTTCTTACCCTCAAGCATGAAGCAATATTCTAAGCTAGATACAAGGAAACACAGCAAAACAGTACTTGATACACATCCAATGCTTGTATACTGAGAAGACTGTGAAAATTTAGTGCCTTTTTTTTACTTCTGAAAAACATGTTCTGATTTCAAATACTACAATTAACTTGGGCAAAATTATTAGTGATTGACAAAGTTGTGTTGGGTTTGGTCCAGCAAAGCATGAAATACATAGGTATCTCCACTTGTCTGCTGAAGGTAGCTGATCTAAGAGTCTGGGGTGAAGGTTCTATTTTTACAAACTCACTGTGATTTCTGTGCATTAGATACATGAGAATATTTATCTAGTTAGAGTATCAAGGCCCCATCCCTGGTAGTGTTCAAGGCCCATGTTGGGGCTCTGAACAACCTGGACTCATGGAAGGTATCCATGTCTGTGGCAGGGGGTGAGACAAGATGGGCTTTTAATGTCCCTTCCAACACAAACCATTATAGGATCATAATATTCTGAAACTTTGTCGCCATTGTCTTTATCAAAGGTTTTATCAAAGTGCTTTATCACAGCACTGAAGTCCTGGTTTTGAAAAGTGTTTCCTTAGGGTGAGATTTTTGTGGTTGCTTTTGTAGACTCAGGGCTTAATTTGCAATAACTGCTTGAAATTTAAATGAATCACAGAATCACAGAATATCCTGAGCTGCAGGGGATCCGTGGAATCTGCAAGGATTGAGTCCAACCCCTGGCCCTGCCCAGACACCCCAACAATCCCAGCCTGTGTATACCTGGGAGCGTTGTCCAAATGCTCCTGGAGCTCTGGCAGCCTCGGGGCTGTGCCCATTCCCTGGAGAGGCTGTTCAGTGCCGCACCACCCTGTGAGGGAAGAACCTTTTCCTGATCTCCAGCCTGACCCTCCCTGACACAGCTCCAGCCCTTCCCTCAGGTTCTATTCTTATGTCATTGAGAATATGCATCAAACATGGGTTAAATTCCCTGTTAGGAACAGATTCTCTATTTTCATAACCGTGTCCAGTTTCCAGAAGGTAGTAATTCTGACTTGAACTGAAGTTACATTACATTACACCACACCTAATTATCCTTCTGTAAGGAAATTCCTGTAAATAGTTGTGATGCTCAAAGGTTTGTACTGATGCCAGAGTGGGTGCTGAGATGAACTGTGATGATCAGCAGAGTGTGAATATGGTGCTGTGGAAAATAGTGGAGATTTATTAGTCACTGGCAGTTCAGGTCATGTCTCCAGGTCATTTTGATTGATTCTGGCAAAAATGAGTCATTCCTGTGTCTGATGAACTGGACTGATCAATGTGGATAGAGCTGGGAGTTCACAAGGACTGAGCTGGTGAGTGGTCTTTTTCCATTTCTTTTAGTGTTGAAGCACTTGATTTTTCCTATTTCTAACCGTTCTGTAAGAAGGGAAAAATTCCTGTCCTTGAACTGCTTAAAAATACATCTTTCTTCCTGATTTTTAAAATAAGTAGAAATGGATCTTCCATATACAGAACATTGATGGGAGGAGAACTGAGAATGACATGGGAGTGCAGCTTTGACTTTCATGGAAGAAGGGGGTGTTGTTGAGTGACTTGAAAGCTGGATGAACCTATATGGAAAAAAAAAGAGAGTTTGGAATTGGGTGAGAAGCCTATGAATGAAAGGGATGCTGTGGATGAGATGAGATTGAGGGGGAACTGAAGACAAGACTGGTGACAGAACATTTAGAAGGGATGGTGCAAAAGGGGTGGTTGTTGTGGGGAAGGTGCTGAAGGGTATTGTCTGTAAGATCACAAGGAATGGAGTCTGGTGGTGTTCACTCATGAGTGAACAGAGGTCCCTAAACCCACTGGAGAACATCCCATTTCTGCTGGCTGTTAGTCCTCCCAGGGGGTGGCAACCCGAGGGTTACACCAACACAGCGCGGGTTGGTGTTACAGGTCCCTGCTCAATGTGACCACTGTGTGTTTGGATGATGCTGCAGAGGAAGCAATTTGAAATCTTGTTTCACTCAGTTAAAGATGTAAAAGGCCCCTTCACTGCTTTTCAAGGATACAATGCAGGTAACAAAGTCAAAAGTTCAAAATTACAGTTTAGAATGAAGGTTTCTGGCATATCCCCATTTCTTGCCTTCTCTTCTCCCTGGTCCCAAACAGGCATTATCCATTTTCATAGAAAATGGAGGAGTGGTTTCATGGGAGAAGCAGCTGAATGCTTCTATTCTGAAGATACATAATGTACAGTGCCAAACAAAGAAGGGAAAAACAAATAGTTACAGCTGGTCTTTCTCTGTGCTCTATGGAATTTGGAGTCTCTGGAAAAAATAAACCATGATCATGTACCTAAGGTCTGTCATAAAGCAATTGCAGAAGGGCTTTTGAAAGGCAGTTGAAAGCAGGCAGGCTTAGTTCTTGTGGTTCCTAACTTTGAAGAGCTTGAGATCCAACACTAAAACTTTTCAGTTGTGTGGTTTTCATACGTGTTTATAGTTATATATATAACTCATGTTTTATTTTTACAGTATTATTTTCTCGTGCACTGTCTGAGTTATATTTTTTGATGTGCATTTAAAAACATTATTAGCATATTTTTCCTCTTTGGGTGTAAGTATGAACCTAAATTTACTTAAGCAGTGAAACAGTTAACCTGAAATCCTGTTGCTTTGACTGCTTGAGTAATATTCTTGAGTCCCAGAATAAACAAATGGGAATAGAGACCGTGCTCCACAGATTTTCCAGGTTTCAGAATGCATTCCAAGAAATAACCTGACAGCAGGGCAGGTTGCAAGAGCAGATTTTCTGGGGAAATGTTATAAATCATTGATGTATTTGCCCTTCCCCCTCTAATAATATTCATCACGTCACATTTTGGCAGAACAACAAAAGCTGCTGTTGTTTTGGGGGCTTTCTGTAAAGGTCCCAGAAGAGAAAAAACCTACTTCTAAACCAGTGTTAAAGCAGTATTGCAAACCTCTTTGGAATGACAGGGTTGGGAAATGGATCTCCCAGAATTTCCTATTGAACTTATACAAGCAAGCTGCTGCCAGACTGCAGACAGCTGGGTTGTTCTGTTGCCTTCCATTTTCAGTTTTGATCTTGAAAAACTCTCAGAAACTGAAGTTCATATGGGTTCATTGAATTTTACAATCCATTTAAAAACTTACCTGTGGAGGAGGTGAGATCCTGGAATTAAATGGGAACTTTTCCATATACCTCATACAAAAAAAGTGTCGTGCTCATCTCACTGGGAGTAGAACACTGAAATTTCTTTGGAAGCATTTTTGAACCCAGATGTATAATTTCGAAAGTAGAACTTAAATGAGTTGGATCTTTTTGAAGCCTTGTGATTCCTGTTCCAGGCTTGTCTAAAGCAAACACAAGTTGCTCCCTAGCTGGTGTCACCAGCTGTTGCACAAACCCCAGTTCTCTCTTGGGCCATGTTACTGCAGGGCTCTGAGCAGCACAGGCAATTTTACTATGATTTTTTGGTATGTTCTTTTGCAAACATGCCCAAGCACCTCGCTCGTTCACACCCTTGGTGAGGAGACACCTGGTCAGTGTTGTCTCACCCTGTGCTGGCAGCACTCAGCACGACTCAGGTGGGGGCATTCCTAAGAGTGGAGGGGGAATCATTGATGAAAACCTGCTGCCACCATTTCAAATGTGTTTTTAATGACGCCCTTCACTTATTTAAACTTACTTCATCTTTGCACAAAGGTTGCTGGACATTCATACTGTAACATATGAGAACAAGTACACTTTTATAGGAGGCTGGAGTCTAGTTTCTATCACAAAGTCATCTCACACACAAACTTATGGCATATTTCCATTTTTTAAATGATAAAGTAGGCAAGTTATGCGCAATAAACCAGGGGGATGAGGTTCTTTTGGGCAATGTGTTGAATTGGGTCCTAGGTTGAAGGACTTGCCCTGGAGATCCCCAGTACTATGGGTAACACATCCAGGCTAGTTTATTGTTGGTTTCCAAGTCTTGAACTGACATAATCAAAAGATAGTTCTCCTTTACAAGATGTTTCTCAACACTGTGGTCAACTGGAGCTTAAAATCACGGTTCAGTAGTAGTATGAGTCACATTCACGTTGTTATACAAACCCAATATTACTTCAGTAGGATTTAAAAAATATGCTGCAGCTGTGTGACGTACAGAGGTGATGCAAAATCATACACTTTGACAAACCAGGTGTGTTCCTGGGGAGGTTGGGTTGGTTGTGATGGGTTTCCCTTGGCTGATTGTCAAGCTCCCTCTCAGTCACTCACTCACCCCTTGCAGAGGAGGAATGGACTGAGGAAGCTTCTGAGTTGAGATAAAGACAGGGAAATCACCAGTTGTTGTTGAGGCTGAGACAAAGTTGACGTAAGGAAAATTAATTTGTTGCAAATTAAAATAGATATTTAATTATTCCTTCAGGCGGTGGGAAGCAAAGACAAGTAGGAACACCTTTGCGTCCACTTGCCCAACTCAACTTCTCCCCCGATTCCTCCTTCCTTCCCCAGTGCCACCAGAAATGGGGTTGTGGTCAGTACATAAAGGTTGCTCTTGGCTGCTCTTCCTCCTCACACCCTTCCTGTCTTTCACATGGGCTGCTGTCCTGTCTCTGGTGTGGGAGCTGCTGTGCCCTGTGTGGACATACCTTCCAAAGCCATGTTCCCCTCCAGTCCCACCTCTGTGCTGTGCCTAACTGTAATTTGTATTAGGTGTTTTAGGGGAAAAAAACCCTGGAAAAGTCCATAGCTAGCAATTACTCAGTACATCTGGATGAGGCAATTTTCCTTGTTGCTTCATGTAACTAATAATTGATGACCAGAAATGTCCATAGGTTTGTATCCCTAATTCCTTTTTAAATTTACCTGTGGTTGTTGTGTAGAGATGTATCTAGGTGTGCTTGTGTACTCTTTTAAACACCATGCTGACCATGGCTTTGCTAGTATCTTCTATTAAAGTTGTATTTCCTTTAAGTATTCACTTTTTAAAAAATAAATTAGTATGGAATCTCTACAAGACAGTAGAGACAAGAATTTCAGCATAAAATATTTCAACTGCCAGTGCTGCTGACAGTATAGTAACAACTGTTCTTTTCTCTTCTAGGTGTTAAAATGGGTTGAAGAAGCAGTTCAAGCCTCCAAAGTGCATCTCTTGTCTACAGACCATCTGTCCATGGCCGTAAATACTTGGCAGATCCCTTTTGATCCCAGTCTGAAGGAAGTTACAGTGTCCTTGAGTGGTCCTTCACCAGCAATTGAGATTCATAATCCTTTAGGTGAAGTACTTTATACTTTCTTTTGTGATAGTGAAAAAAGGAAAGGAAAAATCTCTTCCGATATTTTATTTTTTTCCCAATACTCCATGGTTTTTTTTTTGACTTGGAGGAAACTGTAAAACTACCTTATTCTGTCCACTTCATCTCACCTCCATCTTCTTTGTTACTATTTGTCCTTGCATTCCGGATTGCTGGACGCTTTTGCCTTTCATCTGCGTATGTGTCCCCTGAACCATCATTTAAGGGTTTTACATGATGGTTGAGTTTTATGTGAGGAAAGTTCAACCATGGTCTGGCTTTTTTGACCTGTGAGAACATTCAGAACCAAACCTGTCTCCCCTGCTCATCTCCAACTGAGCAGTGTGTGATGGGGAATGCAATGACAAATTTGGAGCTAATTTGTAATTGAAGCTATTTTGAACACATCTGTTGTTTATTATTATGTTGATGCCTTAGGAACTTGGAGCAGCACTCCAGAAATAAATTCAGATCATATTTTGTATTCTCTGAATGACTTTTGCCTAAGGATATACCTTGAGTAGCTTGGAAATATTTTATGTCCAGGATGGGTTTCCTGCAATGTGGTCTCGTCTGTCCTGCACTGAGGCATTCTTGTTTACAGGAAAGAGATTTGCTTGGTGTCTGTGTTCAAGCCATGACAACACACAGTCCTGGGTGCAAGTGTCAGGCTTCGCTGAAGATGTGACCCCACCTCTGTTTGCCTTTCTCATAAATCAGCTCCATGCATCTAAATCCACGGAGTGTCACTGAAATTACTCAAGGCATGTCTAGTAGGTTTTGAAAATGGGCACTGGGACATCCCAGTCTCCACTTCCTCTTTCCCTTTAGTGCTGTGAAAGAGCCAGATGAGTTTTAGGGCTGATGGTACTTCAGGGTCAGCCTTGGGGGAGCAAAATCCCTCTCTAGAGAGCCAATTCCTGCACACAACCACCCACGTATGAATGAACATTTTCAGTATTCTGTCAAAGAATTATAGGGAATTTTGACTGTTGTAAATATAATTGACTGCTAAGTAGTGAGTAAGTCAAGTATCAGAAATACATTGGTACAAGACAACAATATTGTATTTACTTTCTGATTTTTTAAGCAATACTGTGTTTACTCCATCCTGTATTTACTTCCTGTTTCTGTTTTTTTAGGCAAGCAGCTCAGTAAGGGATCAGGACTGAATGAATTGCTAAATATCCACAACTCTGCAAAGGTAGTAAATGTCAAAGATCCAGAGCCTGGAACATGGACAATTAAGGTAAAGTTCTTGCAGAACTCATGTATGATTGTCCTATAGCATATGAGGGGGTTGTATAATGATTTGCTATGTTGTTTATCATAGATACTCACAGCTGAGTCTGTGTTACAGTAAATGTCCTGTGATCTTGTATTTAATATTGTTGTATACCTCTTTATGTAGGTAAAGCTGCACGATCCCAGCTTTCCTAAATAGATGTGGAAACAATCCTACTGGTGTAGATCCCTTCTGACTGAACTATTCTATTGTAGCAGTGTAAATACTCTATAGTAATTTTTGGAGGGGAAGGCACCCGGGTGAGGCACTTTATAGGCAGTGCTGAATGGATCCTGCTGTGCATTGTCCCTGCCCTAAGCACAGAGGTGCTTTGAAAAGGATCATTAATTCACACACAGCCCTGGGGGAAGCTGCTGATCCTGCTGCAGAACTGCAGCTACAAAAGCATGTTGAGCTCAGCAGCTCTGGAGAGAATTGTTTGAATGTCTGTCTAGGACTGGGGGCTTATCAAACAGAGGGACAGGGACTTTTTATATGGGCAGATAATGATGGGACAAGAGGAAAAGGTTTTAAACTGCCAGAGGGCAGAGCTGGATGGGCTATTGGGAAGGAATTGTTCCCTGTGAGGGTGAGGAGGCCCTGGCACAGGGTGCCCAGAGAAGCTGTGGCTGCCCCTGGATCCCTGGCAGTGTCCGAGGCCAGGCTGGACGGGGCTTGGAGCAGCCTGGGATAGTAGAAGGTGTCCCTGCCCATGGCAGGAGGTGGCACTGGGTGACCTTTTCAGGTCCATTCCCATTCCATGATTCTGTGACCACAAGTGCTGAAAACTCCAGTACAGAGACAACCCAGTGGGCTGTTAAAAATGAAAAAGAAAAAGGTTTGGGTCCTCCTGGGCATGGTAACATGAGCCACATTGGGTCCTGAGACCTTTTCCTACAGTCAGTGCCTTAGGATTCACTTCTGTCACTTGTTGGAGACTTTCAGGGTGAGGGATCAGTGCAGCAAATATCCAGTGCCCTGCAGCCCAGAGGGACAGTGCAGGAAGAGCCCTGTGTGCTCCTGGCTGTGTGATGTGAGCTGAGCCAGTGGTGTGTGCCAGCACCCAAGTGCTGGGCTGCAGGGACTTCTGGGGAGGAGTCCTGGGCTTGAGGTGGGACACCTGCAGAGCCAACAGTCCCCTCGTGCCCAGGCTGCCTCTGTTGGTATGCACTCCCAGCAGCAGGACAGCAGCCCTGCCAAGCCATCAGGCTGCTCCTGCAGGCAGGGCCTGGGAGTTTTCTGGGGGTTGGGAGGTTTTTTTGGGTTTTGTCTTAAGCTCAGCATAATGCTGTCACCAGCTCTATGGAGAGCATGACTAAAATGTTCAAACTGAAGTATTTTGGGTTAAGAAAGAAATGAAGAACATGTCTTGAATATGTGGTTAAAATATTTAAATCTAACTTTTATGAGCAAGCCAGGTCGTGCATTTCTTCATAGATACCTGTACTTTGGGCAAATTTTTGATGTTGTTTGCGAGACAGGAAAGCATCTGTCACAAATACGTATTTGCTCTTTTGATTATACTCATCCAGCCTGGGAGAGGAAACACTAATGTACAGTCTCTGTAATCCATGTTCAACTACAAGTAATGAGAAGAGACCTAAAGATAATAATTGGAAAGCAGTCCTGTGTGATAAAACTAATCCCTGGTGTTTGCCTAAAGACACCCAGCTCCTAGACATGACAGTGAGAGATGTGTTTATTGTTATTAGGAAATGGTAAAATTTTATGAGGTTATTCTGGCCTTACAGCTTGCAAATATCCAAAGGTCTGAGTAATTCATAAAGAGAGATTATTTCCCAGTATATTTTTCTGTGGATTGTTTACTCGGCTTTAGTCACTGGATTGGTTTATTTATACAAAGATTTTAAGACTTAAGCTTTGTGAAAATTTTATTCACACCATAAACTCCTTACACAGATGCACCAAGCTATAAAACCAGAACTTTATCACTGTATTTGTCTAATGAAATTTTAACTGGCAATTAACGCTTGATACCTTGAGTTGTTTGGCACAATTAAATATTTCTTTGTATTGTTAATAGCTGGCTAATATAAAAAAAGCTTTAGTGGTGCTATTTCTGAGGTGAAAGGTTAACTAAATAGAAGGAAATATGTTGTTTTAATCAGGTAGACATTGATTTGTCATAGTGTCTAATGCCTGTCCCAAGGCTGTTAGTTATAAAAAACGACTGTTTAATTTGATATTCACATGCAGTGGTGGCAGAGGGGGTTACTCTAGAGTAACCTCTTTTCCAGAGAACTGCAGGAATTTGAGAATTGGTCGGGTAAAACTCCAGGGAAAGCTCACTGGAAGCTTCCCAACACCTGAAGAGTGTAGAAGTAGGTGAGGAGGAAAAGCCATGGGTTCCTGTGAACCTTTGGCAAGTAGCAGTTGACCTTTCTTTCTCTGCATAGAATCATAGGAAGTAACTTATAAGTACTTTGATTTGTCTTCTTTAAGATGAAAGACTTGCATCAAAGCAGCTGTACTCTCCAGAACATGAAGCTCAGGCTGTTCAAGGGTGATGGATAGATGGTGGTGGTTCTGATTTGTTTTTTGCTGGTTGAAGCAGAATGACAAGGTGAGGGTACAAGGGGTATGTGTGCACCCTCTGCTTTCCAGCTGCGCCCTTGGCTGGGGAAGAGAAGCACCTTTAATGTATAGATTTTTCTATTGAGTTCTGATTCACTCACCATTTTCTAGTAGAGTTTGTAATGGTCAGGTCCTAACTCCCAGATGACTTCCATTGCAGGCACTGGCACATGGCATGGAGTTGTTGATTTGTTGGTGTGATTTACTTCCAAGACAAACTGGCTCTCTTTGCTGACACCACAATTGTAGGGCCCAGGATGTGAAAACAAAGCTTTATTCAAGGTGCTTTTCCTTACAACTTTAGCCATGAGGCTCCTCTGTGTGCTGCTGTTAACCATGCTGGAGTCTCCCTGAGCTCAGTGGCTGGCTCACACTCTATGCAGTCCCTGCAGTGCTGATTCCATGTGCTGGCTGTTTTGCAGACTTCGAGCAGTGGGAGACACTCTGTGCGCATCACGGGGCTCAGCACCATTGACTTCCGGGCTGGCTTCTCCAGGAAACCCACCTTAGACTTTAAAAAAACATCCAGCAGGCCAGTGCAAGGTTCGTTTCCACTTTAGTCCGTGTTAAATAGTTTCTGGCCCCCAAAATCGAGTAGAGCTCTATGATGAGGTTTGTGATAACTCGGGGGATCCTGTGGGTTGGTTCCTGGGGGGCCTTTGTATCTGTGTGACATAACTACAGATATTTTTAACTATGCCTCAAAATTTCAGTGCTGTTTCTGTTATCTTTGGAGCTTCAGAAAAAGGCCTTGGCCCAGGGGCATGGTGAGGAGTTACTAAAGAAGCTGCTATTTCAGAAACACCTGTTGGAAATCAGTAATTTAAACTCTCCCCGGCTGGGTCTCCTCACAGCTAATAAGCAGAGCACAGCTCAGCGCAACTTAGCCTTTCCCTACACAGTAGGTAAGGGCTGGAGCTGAGTGCTGCGTTCGTGGGGTAGTGAGACATGCAGATGGAATTCAGTCTTTCATGTTTTAATTATCTGTTTTCTTTAGCACTTAAAGTAACAGTGTTTCTGTTTTTCTAGGGATTCCTACCTTTGTGCTGCTGAATACTACAGGGATCCTGCTTCCAGCTAGAGTAGACCGACTGGAACTTCTGAGTGTTACAGGGGAACTCCTTAAGACCTTGCCTGTGAAATACTATCCTGACAGAAAACCCTATGGACTATGGAATATTTCTGACTTCATTCCACCAGATGAAGCTTTTTTTGTTAAAATAACAGGCTATGACAAGGATGATTATCTTTTTCAGAGAGTTTCAAGTGTTTCATTTTCTAGTATTACTCCTGGTAAGCGACTTTAACTTGAATTGACTGTTCATTTATCTCATCTGAATCAGTTAAAATTGAGATCTTGTATGCTTTCATAACTTATGCAAGTACTTTCTGTGCTGTTTCCTTCCAAAGTTCTGTCTCTAGTTCATGATGGTCAATATCTACTAAGTGGAGCTTTTTCAGAAATTGAGCTTCCTTTTAATAAAAGGAAAGGATAAGATGTGTGTTAGTAGCTGTTAATATACGTTCTGGGGAATGTTTTCTTTCTTCAGATGCCCCCAAAGTTACAATGCCCATGACGACTCCAGGATATTATTTACAGCCAGGCTCTGTTCCTTGCCATGTTGAAAGCCTTATACCTTTTACTCAGCGTTTTACTAAGAATGGAGTAAAACTGGGAGTGGATCAGTTCTTCAAGTAAGTAGTGACCTTTTTTCACAATGCTGTTTAATTTCCTGTTTATAGCTTGTGATTTCTATTATTATTTATTGCTATGTGCTGCCTACATCCTGCTGCTTCCAGTCTGTTATTTTTGGTGCTATTCATTGGGGAAGCTGTATTTTATGGAGATATTGGTAATATTTATCTATAGAGAAATATATCTATATGTGATGTACAGAGTGTACACTCTCCTCTATATATGTGATGGGATTTATAAGGTTCTGGCTAAAATTCCCCTCAGATGTGTGCTTTGCAATTATGATAAACTGAGTCTAAAAGTCTAGAAGGCAAATGGTTTTAATTTATATTTTTTAAAAGTTATGCAAAACTGGTAACTAGCTTCGTTTATGAAACAAACCCCTCACTTTGGCCCCAGTGATACATAGATGACTGGCCATACATCAATTTGTTTGATTTTTAATGCCTTTCATGGATACCCTAGTAGTGTGTCCTATGACCTGCCCTAGAAACTTTCATCTTCAAAAAATCTCTCAAAATAGGAAGACTTATGTGGGATATACCAGAAGGCTCTTCAGATTTCTGTATAGAAAAAGAATTGTGTGCTTTTTCTCTGTAGGGTGAGAAAAGAATAATAAAATAATAGGTAAATTAGTTAAAATACTTAAAAAGTACCCCTTTTAATTCTGCTTGTTAAAACCAAAAGGGCAGTGTGTACTAGCAAACAGTGTCAGCAGCCTCCTGTACAGCCCGAAGCACCTCAGGAGCAGACTGAAGACTAAATTCTGCATTTCCCAGCAGGTACAGCATACCCAAGTAGACACATCCTGCAGCTCCCTTGTGCATTGCTGGCAGTGGGAAATGCTGCAGCTTTGGTGTGGTTTGGGTTTTAATGAGGTGCCGCTGACACATAGTCAGCCCCAGCCCAGCACATATTTGGGCTACTGTGTAATGTTTTCCATTCCTTAGGTATCAAACCCCACACTTCTCCTCGTTCTTTACACATCTAGCACCACTGATTCGGCTGCATTTTTCTTTTTCCTGTTACAGAGCAGATGAATGAACACATCATCCAAGTTAATTTAACAAAACATATCTCAAGCCAAATATTGTTGGTCACAGTTAAATGGGATCTAATTCAGCTTGGCTTGTTTGCCTCTTATTTGTAGTGAAGTTCCAGGCAGGGTTTGTCCAGCTTAGTAGTTCAGTGCAGATTTGAGCTCTAGTGTTCCTCTGTATTGAATGAGCTTTGTTTTGGTGTTGAGATGTCTTTACTCGACTGTTCTAATATTTATTTTAAAACCTAAATGATTTTACAAGTTGAATATCATATTTCTATTGTGATAGTTGTCTATGTGAAAATACCCTTAGAATGACTACAGGTTTGGGGTTCATGAGGAGAACAGACTTCAAAATTCAAATATTTTTTTACTTTGGTTACAGAGGTACTATCAGCTGCAATAATAATTCCTAATTTTAAATGAGTAACAGATGTTAGGAAAAAGAAATTTTTGTAAAATTGTAACAGCTTTTTTTTTCTACATTTCTGCATCCTGTGGTAGTGTAGTAAGAAAATTTGGATTATGCTTAATATCCCAGTGCATTTTTGACCAGTCTGATGTAGGAGGTCAGGAGCAGTAGTTGAGCACCTCATTCCAGCAGGGAATCAGTGGGAACTGAGCACTAAAGTGTCTTTACAATCCATTCTGTATTATAAATAGCAGATCTCACCAATCCTGCAGGGATTAGAATCAGCGAAAATAAGACATTAAATTCTGACAAGAAAGGCAATTCATGTAGTTAATCAAAACAATTATTATAATCAAAAAACCCACTCATAATCAACTGATATTTGTGGTTGCTATTCAAGTCTAGTAAACCATGCAGAATACATCCCTCCAAACCATGTGCTAGAAAGTGAAATTATAGGTTTCATTTCTCCCTGTGAGCCACAGCCTGCTGCCTGTGAGTTCCCAGCTGGGTCTGGAGCAGGGTGGTAGGGGAGTCCGGGAGGTGAGGTCAGATACAACCCGAGCACCGCTGTGCTCTTTGCAGTGACTGAGAACCAGGAGGTCATTTGGGCTTTGGAGTTTGAATGTTTCTAGCTCCCCAGCTGCCCAGACAAACAGCCCAATCGGCAGATTGCATGTACAGTAAAATGAATTTGGTAGGTAATGGTAGTGCTGGAAGGTGCTGAGTTATCCCATGACACCTGCTGTGACTTGTGTGCAGTTACAGCTCCTCACCCAGTGCCCACGTGTGGAGCAGATGCCCTGAGCTGTGTGTTAGTCCTTGCTGCCAGTATCAGTTCGATTTTTTAAATTTTTCTTTAGTAGTCCACCACAGGTCTTTGTTTTGCCAAGCTGTTCCAGCCCCCTGCACACATTTCCCTTTGTGCTTCTGTTCTCAAGGCTTCCACGTTTGACATCTGGTGTATAGCATGAGTCAGGAAGGAAGCAGAACAGGATTGCCTAAACTCACTTCTAACATACTTTCCATGAAATAGGAGTTTCTCACTCGTTATTTGGAAGAAACACCACCTTATTCTTTAGTGCTGGCAGCTGCTGCCATGTCCATGTGCCAGCATTGCACTGGGAAATGTCATAGATTTGATGTATGATATATTAGGTTATCTAGAGTAAGTATGAAGGAGGAGGGAGCAAGTAGAAAGCCATTTAAGGTCACCATATACTGTTTTCATTTGTGGTGTGGTTGGATTGTCTGTCTCATGGTGCTACAGCATTGAACTTCCATGCATATTCCAAGTCTCTTGTTCCTTCTGTATCCTTTAAGGGCTGATAAATCAATCTATTCAGACAAACAAAGGGGTCATTAACGTAGTGTTTTCCTGTAATGTGGCAGTGACTTGCCAAAACTCTCACAGATATTTTGGTGCTTATCAGTTTTGTTTATGTGCCATAGCAACAGGCCATGGAGAGCACTGGGACACTGCAGAACCACTGCTTTGCTCATTTATGTCGTCCTCTGTGTGTCTGTAGCACTAGAAGTTTATAAAATGTGGTTTTGAATCATGAGAAACTGAGAACGTTTGTTCTGAAGCACGTGTAACCAGCCTATGTAGCTAGAATTTTATTCCCTTCTTGCTTTCACATTGTGTGTGATACCAACATGGTGTTACTGCCTAGCAGCCTTGGCCTTGCTGGGATCTAGAGAAAACCTGCAGTGGTTCTCTGGTTTCCTCTGTCTGTGAGTTTGGGAAGCTCAGGTGGGAGGATGAGACCTTCTTGCCTTTGCTGGTAAGAGGCATAGGTTTGGTACCTCATACTGGCTCTGCACAGAAACTTGCTGGCATCAAGGAATGTGTCTTCTCAGGTGGTAAATACAACAGAGCACAAGCAGCTGAGGGAATGATGGCAAATACACTGCCTTTGGCTATTGTGTGACAGCTATTGACTTGTTAAAGGTTTATTTTTTGATGTGCAAGTGAGACATTCTGCAAAATCTTATGAGAAAATATCATCCATGAAGTGACATCCAGTTTGATTCATCAGATGGTCTGTCTTGCCTCTTAATGATTGTGAAACTCTCTTGTGTCTGCAGTCAGGAAACCAAGCTGGTGTAGCCCTTGGTTCCTTGAGGGATTCAGTGAGTGCCCTTTTGTCCTGCAGAGAATCATCCAGTATGAGCTGGGACATTGCCCAGGTGTCCGTGTCTGACGAGGGCCTTTACGAGTGTATAGCCACCAGCACTGCGGGGACGGGACGCGCGCAGACGTTCCTTGACGTGTCAGGTGGGTCCCAGCCACCCTTCTGGGGTAAATTACTTGGGCTTGAACACTTAAGACAGCACTTGGGGCCAGTAAAATACATTCCCAGTTTTAAGTGTGTATTTTGAATTACTGTGTTTTTTCCTCACCCATGTCCACGAGTGAGCTGAGGTTTATTCAACAAACCTGTTTTAAATATCGAAGTTGGTTTGGTTTTAGTTCCCTGCATCAGTTGGACTTGCAGAATAGATCTGACCTGTAGAATCCAAAACTTAAATCTCAGATTTCAATTGTTCTTATTTTTGTTTCACTTTGTATCAATTATGTGTTGGCTTGATTGTATGAATGTGTTATCTGATAGACAAGGAAGTACAAAAGTTGTGTTCAAATTTCTGCTTTTTTACAAACAAAATGCAGTAAATTGTTGGAAATCTCATCTATTACCTTGAATTTCTTGAAAGCAGTAATAAAGATGAGGAAGTAAAATGAATGAGGTAAAAATAGGGCTAATCACAAAGATAATTTTGAATAAATAGTAGGCTTATTTCTGTCTGTGGGTGGGTGGATGAAACCCCTGCCCATACTATAGCAAATTTCGTCACTTAATTTTTCACAGTTGCAATGCAGACAGAGTGAGAGGGAAAAATAATTTCTGGTTTGTAACAAAGAGCCATTCTCTACAGCCTTGTGTTGGTGTTGATCAGATACGAGTCTTGGAGCAAGTGAAAGCTGTTGCTGGTGAGCTGGGAAAACACTGGAGCAGTTAATTTTCTGTGACAGGGAGGAATGGGAGAACTCGGAACAACATTGTCAACTCAGGGTTTCATTTAATGGCTTGAAATTGAAGTTGTCTTGCCTCTTATCTCCTGCGGTAGCTACTCTAGGTAAATTAACCTGGATTACGAATCACAGAATCACAAAACAATTCAGGCCGGCGGGACCTTTGGAAGTCACCCAGTCCAGTTCATAGCTCAAAGAGAATTAGCTTCCAAGCTTGATTATGTTTTTCAGGAACTTGTCCAGTCAATCTCTGAATGTCCCCAAGGGTGGAGATTTCACAAGTTCACGGGCAGCCTTCAGTGCTTAACTACCCCCACTAGGAAAATATTTTGTATGCCTGGTCAGAATTTCCCCTGCTGCATGTTATGAACAAAGACTCTCATCTTTTTTTTTTTTGTTCCCACTCTTGTGCCCTGAGAAGGTTCTAATTGTGTATTCCCTAGAACAGCCCTCTCAGTAGTTGAAGAGAGTAGCTCTATAACCCTTCGCCTTCCCTTTTCCAGGCAAAGATGTTCCTTTCATTGCACTATGAACAAATTCAAAGAAACCAGTGTGATATTGATTTTATGCAAGGCAAAGTTTGTAGAGAAAGAGCCCTCTTGGGGGGTGAATTTGAGGAGAGGAACATCCTTTTATTCACATGAAGTAGTGAGTAGAACAGAACAGTAACATCTGTGCTTATCCAAGTCTAGTTCTAGAGCACTGGTTTATATTTTGGCCACAAAAATCCTTCAAATAGAAAGGATATTCCCAGATGCTTGTTTCAAACCATGGCTTGGAGGGCAAGCAATTGTGGACATAAAGATTCTCAGTCTGAAAGTTGCAACCATTTTCCTCATCAAAGAGAAACCTGAAAGAGAATCCTGACCTTTTTCTTGTGATGTTGGTAGCAGTTGAAAGTCAAGAGTAATAAGGGGAAAAATCCTGTATCCCCTTGTTTACCGAGCACTAGAGATGGCCTGGGACTGAGTCACTGTGTAAACATGGCAGTTTGTTATGTTCGGAGCCCTACGGAGGATTAATGGGAGAGACATGCTTTGAAATCCTTGTGTACAAATATTTGCAAGAAAATTACTTGAAATTTCTTCTTAAAGCAAAGTAAACAGTCTTTTCAAGTGATCTTGGTTTACCCAGCTGACAGACAGTATATCACAGATAATCCATTCTGGCAACTGCTGTGTGAAAGGTATTAGAGCTGTGCCAATGTTTTCTCATTTCACAGAAAGCAAACACTTGAGTTTGACTTCGTTTTACTCCTATTAAATCTCTAAAATGTCAAATGGCTCATTAGCTTCTGCAGCACCCTAACTGAAGTGCCAGTAAACTGCTGGGGGATGGCTGAGTGTGAGCACTGCTATGGGCAGAGGCTGGGGTAGTCGAAAACTTGTGTTGTCCCACTAGAGTGGCAGTCAAAAGATGGGGATTCCAGTCCTGTAGGGGCCTCATCTCTCTCTTTCCTGAGTTTAGGTAACGTATTTGGTGATAAGCCTGTGGAAAGCATTAGATTTGTTGTTTTTCCCAAACACCCCGAACCTAAAAGTACAGGGGAGAAACTCCATTCAGTAGGCAAGTGTAGCTTTCCCTGACTCTCTGCTGCATGGGTTAAAGTGCGTGGATTTCTCAGTGGGGACGATTGCCATTGGGGCTGTGTTTGTAGGGAGGCAGAGCTGCACACCCAGCACACAGTGCTGTGCAGGGATCCAGCAGGGAGCTTGTGAACCTCAGATGAGATGCCCTAGGAGACCTCGAGGAGGAGGATTTATGGCTAGTTCTGAGCTTAGGAGTAACTTTAACCCTTAATAAATACAGATTTTTTATTTTTTTTTATTCCCTGTTATCCTTACTTTTCTTAGGATTGTTGTGTTTTAGTGTGTGCTGATAAAGATCTGGTCTTGCTCTTACAGCTGTCTCATTTCTGCACAAGCATCCCTCTCAAAGTATTATTTATTGCAGAGTTTTCTTTGTTCAAGAACCAGTCTGGGGAAAACCAAATGGAATATATATGTTATTTTTAATGGGAATGCATAAAGTCATACATAATTTATTTTCTTTCTTGGAATGTTGCCTCCTTGGTCAGTAATATCTCAAGGAGGAGCAGAACGACTGCTGCTATTTTTGACATCTGTGGTTTCAAAGTTTAATTTCAGTAGAAAATTACTGCATCTGCTTTCTTCTGGGACCATGATAGAAGTGTACAGGTGGGTCGCGTAGAAAGCAGGTAACATCAAATACTGGGAGTTACAACATAAAATACGTACAGGAAAAGGTAATGAAATTCCCAGAGATTTGAGTGGAAGTGAGAATTGAAGGATGTTGTACATAGCTGCAGGAATTCCTCCTGCCTGGCTGCTGGAGCTCATCCCATGTACCTAGGGACACCTGGTGTGCGGCAGCACAGGACTGCCCGAGGTCACTGTGGGCTCCAAGAGCTGGGGCTGGGACCCCAGGCCCCCCAGGAGCTGGTGCCACTGGCATGGGGTTCCTGAACCCCTCGTCTGACTCCAGCAGCTGGCACTTAATATTTGCAGGGATACAGAGAAGGGCCAAGGACTGAGGTTACCCAGGGAGACTTAAAGAAGGGATTTACTGAAGAGAGAGGACAAGCTTTGCTGATCAGGCCAGGGCTGGGGCAGACGGGGCACTGACTGCTGGTGCTTTACAGGGGACAGGCCACTTTTATGCCCCTTCCTGCCTGTTCCTCCCTTTTCTCCTCTCTGATTTACTTCCCTGCATATTTTTTCATGAGTTTGCCAGCTGCCCCTTACCCCCACCATAGCAGGGACCCTGGGTTTGTGTCCTTACCAGCTGCACAGTCCAGGCTGGCCCCTCTGTGCAATTATGCTGGTAACTTTTGGTGCCCTTCAGTCAGCATGAGGAGGAGTGGCTGTTGGCATTGTGTCTATCTGTCTGTCTGTCTGTCAGGGCTGTCTGCATTCTGTGTTTATTACTTCCCCTTTTCTTACCCTTTTTCATGAGGTCCTTAATCAAATAAGAGCTTGGATGCTTTCTCCTTCCACATTTGCTTATAGAATCCATCATGAAAAGAACTCATGAATGATGCTAACACTAATGGTGTTAACTTGGTTCCATTGTTGCTGCTAGAAGAATTTCCTACTAACATATTTTTTCCATATGCAACCTGTAAAAATCTACTGCATAGCTCAGATACCACCAGGTAGGATCACACCTGGGGCAGAGATCCGACTCAGAGGCCTGTGGTAGTCCTGTCTCCCTTCTTTTGCCATGACACTGATCTCTTGTTGGTTGTGCTCAAAGAACACAGAGCTGCCTCTTCTCATATGTGAATTTTCATCCTACAGGATCTGGTAGTTTGGATCTACACTAGGTGTGTCCTTGTGTTGTGAGCTCCTGGCAGGTAGCTCAGCATCAGAGAATGAGGCTGCTGCCCTGGGTTCTTGTTTGGGGTTTCAGAATGGGAAATGAAACCAAATATTAAACCTGAATTATTAAATAATTTATTAAATTTAATATTTAACCCCTAAACTATTAGGTAAATAATTAAATATTAAAAGATTACAAATATTTTTGTTCTGTAGTGTGCCTAAAGTTGTTTATGAAGAATGCACAAATGCTGAAAGGTTGCCAAGTGTGTCTCTCACGCCTTTGTTCTCCGTCCTGCAGAGCCTCCACCCGTGCTGCAGGTGCCCGCTAACGTGACAGTGGTGCCCGGGGCCGGGGCGGTGCTGAGCTGCCTGGTGCTGAGCGTGGGGCGCTACAACCTGACGTGGCAGCGGCACGGGCGCGACGCGCGCCTGCAGGACCCGCTGCGGCTCCGGGTCCTGGCCAACCTGTCCCTGGAGGTGAGGCCAGCCTGGCTGTCGGACGCAGGCAGCTACAGCTGCACTGCCGCCAACGAGGGTGGATCTGCCACGGCTTCTGTCTTCCTCACCGTGCAAGGTAACGACGGGACACCGCGCCTGCGGCTCGCCTGGCAGGGCTCGTGTTGGAACAGGCTGCCTACGACCTTGGACAGGCCCATCCCTGAGAGTGCCCAAGGCTGGACGGGGCTCGGAGCAGCCTGGCATAGCGGAAGGTGTCCCAGCCCATGGCAGGGGGTGGAACGAGAGGGGCTTTAATGTCCCTTTCAACCAAACCATTGTGTGATTTCGTGAAAAATCAGTCAGAACTAAAAAGGACAGAATGAGAGAGACCAAACAAATTTAGGTCTGGGCTGTTGCTGTATACCAGGAACAAATCTAAAAGAAAAAAAAAGTATAAATGCCATAATTGGTATTGGAGCAAATACTTACTTTTAAGTACTACAGGATTTTTTTTTTTTTTCTGTTTGCCTTGATTGTGTGGAGGTTTGAACCTTGGTTCTTTGCTGCCTGTCTATGGGTGAGGAGAGACAGAACTCAAAATCTTGTAGAAAGAAAATAGTTCTGTCACTTGTAGGTGATTCCAACAGATTTCTGCTTGTGATGGTGCTGGGTCATGTTCTGTGCAGAGGGCGTACCTTCGTTAATTAACTTTGCTGCTCTAATTCTAGTACTTTGTTAGCTGATGGAAAACGTAAAAATATAGAAAAAAGAAATTTTGAATGGAGTAGCTTGACCTAAGGTGCTCCAAAACAGAGGTCAAAAGTGGAGTTGTAACACTTATTAAAGGGGTGTAGTTTTTCAAGTATTGGTTACCAAGGTGGAATAAGTAGGTGTGGAACCAGTTGTGTGGGGCCTAGTGCGAAATACACCAGAATGAAGTGGGTTTTTTCAATATCTGTTTGAATTACCCTTAGATTGCTATGGCAGATTTACAACTTAATTTCCAACTAACTTCGATTTCTCTAACTGAAATTTTTAACAAAAAAAGGAAAGGAAAAAGGTAATGAAAAAACCTCAACCCCCATGCATTTAGAAAACCTAGTTTTGAATCATACAGAATTTTTCCATCGAGACACTCATTCAAGCATGTCAAAGGCATCAAGAGAAGTGCCTCTTTCCCTTGTTCATTTCTTCTTGGGATTTAGGTTTTCCTCCCTAATATCTGTAGCTCAACTGGGAGCTTTAACACAATGACCAAATTGCTTCTGGTGGTTTTTTCTAGTAAAGTTAAAGAAGTTTTACTGCTGTCACAGCAGAGTATTGAGTTTCAGATCACTTATATATGTAGAATGATTATATCAAATAGTCGGGAGTTACATTTTGGCTGGTCCTGGTAGTGCTAACAGCTTTCAAACATGTTTGAGAGTTGGGCAGTTCAGACAACCTTAGCTGAGAGTCTGAGTCGAGTTTTCTTTATTTCTTGTGAAGGATGCTTAGAACAGAATAAATACATAGGAAACACTAAGCTGCAGCTGAACTCAGCTTTCTGTAGTAGTGCCTGCCTCTTCTGTTTGGAAAAAGTAATCTACTGCCAGCCTTCCCAATGGCTGTGTGCAGGAGCTGAATGGTACCTGAAGGGTTTGCAAGTACTGTTACTTGTCATCATTTTAATTTGCCTACACAAAATGATTTCGATCCGATTTCTGGGGGTACTCAGGGTGCGTTTGTCATGTACAACTTGCAGTGCTTGTTAGGGCCTGGAGTAGTTTTCAAAAAGCAGTTTTTATTTGGCAGGAAAGAGTAAAGGGTGGCCAGATGTAAGAGCTACAGCTTTATGGGCTTGTCATTATTAACATGCCGAAGAGGGATATTTGAAGTCTTGTTAATTGATGGAGATGGGTCCATGCTTTGTGTAGTTGTAAGTAATTCAGAATGTCAAATTAAATTGATCCTGAAGCCCTTTATTATTCTTGGACTAGCTCCATGTAGGTCTCTGAATTTCGGATCATAAGAGAATAAACACTGCTTTCATCCCCGTTTTCTCTCTGGGGGGAAGTTAAGGCAGAGAACAAATGCTGGTGGCTCTCAAAATAACCCAGCATCTGCTTTCACTGTTGAAGTGGGTTGTAGTAAACCCTTGTTTTGAAAGCGTTGGGTTTGATGCTGCTGTTTCTGAAAGGGAACATTCATGTGACTCCTGTGCCGGCAGCTGTGCAAATACAGCCTGGAATCTTCGTGGGCCTGACTTTGTGCCCCAGTTGTGTGCTCTGTGCTCAGGAGAACACACTGTCCCCAGCCACTCACTGCTCCCCACGACAGGGACACAGGTAGGGCATGGCCCCGTGTGAAACCTGGGCCTCTTTGTGGGCTGGAGGTGCTGCCCAGAGCACTCTGGAAGGTCCTGGAATGCAGTTTGATAAATCCCAAGGAGTATTGATGCTCAGTGAGTGCTAGGACTAACTCAAAGTATGTGCTCAAATCTGGAGTTGTGAAATAGTGGCTATGTAGCTTGAGTTGCTCAAGTCCTCCTATCAGATTAGTCTTGTATAGAAACATAAATTAATTTATGAGGGGATTCCTTACTTTTTCAGATGCCTAGAGGAGTATATTGCAGCTGTGTAAGGCTGGAGATTGGCCAGGAGTGTGAAGCATTGGTGATCCTATGCATTTTTCAATGTTTCTCACTGATGATGGAAATTCCATGAACATTTAAACCTTTTCTTTCTGGTTTTATTACAGCCTTGTAGGTGAAATATGAGTTTGTTATTTGCATATTTTTTAGGTTCAATTAATACGGCATATTGTGGAAGCTTGATGTTTTGTTCATGGTGTTTTCATATATATATCAGTAATATTGATTGGGGGAGGAATGTGGGAATTTGGGATTTTTTTTTTAATTGAAACAGTGTGCATGGTGAAGAGATTGATTTGTGTGGCTTTTTAGTTTCCTTCCCCTTGGAGAATTTCAACTACACCATTAATCCCCAGAAATTTGGGTGATGCTAAATGTGATTGTATGGTAATTTTGGTTTTTCATGTGTTCTTGTGTAAGAGCAGACAAGGAAGGGATTATCTTGATTATTGCAACTTTCTTTTCTCCTCTACAACACAGCTGTGTAGCGGGGAGAGACTTTGGCTTGTGTTTAGGTTGGGTAGAGTTGTTTTGAGTAAGTAATCTGGGCATATGATGAATTCCAGCATTGGGTTAACAAGCAGTGAAATCAGCATCCTGCTCAGGTGCATCTCTTTATCTGAATGAATAGATGGAATAAGATTGTGCATGCTGTAGTTACTGTTCTGTCCACACCATGGTGGGTTTCCTTCACCTTGTTATTTAAAAAGGTTCAAGTGCCTTTCTGATATCACCATCACAGCTGCAAGGCACTTTCAGCACCTGCTTGCAGGGAGCACTGTTAAACAATGCTGTGTCCAGCCACACCTGCAGGAAATAAGCAGATTTACTATGTGTTCCACCTGCCCACATGAGAAATCAAGTGTCTGTTTGCCTTTGGGCATTGAAGAATTGTCATTGCTGTAGTAAGAGTCGTGCAGATGGTGTTTGGCCAAGCCAGGGGGTGACAGGAGTGCTGTCCTGCTCTCTGAACAGGTGCCTTACATGTACAGTGGGGGAAAGTGGGTCCCTGTGCTGCCTGGAGGGGCATTCACCTGCCGGGAACACTTTGCAGTGCCCGGAACTTGAATACAATTGAAAATAAAAAAATAGCCCAGGAGACAGTGTGTGACTCAACTCAACAAAGCAGCGTTGATACTCAAGTACATCCCAGGCAGGACCAGAAACCAGGTCTGGATGAACACAGTGGGACTTCCAGCATGAATGCACTAATATCTGGGAGAATTCCGGGGAAGAGACTGCCCAGGTGGATGAAAGGAGAATTGCCTCCTTGGCATAACTCTGATTTTTTTTTCTGCTCTTTTCTCTGAGAAGGTACAATACAGAAATAAATATCCTGGTCTTTCAGATCTCTCTCTAACTGATGGTGTGAATATTGTTCACTTAGATCTGTGGATACACACTGTGATAATGGGCAGAGAAGAACTGGTTATACTGCTCTGCAATCTTTAAACCCTGAGAAGATGGGGAAGAGAATAAAACTGAAGTGTTGTTGCTTCAGTTGCTGTTTCAAATTTAAAGTTAATTAAATGCAAGGTGTCTGTGCTAAAGAATGAAAAGCAGTTTAGGGCCTTCTGTGCTTCTCTCTAGGCTGTTCTTTGGAGCTATCTGAGGCTTGGAGCAGCCTGTTCTAGTGGAAGGTATCCCTGTGCACGGCAGGGGGTAGAGTAAATGATCTTTAAGGTCCCTTCCAACCCAAACCATTCTGGGATTCTGTTTCTTTACTTGCAACATGTGGATGCCCCTCTGCAGACTACCAGGACAAGGGATGCTACAGGACGGCATGCCCTGTGCCTTGATGGGATGAGAAGGGATTGGGAAGGGGATTGCTGGGAATTTGGTAGCTAACTAAGGCAACTGTCAAGTGAATAAGGCAAGATCATGTGTGAAGATGATACTACTTTTTAATTAGGTTCACTTAGTTGATGCCAAAACACCAGATGGATGTGACTGGCTGATTGGTGCTGAAGGCTTCTTTTTGTTTATCCTTCTTGAATGTTTTGATCTGTCTTTATGCTGTACAACTCTGGTCTCAGCTTGCTGTCCAAACAGAAACCTTTGTCACAGCTTTTCTGTTTATGTGCAATTTTTCTTCTGCATATCTTTAATTTGGCTTGTGAATAAAAGCATAAAATTGAATTGAATATTAATTCATAGAATCCTAGAATGGACTGTAAAGCACATCTCATTCCATGGGCAGGGACACCTTCCACTACCCAGGTTCATCCAAGCCCTGTCTAACCTGGCCTTGGACACTTCCAGGGACCCAGGGGCAGCCACAGCTTCTCTGGGCAGCCACAGCTTCTCTGGGCACCCTGTGCCAAGGCCTCCCCACCCTCACAGGGAATAAGTCCTTCCCAGTATCCCATTTAACCCTGCCCTCTGGCAGTGGGAAGCCATTTTCTCTTGTCCTGCCACTCCAGGCCCTTGTCCCAAGTCGTTCTCCTGGAGCCTGTTTAGGCACTGGAAGGAGCTCTCAGGTCGCCCCGGAGCCTTCTCTTCTCCAGGTGAACACCCCCAGCTGTCCCAGGCTGACTCCAGAGCAGAGGGGCTCCAGCCCTGGGAGCATCTCCATGGCCTCCTCTGGACTTGCTCCAGCAGCTCTACATCCTTCTGATGTTGGAGGCCCAGAGATGGAGGCAGCTCTGCAGGTGGGGTCTCTTGGGAAGCTTTACACACGATCTGTGTTGTTTGAAAGGTTTCATTGTGCAGCCTTGAATGAGATGGGCCCTGTAAGGAGCTTGTGCTTCTCCTTTCATCTACAAATCTTCACCTCTGAGATACAGAGAGCAAAGCAAAGGAAATTAAATGGACCTGACGTACAAGAAAGCCCCTCTGTGTGCCTGCCTGGTCCCTGGCATTTGGGCAAGAAAACAAGATGGTTAATTGGTGGCAAATGGGGCTTTGCTGATTTTAGTCAGTATCTGGATTATTACAGCTGTGTATATTGACTTTTTTCTAAAGTATTTGTAATAAAATTAATACAAATTAAAATTCTTTTGTTCTTCTGTTCACCTGATAATATAATGTGAAAATACTGGCATGGACAATTATCTGTTGCCAAAGCATGATGTGTAGTTGACATCAGAGCCAGTTTCCTAATCCCAACAGGAGAGGAGACCTTCCTATGCCCAGAGCATGCAGAATACCCCCAGCAGCTCTTGGCAGGATTTCAACCCAGGTATAAATAGCTGAGCCAGCTGTGCACATCATGAATCACTTGGGGGCGGTTCTGTAATGTGGAGCCATTTCTGGCCCCTTTCTCCCCACTTGTGCTGTGTGCTGGTTCTTACACACACTGCTGCTTAGCAACCACTGAAATGTGTCAAGTGTCACCTGGCCAGGGGGATGGGGTAGTTCCTACTGGAGCTGAGAAAGAAGGGCTGTGCAGAGCAGCCCTAGATGTGAGGTACCTCTGGGTTCCATGTGTTCAGCCTCTTGGACTCTCACGAACAGGAGCTTTGGGCTTGGGCTTTGTCCTGTGATTTCTCCAGGAATTCATATCAGTAGAGAGTGGTGAGCAAAAGGCAAAGCTCCAAAGATGAAGATTGGTACTACATATTTTGCAGCATCAAGTTTCACGTCTCAACTAACTTTTTATCCATGGGTGTGGATCTTCTTCTTGCCACCGTGAGAAAAAGTCGTACATACCACAGAAAGTGTCTATTGCCAAAGTGAACTGCTTTGGTGGTAGTTTTTTACTGAGGAAATCTGTCTAAGGATTATGGAATCACAGAATGGTTTGTGTTAAAAGCCCATCTTGTCCCACCACCTGCCATGGGCAGGGACACCTCCCACTCTCCGAGATTGCTCCAAGCCCCATCCAACCTGCACTTGGACACTTCCAGGGATGGGGAGTCCACAACCTCTCTGGATTAAAAATGAGTGAATTCTCTTGAGTTCACCGATTGCTTTTCTAGTGACAACACCCCTGAAATCTGTAACATCCTTTGCAATTGTTAACGCTGCAGGTTCACTTCTCTTCCACTTCTATGTCTGCACATAAATTGTGACTTTCATTCTTACTCCTCAGGTTACATTCTGACAATTGACCTACCTGAAGGTTTGTGGGCTTTACTGTCCAGTAGTCTGAATAAATTTCATAGAATCACAGAAAGGTATGTGTTGGAAAGGACCTTAAAGCTCATTTTGTTCTGACCCCTGCCACGGGCAGGGACACCTTCCACATTGCTCACTGTCTAGTGTTTGTCAAAATTGGCTGTGTTGCTGCTTTTTTAACCCCATCTTAGGTAGGCCAGTACCTGAATTCTGACTTAATGCCTGGTATAAAGGTGGTTTAGTCTGAGGATTTGGTTGACTGTGGCAGTGAAAACAAGTGGGCTCTGACCTTCATTGGGTTGATTTCTCACCATGGAGCTATTTGAAAATGGGAATGAAGTGCTTATCATAACCTGTATTTTCTAACAAGACATTTTTAATTGCTGTTTTTAATTTCTTTTGGTAGAACTCCCGAAGCTTGTCCTTTCACCCAAGAACCAGACTTTTACAGAAGGCTCTGAAGTGTCCATCAGGTGTTCTGCCACAGGTTACCCAAAGCCAACAGTTGTGTGGACACACAATGATATGTTTATCGTTGGCTCCAGCAGGTGGGACTTGGAGTTCTCTTCATTTATTTTAATATCATACATGAGAAAGAAGGTTTGAATAGTGCCAAAATATTCTACTACTTTCACAGAAGTCTGTGAGTTTTGGAAATCTACCTCTATCTTTACATCTGTAACTCTTTAATTACAATTGCCTCATGTCTGATAGAGAAACAGTTTAGTTCACAGAAGTTCTAATCACAGAATAATCTGAGTTGGAAGGACCCAGAAGGATCATCAAGTCTAACTCTTAAGTGAATGGCCCATACAGGGACTGAACCCACATCCTTGGCATCATTAGCACCGTTCTCTTCTCTAGGTTTTTTTACAAGATTAATTTACATGCTTTTCACAAAATGTAGTGCTAGATATAGTAGTACTGATAGTGTTTATCATGAGAAAAAAACTCCCAGAAACACGTATTTATAAACTATCTGCTCGTGCTGCTGTGGCTGCTTGGAGTATGGATATAACCATTACTCTTTCTATTCATTTTGCGTGGTCCCCTGTGTGTTCCCAGGTACAGAATGACCCCAGAAGGCACCTTAATCATAAGAAAGGCAATTCCCAAAGATGCTGGAATTTATAGTTGTTTGGCAAGTAACTCAGCTGGGACAGCGAAACAAACATCCACCCTCACATACATTGGTAAGCAAGAAAAACAATGTAAAATTTAAAAAATAAACTAATTCATCATCAGAGTGGAGGAGCTGTTAAAATGAGTAGAACTCTGCAGAACATACTGATAGAAATTTCAAAAAACTCAGAAGAGATGTTGAACAGCTCAAAACTGTCCCTTTTATTTTCTGTTCAAACCTGAGTAGTATTGTTAGGTGGTATTTGGAGCTTGATGCTCTTTCTAGAAAGAAAGCTTTTTAGGTTAAAAAAAACCCTAAAATTGGATCTTACTGTGGGATAGACTTGGAAACCTGAGTGGGTCTTTGGAAAAGAAATTGTGTTTCTGTATCAAAATACTATGTTAAAATATTGATAACAGAGTATTGAAACATTTTATGACCAACATCTGGCTGCAGGAGGAGAATGACTTTTCATATTTGTACTTTCTGCATAGTGAAACTTTTCTGATTTTGTCCCTATATTTCCTGTACATTCTGCATATGATTCAGGTGCTCTCGACCAGACTTTACTTTTCCTTGTTTCCCAGTGTTCATCTTTCACTTTTATGTCTATTTGACTTTTAATGTAAACATTCTTCCATATAATAAGAGAAAATTTGGGTCTTTCATGGTTTATATCTTAAAAATGATATATGCTTTGAGTGAAGAGCTCATTTCTTTCGGTCTTGTTTCTTTTTAGAGGGCCCAACATTGACCATAGTTCAGAGTGAAATTCTGGTTGGTCTTGGAGACACGACTGTTATGGAGTGTAAAACAACTGGAATCCCACCTCCTCAAGTGAAATGGTTTAAAGGTGTGCTCATTGCTTGGTGATTCAGTCATTTATTTAGAACAATGATCTGGAAGTGACTTCATTCTTCTCAAGGGCATTATTTTGTATTCAACCAGTGACAGACCTGTGAAATTCGCTAAATCTAGAAGAAATGGCATTGACCCCTAGGGCATAAATTCCTGCTTTTATTTAAATATGGTGAATTAACACACTGTAGCATAATTAATAATAATAGTAAAACAAAGCTGAGCCTTCTGCCTGCTTAAATAAGGTTCGTTCTTCTTTCAGAAAATGTTTAGCTTTATGCTACAAAAATCACAAAACATTTTTCTGGAGCCTCTATTGTCCTGTTTTCATGTAGCCTCTAATTAGAGAAGAAGATATACAGCCTGACACACTGTCCTAATGCTAATCTCTGCCCAGAGGTACTTGGTTTTGTGTTTGCCTTGTGGAACTGATAAAATAAAAGGATGTATTTAATGGAGTAATGAATTTTTCCTCTCAGTTGAGTGGGAGTCAGAGTTCTTACCTGGTGAATTCATACAGCTATTTTGTGAACTAACTCAAACTTGGACACTGTTTTGTTGGGATAATTTTGAGAAATGTAGGTATATATTTGATATAAACTGTTATATTGCCTTTTTCTATCTGGACTTAGGTGACTTAGAGTTGAGGGCGTCAGCATTTCTCATTATTGATACTCACCGGGGTCTTTTGAAGATCCAGGAAACACAAGACCTGGATGCTGGTGACTACACGTGCGTGGCTACCAACGAGGCAGGGAGAGCTGCTGGCAAGATAACTCTGGATGTTGGCTGTGCGTAGTTAAAACCTGCATGGGGCACACTCAGACTGCAAAGTTTCTGTACTGGTCAGGGAGTGGTGCCTTGGCTCCCCAAGCCCTTCTAACAGATCTCTGTGTGTGCTGGGAACACCTTTTAGTGGTGTTGGCTAAGCAGTTGCCTTGTCCCATTTGGACTCTAGCTTGGAATCACGGAATGGTTTGGGTTGGAAGGGACCTTAAAGCCTATCTGTTTCCAGCCCACTCTTACTTCTTTTCCAAAGTATAAGAGTTATGGGGAGGAAGAGAGAGGCACAGGAGGAGGAAGCTGTTCAAACCTCAACCTAACAAAATTTTCAAATAGAGAATTACACAAATTTGAGTTACGATGTGAGGTTATTGTAATTTAGCCCTTCCTCTCCTCTCTTCGTAATTCTTTCCATCTGCCTGTAGCCTGACACATTGTTAAATGTTCCTGTCAGTCCCATCTACTTTCTGAATGAATGGTGCTGTTAGCAGAAGACAAAGAATTTAGCAACGCTGATACTTAAGATGTTTCTAGAGTTGGGGATGTTAGAAGAAGACCTGTGCACAGTGGGACATAAATTGAGGTCATCAGTGGTGTAAGAGAATGGGATTGCTGTGTTGCAGTGCTCACTTTGTGTGTGTGCTCTCTCCCCAGCTCCGCCTGTTTTCACGCAGGAGCCGGGTGATGAATCCGCGGATCTGGGCTCCAACGTGACGCTGCCATGCTACGTGCACGGTTACCCTGAGCCCAGGGTCACGTGGAGGAGGCTGGATGGGGCTCCCCTCTTCGCCCGGCCCTTCGCACTCAGCTCCAGCAGCCAGCTCAGATCAGGAGCACTGGCCATCCAGAGTAGGTAGACTCAACCTTAAAAGAACAGAAATCCACAAGGAACTAAGACATTTGCAAGGCATTTAAGTTACTACATGACTCTATTAAATTAACTGTGTAAAAAGACTGGATTTTTATCACAGATTGTGTTTGTGATACCGATGTCATTGCTGTTGATATTCTGTTCATTTTGCCATGAGCTTGTGAATTCAGTTGTGTTTGGTCATTGGCTTCAGTCTTCTTCATGCAGATTATTATATCTTTGTTGAAATACGTGTGGGCTATGGTCTCTGATCCTGAGGAGCTATGCATTTTCATTTTTGGTGGGATTTTTTGTTTAAGTTTGGTTTTTTGTTTTGTTTTTTGGTGTTTTTTTTTTGTTTGGTTGGTTTTTTTGTTTGGTTGGTTTTTTTGTTTGTTTTGTTTTTTGTAGAGAATTGGTTCTAAATTCACTGTTTTGGATCTGTCCTAATTTGGGTAATAATTAAAAAGTCTGCAAGTGACTTTGTAATTTTGATTGTTTTAGAGCATTTCAGTCACTCTTATGCTAAGCGATCTTACTCTGTTTTTCTTAATTAGCTTTTAATTCCTTGCTGTATTTTCATTGCTTCTGCACTTGGTGACTGATGGAAAGGAATGCTCTGTTTCAAACTGAGTGTTTGAAGGTGGGAGAGACAAGGACACATTGTCCATGTGGAGAGGGAAGGGCAGGCTGTCCATGTATAATTTCAGATGCTGCAGTCAGCTCTCTTTTCTCCCCCTGTAGATCTGTGGGTCAGTGATGAAGGGACTTATGTCTGTGAAGCTGAGAACCAGTTTGGAAAGATTCAGTCCCGGCCAGCTATGGTCACAGTGACAGGACTGGGTAAGAGCAGTGCATGACAGTGGGAGCTGCTGGTGTTTGGGCAGCAGACCTGGGGTTTGTGTCTATACATGCTGACCTGTCCGTGTACTATATTTATGTGCCATCCATACAAACTGAATTATAAAACATTTACATGGAATATTGTAATTGATTTCAGTGGATTTTGCTTGTTAGAACGTTTTTTTGACGGGCTGCATAAACTGGAATTAGTTCCACCTGCACTTTTAACACGGACCTTAAAGAAGTGATTTATCCTGTGTTTTTTTACTTATTCCTAAGTAAATTTATTGAGGAATTAAAAATCATAATGATGAATGCTAATGATGGGGTTCCTGCCATTTAATTAATCTTAAAAAGAATACGGCAGCAATGAACATGGTTGTGTCAGTGTTGAGATAAGTGGGAAGGAATCTTGGTGATCCAAGAAGACAATAAATGTCTGGCCTTGACCAAAGAACACCAGAATGGTTTGGGTTGGAAGGGACCTTAAAGCCCATTCAGTGCCACTTCATGCCATGGACAGGGACACCTTCCACTAGCCCAGGTTGCTCCAAGTCCCGTCCAACCTGGCCTTGGACACTTCCGGGTATGGGGCAGCCACAGCTTGTCTGGGCACCCTGTGCCCACCCTCACAGGAAAGAATTTCTTCCCAATATCCCATCTAACCCTACTCTCTTTCATAAAGGCTTGGTTGTTATCTCAGTTGGACAACTGGCAATAAAAGGAAAAATAATGCAATGGACTGTGTACATTTGCATGAGGATAAGAACAGAGTCTCTCTGCCATCAAAGAAACCATTTGTTAACTTCAAGCATATTGCAAGAGCCAGTAATAACTGGTAGTGTTCGATAGACATGTTTTTACCTGTTTAAAAGTATTATTTAATGCCCAGTACTTAATTTAATTTCTCAGCCATGTGCCCAGGTGTGCTCGCTGTTGGCTTTTCACATAATGTGCAGATTTTCTGCTGGGCTGTGACCTCTCTTCTGATCCTTCACCATTTTATGCCCCATGGAAATTACAGCTTACTTTTTGTCCTCTCCAAACCCACTACTTCTGTTCTTCAGTATTTTGCCCAAGTAAAGAAAAATGATACATCAACTTGGTGCCAGGGGAACATGAGTTCCCACGGAAACCCTTGATTCGATCCAGTTTCAGCTGGACAGCATCTTCTGTTTGCTGCCATTCCTTAGCCTGAGGATCACTGTTCGTGTATTTCCCCAGCTTCCCATCTCTCTTGTGCTACCCCACCCCTACATTTGTTTCTCTTTTTTTCATGTCTTCAATTTAATAGTAATTTAATTTAATACTTTACGTGAATATATAAAAATTCCTAACAATTTCTTCTCGTTCTTCCTTTTGTTCAAGTCACTCCTCTGATTGGAGCAAGCCCAGCCACAGCCAATGTCATTGAGGGCCAGCAGCTCACTTTGCCTTGTGTTCTGCTTGCTGGGAACCCCATTCCAGATAGGAGATGGATTAAAAACGGTGTGGTGGTAAGACTGCTTTGTTTCCTGTGGGATTTGTTGGCAGAGGAAAGCTACAACTGACATATCAAAACAGGGTAACAGCTTGGTTTAATTTATGAAAGTTAATGTGATCACTGCCCATGCCAGGGAATTTCTGACCCTGAAGTACAGATGACGGAATAGAAGATGGCAGTGGGGGATGTGGAGGTCTAGAAAAGAACTTGGGACCAAAGTATTTGTGAATTATCCTTTTGTCTTCTATTTTGCTTGCTTTCAGAGGAGTTTTATGCATTTTTGTAGCTCATGAGCTTCAGCCTTGGACTCTGAATATGGGAATGCTAGTGGAATATACCTACTAGAATGACAAAAGTGGGTTTTTTTAAATAAAGGTACCAGAAAATTTCGGTAGGTTTAGGATGTTTTAACGTCTTGCCTTTTCCTGTTGCTGATGAGCTGAGGTAAATGCCAGTATCCCTGTTCCATATCCTCCTTTCCTGGGGATGCTCTACTCAGAGCATGAATGAGTTTTCTTTCCCCCTTGGGAACATACCATTGCCAGTTTATACCTCCTGCAGACACAACTAGGTGATCTTTAAGGTCTCTTCCATCCCAAACCACTCGGAGATTCTAGAAAGGTGCTGTAGGCACCACTCCTGGGTTGGTTGTGTGAATGAAACTTCAATTCTTTCATACTAAAAATTCTGACTTTGCCCTGTGGAGCTGCTTTTTATCTTTGTTGCTGATTTCACCCTAAAACCCTTTCCGCACAGCTGGAATTAAAATATTGTAGCAAAATGCCTAATTTATTGTCACGAAGCAGCAGCTGGTACTACCTGACTCCTGTTCAGGTTTCCTGCTCAGTTTAGGTGTCTCTGGGAATCACTGGCTTTTCCTTAGGCTGTGCAAGGAGCACAGGCTGTAAGCTCTGAGAGAAATACTGGCAGGATCCTCCTTGTTGAGTTGCTAATTCTTCTCTCTAGTAGTGCTGGTTTCCTGTCATTGTAAACTTCTGGGAAAAGCTGTGCTCCAAGGAAAGTGTTGGAGTAAGTTATATTTAGAGAAGAATTCAGCTGCTTCTGAGTGTGACTGGAACAGATTTGCTTTCTAACAACCCTTTATGAGGGAGAGTTCTGCTGCCAAGCCCAGGGTGTTTGAGGTTGCTCTAGGATATATAACTCTTCAAGGGTTACTCCTTGGTGAAAGTTACAATTCTCTTTTGCAATGGTTTGCTTCAGAGCTGATCTGTTTGATGGATATGGAAGTTAGAAGGTTTTGATACCTGTAAAGGAAAGTAGTCTACTTGTGGAAGAAGAACAAGTCATTGCACTCATCAATTACTGGAATAACCAGTAAAAATGCAGTGAAATAATTGAGCTAAATTTGGGTTTGTTTCATTAAAAGCAGGAGTGGTAGCACAGGATGTGCTGTGGCAGAGCAGAGTGGCTATTGCAGATCTTAATCTCACTCCAGCAGTAAATATGAGGTGCTACTAAAACTCTTAAGTAAAATTAGCTTTGCATGAAAGATGGAAAGCAGGAAAAGCTCTAGCAAAATTCTCCAGGAACACGTAATTTTTAACAATGTGACATAGTCAAGTAAAGCCACACTCTGCATCCCGAAGTGAACATTGTCAGGGAGTATTTTCCCAGTGAAAGGTTCCACCTCTCCTTTGGCAGCTGGTTCCCAATCCCTACGTGAGCGTGCGCAGCGACGGGAGCCTGCACCTGGAGCGGGTTCGGCTGCAGGACGGGGGGGATTACACCTGCATGGCCAGCAGCGTGGCGGGCACCAGCAACAGCACCACCACTGTCCACGTGTTTGGTGAGCAACAGGCCTGGCCTTTGTGCTCGGGGGCGAGGAAGGGGCAACACTGACCACAGCAGCTTTCACTGCTTTGCTGCACTTACACCAACTTCCCACATTTCCTCTTTTGTCATGATGCTACTTTGTAAAGTAACACAGGGGGAGATTGGATCCTCTGCGCAGGGAGGAGCTGAGTGGTCAAGACTGTCTTTCAAGTAAAATCAAGTAAAACTATTTTGTATTCACAAAAGATTCTCATTCAAAGGCTGAGCTGTGCAGTTTTCATCTGGCTTAATCAACAAACAGGTGCAAGTGGGAGTTTGATGGAAAACCATGAGAAGTGCTGTCTGAATGTTTCATAACTGGGGTAAAAAAGCACAGCTCATGGGAGAATTAGAATGAAAGAAAATGAATTATGAGTTTGGTAAAAGTCATAATTGGTTTGTTGTTTTTGGTGTCATCTCCATTCTCCTCCCCCTTATTTTTTCTCTTTAATGAAACCATACCAAAAACTGCACTGACAGCAAGACAAAGTGTTAGCACTCTGGTAACCCATCTGTGTTTCAGCTGAGCATATTTGTGTTAACTCTGTGAGGCCACAATCACTTCATGGTTTCTCACGTGTTAAATTTTCTCACATGTTAAATTAATCATAGGAGATTTATTTTAAGCTTCACTGAAGATGCTGAAACCTCCTTTTATATAAAGAATGACTATAAATTTGTAAGACAGGCAAGTACTCATAAGATCTTCCATGTCAACACTAGTTTTTTGAACGTTTCAGAGCTTGAGAACAAAAAGCAATATCTTCGTATATGTTTAGAAATATCTAGGTTTTGGTATTGTAGCCTTAAGTGTTACCTTATTTTTCTGTTAATTCAAAGGCAGCTCAGCTGAGTGAGGGAATTCAGGTTTTTGTTGTCTCCTGTTACTGATTTTGAGAAGCAAAGCCTAAAATGTTGTCAGACGATAATGTGACAAAGCCTTTCTGAAATAATTTCAGTCAGTGAAATACCTGCAGTTTAAAACTGCATGTACATAATGCAGTGATGAGCCTGTGGCTAGCAGGCTCTGTAGTGAACAGGGATTTATTCTGTCCTGAAAGGCTGGAAAGTGGCTCCTTGTCCATGTTAGGTTTGGAGAAGAGGCTGAAAGGTTCCAAACCCTGCTTGCCTGTAGGAAGTAGCAATTGAATATAAAGATTTTATCGAAATAGTTGTGCCGTGTTGAAATGTGTTGTGCATGTCTTTAATATTTGCACGTGTTTGTAGTCCTGCCTGTCATTCAGCACGGTCAGCAGATATTCAGCACCATCGAAGGAATCCCAGTGACACTGCCCTGCAAAGCGAGTGGAGTTCCCAAGCCGTCCATTGTCTGGTCCAAGGTAATCCCTCACCTTTGAGCTGTTCATGCTGAAAGATGGGCTGAACACGTAATTTAGTTGTCATAAAAACTATATTGAAAGAATATTGCCCAAAGCTCCAGTTGTGAGGGACCTGGAAGTCTCTGTCCTGAGCTGCTTTTGTTTCTCAGAGTAGAACTTTTGGCCGTGGTCCTGCCACAGCTCAATGTTCTATTCTTTGGCAGGGCTTAGGTTATCGCTGTATCTTTATGGGTTTTACGCTTTAGAAATTGTTCCTGTTCCTGTTGTGAGTTGATAATTGGAGTTTAGGCAGCCTGCCACAGACTGAGAGTTCATTTTTCTTGTGGAGCTCTGACTTTTTTCTCTGAGGAAAGTGTATTTAATAATAGCATTGTGGGGTTAAGCCATGACTTTTCAGTCATGGCCTTGACAAGATGTGCACTGAGCAGAACCTCAGCCTTTGAGGGAATTTGTCTTGAAGTCAGGGGTTTTTTTTCTGTCCTTGAACAGGATAATTTCTGGTAGTAACAGTTATTTGGGGTATGTTGCAGCTCACATGACGTGGTGAGAAGGCATTTTTGGGCCTCAGAAGTTGTGCAGATGTAACTTATTGGGACCTTGGGAGGAGCTTTGTTTCAAAGAAGGAACAGAACATGGTTAGCTGTTGGTTTGGTAGGAAGAGAACATGGGAGGATTTCTTTTTCTTAATTTTATCACTTAAATTTTATCACTTACTCAGTACAGACAAGGAGGAGTCAGCTGACTAAGAACAAGTTTGTATAATGTGTACAAGATTCATTTTGACATTGGAAACCAATGTCATAATTAATTCAGTTGAAATCTTGATTATTATTCTTGACTATTATTTTTTAAATTTTCTTTAAAGACTTTGGGTCTGTAAAATGTAGCAAATTTTCTGCATAAGAATCCCTATGCTTCTGTTCTTGTTACTACTTAGAAAGTGATACTTAAGGACTGAAAAGTTAATTGTAGTTAATTAGTTTGTATAAATGGAATTTTAGGGCCAAGTTTCTTAGCTAATATAAAATATTTTGTCCAGCTCAGCCTCGAAAAAATAAAAGCAGCTTTTATTGAATTAAATAATTGTAATTTGTTCTATTTTGGAAAATCCAGGCACTGTGGATTTTTATTATTTCTCTTTCCACAGAAAGGAGAGGTAATCCTTCCCAGCAATGTGAGGTTCTCCGCAGGGTCGGATGGAAGCCTGTATGTGGTGTCCCCAGGGGGAGAAGAGAGCGGGGAATACATGTGCACTGCCACCAATGCTGCTGGCTATGCCACCAGGAAGGTGCAGTTGACTGTCTATGGTGGGTGTCACCTTAGCTCAGCTGCGGTGTCCCTGTCACCCATCCGGTGCATTGGGAACTAGACACATCCAGAGCACATGGGATGGGAACTCCTTTCTACTTAGTGCTTTTGGATCCCCAAACCAGGCAGTTTTATACATGGCTGATGCCAAAAGGCCTGTCCTTCAGCCATTATAATTCCCCTAAAGCTTCCTGATCCTTCTTACCTCAAGTTCACGAACCTTGGGCTGAGCATAATTCCAGCTTTATGGAAGTGGATAGGAAGCATCTGTACAGGAGTAGAATTTCCTGCTGAGAGAAGAATGAAGATCTGTTGATCCCACCAGTCTCAAGCCTTCCTGTCATCATCAATCCAATGTTATTAAAATTTGATTTAGGTGTAGGTGTGCTTTGCAAGGCTTTTATGGCTTGGAGTTACTGGGGCTGTAGTGTAACAGTTCCGGGAGTGGTTGCAAACTAGCTGTGCAATACAGAGCTCAGCACATACAGGAATTACAGCCATCTATTGTATCCATCATTTTGAATGGATAGTCCAGGCTTTCTGGTATTTGTGGTGTTCCATGTGGGCATCAGCCCATGTCTGAGCTACAGGCACTGTACATCGGCACGGCAGTGATTTATCTCTATTGCAGACAGATCATTAAAATAGGATTGTAATGTTTTATACTTGATAAAAAAGAGATATTGTATGGTGTTACATTTGTACAAATACTTATATTCATTGCAGCTTCTTAATGTGTTCTGTGTTATAGTGAAACCTAGAGTGTCCAGGCCTGGAGACCAGCAAGGAAATGCACATGATAAACCAATAGAGATCTCAGTAATTGCAGGGGAAGATGTCACACTTCCATGTGAAGTGAGGAGCTTGCCACCCCCCATAATTACCTGGGCCAAAGAAATGCAGCTCATATCTCCATTCTCTCCAAGGTAACAATGTTTGATGAAAACAAAAGAAAAGTGAAATTGCCTCTAAGCTTTCGAGATTTTGGAAGGGTGTGTGATTTCTGATTGCCACAGGATCGCTCAGAAGGTGTTACTTTGTCCTGCTTGAGCTGTTGAATTGAGTCTTGGAACTCTTTCCCAAACCTGCTAAGTCTGTGCGTGGTTGCACAGCTCCCATTCCAGCATGTGCATGTATCCAGTCTCAGGAGGCTAGGAGGAAAGAGATCCTGGGTATTTGTGCTGTGATGGTGCCCAGAGACCCACATCATCTGTGCATGATTACAGTTGTTGAAAAACTGTGTTTCTTTTCTTATGTACTTCACATTTATGCTCAGGGAGGCACTGTCTATGACTTACACGAAGCGTGGGCTGCCAGTAGGATGCAGATGATGATGATAAATGTTTGGGTGTGCTGACAAGGGCATGTTGCTTGCTGTGTTTTGGATCCAAAAACTCACCAGAGACTCTTGAACGTGTGAAAGCAGAGTTAAATACTTGTAAAAAGTTGAGCTGACAGCCTCAGAGAACGAAGAGCTGGGGACTGTGTTGGACAGTGTTGGGAGTTCTCCCTTATTGTTTAATGTGGCACAGAACAAGAGGGGAGATGAGCCAGTGGCTATTCCTGGATGCTCCCCACTGGAGTGCCGGGTACTGTCACAGGCTGTGCTGCTGCTTTCTGCTCCTCAGGGTCCCTCAGAGGGGCCAGGCACCAGCTGTGTCCATAAAACAGGGAATGGCAAGGCTGGCCACAGGCACATTGTGCTTGCTGGTGTCTCCCAGTGATCCCATGGGTGGAATTAACCAGTATCTGAGCTAAGGCATTGTACCAGAGATCTTCGTTCCCTTGTGGCCAAGGCTGCACCTTAGAGCCTTTCCAGGGAGACTATGACAGCCTCAGCAGCTGTTTGGCCACCGTGTCTGCTGAAGGAGGCTTATGTGCAGGGAGTTGGCTTGTTCTCAATAATCCATGTGGAATTTTCTGCTGTGTCCTGTAAGCATGTTGCATGCACTAACAAACCTGCATTCTTGGTCTCTTACTTGTCCTCGTTTTACCTCAGGAGACACTGATAAATTAGGGTACTTGCTCATGGCTGTTGTGGTGAGATCCAAGTTGTCCAGAGGAGCAGAAGTCCAGCTCAGCCCATTCCATAAAATTGTTTACAGATGTCAGCAAAAGTTACAGATTAGTCCAAACAGAATCGTTTGAGACCACCCAAAGATCTTGTTAGAAATGTGAACAGTAAACAAAGAGAGAGGGAAATCAGATATGAAGGAACTTCTATCAAAAAGCAAATGTGGACTGGACAAAATCAAGGAGGAGAAGTTGCCTCAGAAATTTGTCTTTTGGGCTTATAAAAAAAGTGTCAAGAAGTTTGGAAGGATACAGGCAGTGGAGGAGGAATTGTAGGATCAGACAGATTTTACACTGGAGAAAATACATTTCACTTTTCTTCCATTCATCTCTCCAGCCATTGCAATCCCCAAATTCACCATTTATGTCCTTATGATAACGTTGTCCTAATTAGGGCCAGAGAAAGGAAGACAGATGACCCACCAATTCCCACCAGTTCTGGGTGTTACCTTGAGTGCCAGGCTTGAATTTCTTCTCGTCAATCCTTGGCTGTCATTTTTCCTTACCTCCTCACTTATTTTCCCTGTCTCTATTACCTTTGACTGCTACAGAAGATTTTGACTTAGCTGGCCAAAGTAGTTTCTGGTGTTACAGATCTGTGACCAGAACTGTGGGAGAACTTAATGCTGTGTAGTTAATTATTTACTGGCGAATAATGACAATTCTTATAAACACCAGAACTGGCAGTTTTGAATCAAAATCCTGTCTTCCATCTTGAATCAGCGTAACATCATTTTTTGCCAGGATGAAGCAGTATTAAAAGTTTTAACTTTCTGACCCTGCTGACCTGAGCTGACCAAAAATTTTTAACAAGCGGGTGAAGAGCTCCATTTCTCTGCCTCTATCACATTTTAATAAGTCCTATAAATATTTAGAACCAAATTTTGTAATTTGCATCTTAAATTTTAGATATTTGCTGTGTATTCTGAATATAGGGGCTCCGTAAAGAGTTAGAAAAAAAATGAGTAAATATAAGTCATAGTTGAGTAATATGTTCAGAGTGGTGTTATTTTAGCTCACAGCAGTTATTAGCAGTGTATAAGGAGAGGTCATTCACCTTTCCATACATGTTTATACGGTTTATCTGCTTCTTTTTCCAGACACGCTTTCCTTCCCTCAGGGTCAATGAAGATCAGTGAGACCCAAGTCTCAGACAGTGGAATGTATATCTGTGTCGCCACAAACATTGCTGGGAACGTGACTCAGTCAGTGAAGCTCAGTGTACATGGTGAGTTGGAACTCCAGGGTTCATCATCTGCAAGTTTGCACATGGAACTGAGCATCTTGAAGAGGTTTTCAAACGTTTTTCCTGGTTGACATTAAATCCTCTCAACTGTTGGTTCTTTCAGGCCATATTATCTTCATATGTGAGTTCTTGATTCTGTGGAAAGGAAATGTTGTATAAACACACAGAAATACCTAGATATGTGTAAAGGTGTCCAGTGGCTCCAGCCAGGACCCGTGTCCCACTCCCTCTCCTTACCTTTATCCCATGTCACTCCTTTGCTCTCTCCTGCCCTCCCCATACTGGGGCCCAACCACTGTCTCTTAACCACTCACACAATGTCACGTCTGGAAAAATGTCACTCGTTATTGTTTTAGGCATTTTTTTAAAGTCTTTTTATTGCCAACAATCCTTAGGAAAAAAAATATTGTGGCAAAAGACTTACGGTGGATTTATATTATTCTGTAGGACCAACAAAATCACTTCCAGTCATATTTTATCTCCCTGTCCGAACTTGTGTTTGGAAGCATACAAAGATCAGGGATTAGGGAAAGGAAATTAAAATGCCAAAAGGAAAATGTGATTAACTTTATCATAAAAGTTTTTGAGTTGTTTTCTGTTATGAGGAGCCAGTACCCACAGCTCTTTCAGTGTGCTCAGAGTATGACAGTGCTCGTGGGAGTTGTGCAGTAGAATTTGAAATGTGGCTTGTTCAAATATATTCAGCACCAGAGTATCTCTCATCCTATTCTGCGCAGAGAACATGCAGGGCTGCTTTTGTAGTCACCTGAGGGCGTTTGGTTTCAGTAAATAAGGAACATTTTCTGAAATGACAAAAATAGAAAAGAATTTCATAGGATCGTAAAATGGTTTGAGTTGAAAGAGGCTTTTAAAGGTCACCCAGTGCCACCCCTTGCCATGGGCAGGGACACCTTCCACTATCCCAGGTTGCTCCAAGCCCTGTCCAGCCTGGCCTTGGACACTTGCAGGGACGGGGCAGCCACAGCTTCTCTGGGCACCCTGTGCCAGGGCCTCCCCACCCTCACCATAAAAGATTTCTTCCTTATATCTGATCTGAATCTCTCTTCTCTTAGTTTAAAATAGTTCCCCCTCGTCCTCTCCCTCCAGGCCCTTGTCCCAAGTCCCTCTCCAGCTCTCCTGGAGGCCCTTCAAGCACTGGAAGGTGCTCTGTGGTCTCCCTGGAACCTTCTCTTCACCAGGCTGAACACCCCCAGCTCTCCCAGCCTTAAGAATGATCCTGTACCTTGTTTCTTCCACATTTTCTGTGGACTAAACTTGTCTTCCTCAGTTCCTCCAAGGATCCAGCGTGGGCCTCGAGTTCTGAAAGTGCAGGCTGGGCAGCGAGTGGAGCTTCCCTGCAGTGCCCAGGGCATCCCTTCCCCGTCTGTCTCTTGGTTCCAAGGCAGAAGTGCCGTGCCCACAGATGGGGGGCAGTTCCTGCAGAGCCCGGACGGAGCTCTGGGCATCAGCAGCGTCCAGCTCCCTGACGCTGGCATCTACACCTGTGTGGCCACCAACAGTGCAGGCAGTGACACGGCGGAGGTCACAGTACAAGTGCAAGGTACTTGTTTGGGGCCGCACTCCTGCCCTGACCTGGGCTGGCAGGGACTCCCTGGCAGTGCTGTGGGGCTGGGGCTTTGCAGGGCAGGGCTCTCTGCCGCCCACTGTTACATGATGCAAAAGACACATCTGGTTTAAATGTTATGTTCTGATGGTAATTGAGGAGAATTAGAATGATCAAATAGTCTTTGGAGAGGTTGCAGAAATAAAAAAAAGAAATGTGCACTCTCTCTCTCTATATATATGTATATATATTTAAATTAAAAAATGATGGTGAAATGGTGAAAGGGTAAGTGGTCAATGTGCCAGTTTAAATACATAGTGTAACTCCTCACCTGAGGGGCTGACAGATGTTAATGGAGCATAACCGACTTAACCTAAGCAGGAACTATTTCTTCTTTGCAAAAGTCTAAAGGCAACATTGTGATCCCTTTGGATTAGAGGTGCTGAGAAACACTTCTTACAGACAACAAAGAACTCTCAGTAACTTTATTTAATTATAAAGAGTATTCTTTGTATAGTCTCAGTCTGCACATGAGTTTAAAATGAGACTTGAGAACAAAGGATGGCAGTAGCACTAAAATGCGTGGTGTGGGGAAAAACAGTTAAATTAATATTTTTCAGATTATGCAGAAACATTGCCTTCAAAATAAATACAGCAAGATTTAAAGAAAACTATTTTCTGTCAGGTTTGAAAGCCTCTTTGTACTGCTTCCTTCCTAAATATTCCCGCTGAAGTGGAGGCTACTTGTATAGTACCCATTCCAGTCAATGTAAAGAGGATTATTGGAATGTGACCTTGTGTGAATGAGAGAGACTTAGTGTTATGTATTGTCAAACTGTATTTTTACATTTGGAGCAGAGATCAAGCAGTTTCTTGGGTCTAATTTTCTTTCAGAGCCTCCCACTATCGAGGACCTGGACCCTCCATTCAACAGCCCCTTCCAAGAAAGAGTGGCCAACCAGCGCATCGCGTTCCCGTGCCCTGCAAAAGGTGAGTGTCTTGGTTACCCCTTGTAGTGACAAAAGGATCTGTTTAATTACAATGCTGCTGTGAAAATGTCAGATCCACAAAGTATTTTCCTTGTATGCTTTATATGGAAAAATTCAAACTAACACTGATTTAAATAACCACTGTGTGTGGAAGTCCTGTGGAAAGTCATTGCTAGCCAACAAGGATTTTACAATATTTAGGATGAAAATTTTTAATGTTAAAATCATCCTGTAACAGCTGGGGCTTCCTCTTGGAAGCTCCTGGCCTCCCCGTGTGTTGTCCTTGCAGCAAGACTTGCAGCAAGCAGCAGGAATTGTTTGAATCAATCTTGTTCTGAGCTGAGCGAAGCGTTTGTGGCCATTTCCCCTTTTCATTGCAGGAATTCCCAAGCCTGCCATCAAATGGCTGCGGAACGGGCGGGAGCTGACCGGGACTGAGCCGGGGCTCTCAGTGCTGGAGGATGGGACCCTGCTGGTCATAGCTGCCCTCATGTCCTCGGACAGTGGGGACTACGTCTGCGTGGCAACCAATGAGGCTGGGAGCACACAGAGAAGATATAGCCTGAAAGTTCATGGTAAATAATACATACAGCCCTTGGGGAGCTGGCTTGGAAAAGCATCTTCTGTTTTCTTGTTGAAAATTGCATGGCCCAAATCTGCCCTTGTGCTGTTAAATTATAAAGTCTGAGTACTTCCTATTTTTCTGACACTCTCTGTAGTTTTTCTTTTCCCCTGTTGTTTCTGTCCTCCATGACTTTATGCACAAACCGTTTTTGTTTTGCTGAAGGATCCAGGTACATCTTATTGGTAGAAATTCCAGTTATACTTGAAAATTTTAATGTGAATAACAAATGAAGCTTTGTACTGTAGAAGTTACAGGTTGAGGGCTAGATCTGCATTTCAAATAAGAGAAGAGTGATCAGAATGAACATAGACTAGGAGATTTCTAGTTGCTGATATTCTTCTTCTTTCAGAATCCTAGTTAGAAAATAGAAACCCTACAGACTACTTTTATTCCTTGTTCACTTCCCATGATAGTGAGTTCTAATGCCTGAGCATGATTATATCCTTGTTTTGAGAAGAGCAGGAATTCCATCTTGTGCCAGCAGGGAGGGTTGGAACTTTCTAATCCACCACTTAAGGCCATTCTCTTTGCATTCATAGTGGGACAAATGATAGATGGGGTTCTGGGACATGACTGGACCAGTGAAGAGGAAGGATAACACTGAAATATGCTTCCTTCATATGCTAAGCAAATAAAACTAGATTTCAAGATTAAATTTCAGATTAATTTTAAGATTATTCTCTTAAAATGTTGATGTTGCTTGTGTTTGAGTGAATTTCCCTGGCAGTCTGTTGTTGGGCAAGAGAAGACTGTTTTTTGGCAAAGAGAAGAAAGGATGCAGGGAGGTATGTCCAGAGCCAAAAGACAATGGAAAGATGTTGGGAAGGGAATGGGAAGAGTTTGAGAAATTTTGATTTATAGTGGTCCTTGACTGGGATGGAAAGGAGGAAGGGAGAAATCACTGGAATGGAAGACTTAAATCATGATGTTGAGCTTTCTTGCAGTTCCTCCTGAAATTAGAGATCAAGATAAGATGACAAATACATCTGTAGTTGTTCATCACTCTGTAAGTCTCTTCTGTGAAGTAACTGGTAACCCCTTCCCAGTCATCTCCTGGTATAAGGATGATATCCAGGTATGTGGGATTAATCTAACTGTGGACTTTTGAGGGCTTGGTATGAGAACTCATTCAAAATAAATACATATACATGCCTTTATGTATATTTAAGTGCTCTAAGAACACCTCCACAAAAAGGCAGCTAAATATGGCTCATCCATTAATTCTGTAAATCAAGTGTAAACTCTTTATTTTCAGTATTCCGTTAGGAATTTGCCTTAGCAATCCCCCAGTATTGTAGATGCCAGTCCATGCAGACGGGACCAATACTGCCATTTTTTTCATTCTATAGATGGAGAAATAAGAGCTTTTGGTGTTGAATTGAATTCCTCAGGATTATCCTTGAGTCTTCTGTTTCCACTTGTAGCTGATAAGTTGTAGTTTAAGATGAGGCGAGGTCCCTTTATGCAGTCCTGGGACTGCCTATTGCTGCTGGATGGAGTTTCCCCGCTCCCTGCCCTAGGCTGAGCTACAAACCATATTGAATACATTGCAGCAAGGCAGCAGGAAATTAGTGCTGAAACTGAAAGGGGAAACAGATTATCCTTCCACTAAAACTACCATTTTCTTATAAAAATCCAGCTGTGATACTTGGCTGCTGTAGCTTGGATCACATAAGGCTAATGTCTCGGGTTCCTCTAAGGTTGTGGAAAGCAGTGCTCTCCAGATTTTGCACAATGGGAAGATACTGAAGCTCCTGAAAGCTACTACTGAGGACTCAGGACAATACTCATGCAAAGCCATAAGCGTAGCAGGAAGTTCTGAGAAGCTGTTTAACCTCCATATACTCGGTTAGTTCCATGGCTTTGGGGTTAATTTTTGTTTGGTTTGGGTTTTAGTTGGTGATTGGAAAAACAGGTGATATTTAAGAAGCTAATAAATTTAAACTCATTATAAATAGATTCTTCCGCTCACTGCCCATGAAGTATTGGCTGCTGAAGCACTGAGTGCTTAAACTTTGCCATTCTTGTAGTAACACAGACAAAATGCTGCTTTTGATTTCTGGGCTTTGGTGCTTTGTTTTGTATTTGGGGTGTGCAGTGTGACGTAGGGGTGTTCCCAGGTACAGTTCACCAGTGCAGGTGTGGAAATGCTTGTCGCGTTAGACAGGCTGTTGTGATCTGCAGAATTCCCTCTGCAGTGATCGCTAAAGGTCTTTCAAGGGAATAGTAAGATCCACTGCTGCATTCCCTTAAGTCACAGGGCACAGCTTCCATGGCTGAATACCAGTCCTTCCTTAATGTTTGTCTTTTTAAAGTTCCACCGAGCATAATAGGTGCCGATACCCCCACTGAAGTGGCAGTCGTCCTCAGCCAGGAAATCCATCTGGAATGCAGAGCCAAAGGCTTCCCTGTTCCTGACATTCACTGGTTCAAGGATGGCAAGTGAGTATATTGCAGCTTTTGTGGTTTGTGTCAGGCTCTTCCTCCCCTAGAGCAGAGAGGGAGGAGGTGCAGTGTTTAACTACTTAGTGTTAACTTCGTGTCATCAGAATTTGGGGTGATGCGAGGTCGTAAATTCTTTAATCAAAACTTAACATCCCACTTTTCTTTCTGAACTCAGCCATTATTGGCACTTGCAGAGCAGATTTTGGGCTTTTGGAGCGAGATGATGGTTGAAGCAAGATAAGCAGAAGCATTTCTTTGAGTTTATTCTGTGAATTATTCTACCTGGATTATTTTAAACACATCATTAGTTAAAATGCAGTTGTTTAGCTGAGATTATTTTTTTCACTAGTAGACAGAACTCATATCAAACGTTTTGCTGGCTCATGCCTTGTGCAGTTCTGCATATATACATTAAAGGTTTGAAAGGTTATATGTACATATGTACAGTTAAGGTTTGAAAACATTTATAGCTTGCATGTTTCCATTCCTCATCTCATCTTCCAGGAAAGCACGACAGGAGAAGAATTCTTGAGGGCTTAAATATTAGCTGAAAATCCAGCTGGGCTGGGTGTTTTTGGTGTTTAACAATGTAGTTCAGTATAGTATTGGTCAGGACTCACAGATATTCTGCTGTGACAGTTCCTTACTCTTTGCTATGGATATGTTGTTCCTGTGTAGTAGTTGACATTTTGTTATTAGCAAAGGCCTGGCATGACTAAGTAAGTTGGGAAAAGGAGCTGAGGTCAGGTATGCGACTCTGGCTCTGATGCTGGCATCCTGGAGGTCTGAGGAAAATACTTTTTGTGGTTTGGTTTCTTTCAGAAGCTAGGAGTAGAGTTCATCATAATAGCTTGCCACTTCATGGTGGTTCTTGTGATTATTGCCATTAATTTAGTGCTAAATGGCACTCTTGAATGGTACAATTACTGCCACCAAAGGACCTCCTCTTCTTACTATCAGTTTAAATTAATGCTGAAAGGGTGGGGACAGACTTCTGTGAAGCAAAATGGTCTCTGTTTCAGGCCCTTGTTTTTGGGTGATCCCAATGTTGAGCTCCTGGACAGGGACCAAGTTCTTCACATCAAGAGTGCTCGCAGGGTTGACAAGGGTCGCTACCAGTGCAGTGCCACCAACACTGCTGGCAAACAAGTGAAGGAGGTCAGGCTCATTGTCCATGGTAAGTTTATGGAATGCCTGATCCCAGCAGATCCTCTTGTTTTACTCATAAGGTTTCTTTTTGAATGGAGATACTCAGGCGAATACAAATTAAGTCTCTGATCCTACAAACTTTGTGTGTAAACTTAATTTAATAATCATGTGTTCACAAAATTACCTTTTTGAGTATTTGTATGTATGGAGTTAAGTATGGATGTAGTCTTTGCAGGCTTGGAAAAACACCTTGAAATGTTGTTTATATGCTTTTTTTTCTAATTAGTGAAAGCAAAAAATCTTCAAGGGTGTTCTCAAATTCTCCTGTTAGTTTTATTGTTTTCATCTGTCATAGGGAGGAGAAAATTAATAAGCTTTTAATTTTAATACACATTTGGTCTTACTTTTCTTAACCTAGTGCCAGGATACATCCTGTGCTTCATGGGACTCAGAAATTCTTGTGCTTGGAGTGTGAAGGGTAGGGATTTGAGTCTGTGAGCTCTCAAGTCCTCACTTGCTATGGATTTGTTCCTGAACATTGTGTGTGATTCTCTGAAGGTAATGTGTGTTATTTCCCTCATCTGGGACATTTGTGAAGCACAGAGCACCCACAGGCACAGGAATGTGGCTACACCAGTCGTGGTGAAAGCTTTTTCTATCAGGAGCAAAGAGAATGCTGGGAGGACTTGCAGGGGATTGTGGCTGTTCTGAAATTAGAGGAATAAAACAGCTCCCCCGCCAGTAAAAACCTCGCAGATGAGTAGATTTATTTCAGGTTCTTCAGGAAAGATGAATTTGTGACAGCAGAATGAAACTTCTCTTTACTTTTATATTTTTCATTAGACCTGGTTGGACAAACAGAAGCCCAAAGAGTAAGTGAGGAATCTCAATGCTAATTCTTGCTAGTTCTTACTTTGTTTTAGCTGTTTAGCCCTGCTTTTGGCTTTGATATTTTCCTGAAAAACCATATTAAAACCATTCCTCATCTCTGATAGAGAAATGCATTTGCCTTTGAACTGGGTGTGTTTCAGCATGTTCACTGGATTTGGGGTTTTTGATACAAAAAATGTTTAATTAGTAAGTATTCCATTGTGGTTTGGTAGTTGCAGGACCTGTCTCAGGTGGGGATCCATCTGTTCACAGACACTTTGCTTTACGTTTCTGCAGTGGTGTTTTCAATGGCCACTGTGGAAGTCAGAGGAATCCGTGGATGTATTGAGCCTGTTTGGCAGCAGAGGAGTCAATGTGTCCGCCAGATGTGTCTGGTCCTTTCAGCAGCCATAAATTTAGTCGTTGCCAATTGCACTGTGTTTTTATTGCTTCTATAGAGATTTACGGACTCCTTATATTGGCTGATTTATACAAGAGCTTGTTTGCTAGAAAAATCCGAGTCCTGCTGCCTAGAGAGCAAGGGAAATGACTGTGGGCCAAAAAGCTTCAAAAATAGGAGCATAAAGCAAGACTGTTAAGCTCATACTTAATCTCAAAGCAAGTGACTTCATCCTCAGAAGTTTGGAGCACGGAGCAGTTCCCACTGCCGTTGTGGAGGCTCTTGGGTGTGTTTGGTATTTTCAATAGCAGGATCCTTGCTGGGAGGATGCACCTCCCAAGGCATCCAGAGATTGCTCTTTCTGTGGAGACAGGAAAGAGGGCTGCCCAAATGCATTGCAGGAGGCGTGGAGGCCCAGCTGTCCTAACCTGGCACGTGACGGAGCCTAGTGGCCTTTTTGTTGTGTTCTCTTCATGCTTTCCATCCTCTCTGCCTTGGAGGACTATACAGGTGATGGATGAGCTCTGCTGGGCAAAGAACCAAACAAAACACAGCAGGAAGGATTGGAAGGCTGATGAAGATACTTTGTTCTTACATTCTAATGCATTCTAATGTTTTGTTTAAATCTGCACATATTTGTAGTCTAAGGCTTTAATGTTGTTGTTTTGTCTTTTGAACTAGTCCCCCCTACTATTAAGGGAGGAAACATTACCACAGAGGTATCGGTGCTCCTCAACAACCTGATAAATCTGGAATGTGAAACCAGGGGAATCCCTGTGCCCACCATCACCTGGTACAAGGATGGGCAGCATGTGATTTCCAGCCCCCAGGCTCTGTATGTGGACAGAGGGCAATTCCTGCAGATCCCGCGGGCGCAGGTGTCAGACTCTGCCCAGTACTCGTGTCGTGTGAGCAGCGCTGCGGGGGCTGCGGAGAAGCTGTTCCACGTGGATGTCTATGGTGAGGGACAGCTCCTGGACTGCCTTATTGCTCCTGCAGAACAGCTGTGGAAGAGATTTTCAGTCTCTGCAGCCTGGCAGTGGCTGTGATTAAACTCTGGCCTCTGTTGGCAGGGCTGTGTAGAGGGAGATTTAGACCCTCTGCTTTATGAGACTCTCCAACAGCTCTTGACTTCATGGAATCATAGAATAATGTGGATTGAAAGGGACCTTAAAGCCCATCTAGTCCCACCCCTGCCATGGGCAGGGACATCTTGCACTGTCCCAGATTTGCTTCAAACCCCGTCCAGCCTGTCCTTGGACACTTCCAGGGATCCAGAGGCGGCTGCAGCTTCTCTGGGCACCCTGTGCCAGGACCTCCCCCCCTCACAGGGAAGAATTTCTGCCCTCCCTTCACCTGCCTTGGTACCATGCCTTCTTCTACTCAGCTCTTTCTTTTCCATGTGTATCAATTCTCTATCTCACATCTGCGTGCTAAACAATACTTACTTGAAAGAACCACTCTGGGTGGGATCTTTAGTGTACTCTTTTAAGTCCTTCTTGTTTAGTTCTTCCCTCTCAAAGTCCTGCATATCCTCTGCTTTATGCAACTGGTCAACTTTGAACTACGTCATTTGACTTCTCTGCCTTGCCTTGCCCCAGCAGCAAATTCTCACGTGAAATTGTGCGTGACATGATGGCAGATGGAGCCAGAGTAGGTGGAATGAACCCATTTTCTCTTAATACATTTTCTGGCTACAGAATTAATGGCTTGCAATACATTTTTTCCTTTCTGCAGTTCCTCCAGTAATCGAGGGTGATGCTGACACAGCCCAGAGCAGGCACGTGGTTGCTGGGAATTCCCTGACGTTGGAGTGTAAGGCTGCTGGCAACCCTCCCCCTCTCCTGACCTGGTTAAAAGATAGGGTTCCTGTGAAAGCGAGTGACAAGCTCCGTGTCCTGGCTGGGGGGAAGCAGCTGGAGATCCTGAACGCTGTCGAGGCTGACCAGGGCCAGTACTGGTGTGTGGCCACAAGCATAGCTGGAGAACAAGAAATCAAGTATGACGTTGAAATCTTAGGTGTGTGAGCTGCAGATTTATCAGATTCCAATAAACCTAAGATGGAAAAGTTTCATAAAACCTATGGTTTTATTTTTTGTTGGTATCAATATATTAAGATCAGTTAGTCATGCTCTGTATCTGGCTGAACCTGGGCACTGCACAACTTCTCTGTCCAGGGCTACAGGACAGTTGAAAACTTGTACTTTCAGATTAGTTCTTGAAGGATTTTTGTGCATGTGGTACGTAAATATTATTCTCAGTAACCTCTAAAATTCTTCTTACTTGTCTTCAGACAAGAAAATCACAGAAATCCATTAAAAATATCACTGAGTAGTTGCCTCTGGGAGAGGTCATCTTTCTCTGAATTTGAGTTGTGTTGTGCAAGTTTTGAACTTTATACTGAAAAAAATACTTTTTCTTCTGCATCCCTTGAATGCATTACCACAGTCTGTATCTCAGCAGTCCCTTCTGAATGTCTTGAGGTAAATGAATGTACAAAAATGTGAATCACCTTCTCCTGACGTGGAAGAGAACTGTAAAGAAGAGATTTTTAGGTTTTGCTCACTTGAACATAATACTGAATGCAGATTTAGAGCATCCCTTCTGCTCCTGCAGGTAAATGTCACTGGTCTTGATAGTGGAGGAGCTGTGTGGCAGTGCTTCCTTCCCAGAGAGGATGAGATAGGGTGAAGAGGATCCTCTCCACCTTTGTCTTCTCCTTCTGCTGACAGAGGGTGCTAAAAGGCCCCCCCCTTCCCACCCATTCACAAGGTCCTTCTGACAGAATCTGGAAAACCCAACCAAACAAGAAACAGTAAAAAAGTGAGAACAGTGATTTGAAGCCATGGAATGTCACTGGGCAGATGTGTTTCCCTTCAAAAAGGAACAGTGGTTCATAATGAATCGGTGTGTGTTTAACAGTGCTATTTGAGAGAGACTTGTTTGATATTTCTGATGTGTAAATGTTTCTGTTGGTGGATTTTTCTCTCTTGCAGTGCCACCATTTCTGGAAGGTGGGGATGAGCTCTTGGGCTACATTGTGATTCTCCATAGCCCTTTGGAGCTGGATTGTTCAGCAAGAGGGACACCCTCACCAACTATCATGTAAGGGAACTGGTATGACAGTAGAAAAAATACAAATAAATCTGCTGGTTGGTTAGGTGAGCTTTATGAGCCACCTGTGTTAATGGGTGGTGGTTAGTGAATAGAGAACAAACTCCTGGCTCCACTGATAACACCATCAGGCACTCTCTTGGCAACATCAGGATTTTATTTTAAAGTAGTTTGGTTTGTTGTGCCAGTATCCATGTCCTGGAGATTAGGATAGGAAACAAGAGCAGACCAAACTGGAAGTCCTTTGCTAATGCAACTAAATGTGCCCTTTTCTTCTGCCACCCATGACTGCTTTTGCTTTGGAGGTTCCTCTCTGCCTCTGGTGGTATCTGCTGTCACCTTTCTGACACTGTCTTTAGTGGCTGTTCCCCAATACTCCCTTTTGATAAGCCCTTCAATCCATGGGACTCAGACAAGGGGAATACAACCTGACACCTCCAGACTTCCCTAGAAATGCAAACAGAGTTACCGAGGCGTTCTGTTTAATAGAATTGTGCGTATTTTAGGAGTGTTGTTGATCTTTCACAGACATCTGAGATGGAACTTTCTTTTTGGTAGGTGGTTCAAAGATGGTCAACCACTTGGAGAGGAGGCTGGACACAAGGTCTTATTAAATGGACAGAAACTTGTCATCTCTCAAGCTCAAGTGTCAGACAGTGGCCGCTATAAATGTGTGGCTGCAAACAAGGCGGGAGAACATGAAAAGGAATTTGATGTTACAGTGCACGGTAGGTTACTCAAGGTGGGCGGGAAGCAGCAGACTGCTTTTATTTCAAATTGCTGGCAAGAAGGTGCTCAAACTTTCTATAAGTGTTTATTTGCATTAGCAGGTTGAAAAACTGGAGAGGAGATTAGATGAAATAGAATCATAGAATGGTTTGGGTTGGACACCAGCTGTGGCAGGGACACCCTCCCCTGGATCTGGAAGTGAAGCTGCACTTACCTCTGGGATATTGCATCTGTATATTTAAATGCACGTGTTTAAATGAGGCATCGTTTTTGTTTCTGGTGTATTTTGCAGTTCCTCCAACCATTAAATCAGCTGGGCCTTCTGAGAGAGCAGTTGTGCTCCACAAGCCTGTGACGCTGCAGTGCATAGCCAGTGGCATCCCCAGCCCTTCCATAACCTGGTTAAAAGATGGACAGCCAGTAAACACAGCCAGGGGAAATATCAGAGTAAGCATGATTCTTTTATGGGATCCAAACCATGGAAGATAATTGCAGTAAGTTATACATGTTAATGCTTCTTTTCCTTTTGCTTCCCTCACACTGTGATACAAAAGTGCTTAAGATCATCCTGCAGAGTGAGATCTTTTTACCTCATTAGGGTGGTGTCTCAGGTAATAGCAGGGTTTAGTAGACTGAATCCCATTAGACACCTTATATCAGGAGAGTCCATGAGTGGAAATGCAGAATCTGTCTCCTTCCAGTTGTACTTTGCCTTTCAAGGTCAAATGGTTATCTGTTGATTGTGAGGTGGCTCTAGCCACTCAGCCCTGTGAGGTGGGATTAGCTGAGCTGTTCTATAATCACTGAAGCAGCTACATGTAATTCCCTTCTCCTGGTGAGATCCTGCCTTCCCATGAAGAGCCCTCCCCAGTGCTTGCATGTTGCGGGGGTGAGTGCTTGCAGTGGCTTTGGTTTCCTGTGGCTGGAGCAGTTTTTAGCATCTAGCCTGCAGTTTCCTCTGCCTGCCTGCCCCTTGCCAGCCGGGTCTCCTCACACCTGTACAGCTCCTGATGCTGCTGTCTCAGGAACACTGAAATCTCTGACCCAGCAGTTTCCTCTTTCCATGGGCCGGGGTTGGGAGGGGATGAGCCCGGCCGCGTCTGTTCGCCCTCTCGCCGAGCGGCTGTGCCGGGACGGTGGTGTCACACAGCTCCTCTCTGTGTTTGGGAACAGCTGGAGGCCTCGGGCCGTGTCCTGCAGCTTGGCAAGGCCCTGCCTGGAGATGCCGCCCGCTACACCTGTGTGGCCACCAACGCTGCGGGGGAGGCCCAGCAGCACACCCGGCTCCACGTGCACGGTAACGCAGACAAACGGGGCTGTCCACGCAGCTCTTGCACCTGGGCTCACTTTTCTCTGGGCTTTTCTCCTGGCTCTGTACATCCACCTCTCAGTTCTCTTTCTCTGTCCCACTCCATTAGTAAGGAGTGAGGGCAAAAACTGGCTTTTATAGAGTTTGGCGTCTCTCCTGTGATACCAAAGGACATAGAAATGAAGGAATAAATGTCTTTCCAGGTACCTCTGCTGCTCAGAGGTATCCCAAAGAGCCAAACACATTCCTACTAACCCACCCCTTGAAGGGTGCTCTGTGTTTCTGAATCAATGTGTAATATGCCACCACTGGCATTACTAATTTCATCCAAGCTTTTTGTGGATATTGGTATTCCCTGTGACCCTGCAATGGGAAATTTTTACAGGAATAACTTTTCTGAGAAAGGAACATTTTCTTGTGAGGGGATTTTTCAGCCTGTTTAAAAGGAATTTTATTTTTCAGCTAAAAACAGTACAAAAAGAATCAGGGAAACTCGGGAAGCTGTCGTTTGTGTGTGAATTTAATAAATGCTCTCACCATGATTTACATATATTTGGCTCAGAAGTGGTCACGAAGTGTTGTGCATTGCTGATGAGACCCAGTCCTTAAAGGAGGTGTGGGAATCCTCAGGAGGCGCAGGAATAGACTGTGGCAATATTCTCACAGAGTATGGCTGTGTTGACTTTTGTTGCCAAACCAAGCCAGTAACTGGAAAATGTTAAACTGAAGCAAGGAGAGGTTGCAGAGTCTCTGTGGATGAGACTTAGAAAGAGGAGCCACACTCGGACTGTGGTAATTGCATCACAAGTAATTTCAGTGTCAGTCCCATGCTCATAAAGCTCTCCTTTGCTGTCAGTCTTCATGTTCAAAGTGTCATTATGTGGTGTTTCTGTCATGTTCCAGATTTCAAAACTTCAGGAAGGTAAAAGCTGTCTACACACTCAGTTTACTGTCACCAAGTAACATGAGAGGAGCTTGCCACAGGAAAGAATTGCTGTTCTATGTTGTGTACCCATTACTGGCAAATCTACTTTAAGTTCCATTTTTCCTAAGAAAAAAAAAATTAACAAAAATAATGTTTTATTCCTCTTGCCACTAATGAGATTATATAATTAGAGAGTATTCCCATTTCAGACATGAACTTTCTGGAGAAATTCCTCGGTCATCCAGCATTTGGAGCTTGTGCAACTCATTGCCCAAAGTTTCTCTGAGGGTAGATGACTTTGTGATTGGATGCTCTGCTAGCTGGGTGGCTGAATTAATGAAAACCTGCTGCCTTTGTCTTTTCCCAGAACCACCCAGTCTGGAAAATGCAGGAAAAATATTAAATGAAACAGTGGTGGTGAATAATCCAATCCATCTTGAATGCAGAGCATCTGGGAACCCTTTGCCAGGTATCCATGTGCACCTCGGGGAACATTTCGTAAAAGGTTTCACTTTCATGTGTCTTTGGGAAGGAATGGATATGCTGAATGTGGAGCTAAATGTGTGGTTTTAAACCAGCTAGAAGCTGTGTGATGGGAAATGTCAATGTATGGGCTGACATGGAGGAAAAATTGAGGAATTCAGTGATGCCCACTGATAAATGAGTGAAAACACATCACAAGGATAATCTGTTCTCTTGTGATGCCCTGTCCACAGGCAAGAGCACTGTTGGATTTCTACTGAATGAGCTTTAAACACATCCACTTTTATCTCCTGGCAGCTCAGTATTTGTTAGTGTAAGGCAGAGCTGAAATACTTCGTGGATTGAGTGTGCCTGTTAAGCGTGCCTGTGTCTATGACTTTTTTAATGTATGGGTTTTGTTACCTGATAAGATATAAAAAGACATGTTATTATGAGAGAAATTTGCTGTATTAATTATTGCAGAGCAAAATGGGAGGAATAGTTACACAGAGCTTATATCTAATACAGCAAATTATTCTTGTGCTGATTATAGCAACATTTTCAGAAGAAAGGTGTTATTTTATTACATTTCAGATATGCATCCAGCTTCTCCTTTTCTGCCTTTTAAAGAATTAATTCGCAGCTAAGTATTATTTTCTAGAATAATTCATACTGACATTAAAAAAAACATTGAGGAAGTAAAATGTTATAAAAGCATAACAATTTTATATCTATTTTACACTCCTTTTAAAAATTTTGTTCTCCTTTTTTCCTCCAAATTTTCAGTTATTTTAGAACAAACAATTAAAACAATGGATTTCAGATAATTTATGCAATAAGAACGATTTGGTTGCCCCTGGTGTGATGCGATGTCACATCCTACTGTCAAGATATAGCTTTAGTCAGGAAAGTGAGAGCACAGCATGCCACTGGAAAAGAGAGAAGCTGTGTGCAAGTCTTGTTTATCAGTCAGGCCAGAGCACTTCGTGGGTGTGAGTGTTTCCCCAAAACCCCTTGTGTATTACAGATAATCATTCCATGACTAGTAATTTCATCTAAGTAGTGAAGTGGTGCCAGCAAAGCCTCAGTGACCCATTCTCCTGATGGATGGTGCCATCTTTTGGCTGAGATGCAAAATCCGCAGATTTTCTTGGTTGTCAACTTCCTATAAAATTTTCTTCTGCAGTAACACCAGTTTTCTGCTCTTTATTTTCAGTTTTTCAACCTGCCGGTTGCACTTTTATTTGGTTGCTTACATTTTGATTCTTTGTCTCAGGTAGTTCAGTTTAATGTAGTCATACTTTAGGGTAAAAGGTAAAAAATTTTGATATATATTGTAGAATCCTTGGGTAGATCCCCTGTATTATAGTATCCCTGGATGGTTTGGGTTGGAAGGGACCTGAAAGCTCATCTCCTTCCATCCCCCTGCCATGGGCAGGGGCACCTTCATATTTTTATGTGGTTTTAAACAGCTGCTCTTTACCTTGGTATAAGATAAATAAATTTCCCATAATTTGCTTTGCCTGATAATTTTTCAATTTCAGAACACTTTTCCGTAAATATATGGGGGATGTGGATCATAGTGTCAAGTTTGCTGTTGAATTCTGAGGCATAGTCAGTATATTGTACAAATCTTCCAATTTCCTAATTTTCTGTTACATTTTATTACTCTTAATCGCGATTACCACTGCCATTGACTGTTTAACGTTGGCGTTGTGCGTGAAAGCTGAGGTGGCCGGTGTGGCAACTCCATGGTGCCGTGCTTGTCGGGGTTGTCAGTGACTTGTCCTCATTCCTCCCCCACAGCCGTGTCGTGGTCCAAGGACGGGCGCGTGCTGAGTGACAGAGGACAGGTGCTGCACATCGAGGGCGCGCAGGTGGCCGACTCCGGCCTCTACAGGTGCCTGGCTTCCAACGCCGCGGGCGCGGCCGAGCTGCTCTACAGCCTGCAGGTCCATGGTGAGTGCAGAACCACGGAACTGTCACTCCTGGCGCTTGGGAAACACCTCTGAGAGCACTGAGTCCAACCGTTCCCCCAGTGCTGCCAAGGCCACCACTGACCCATGTCCCCAGGTGCTACATCCACACGGCTTTTAAATCCCTCCAGGGATGGGGACTCCACCACTTCCTGGGGCGGCTGTGCCGGTGTCTGACTACCCTGTCCCTGAAGAAGCTTGTCCTAATATCCAAATTAACCTCCCCACCCGTGGCCCAACTTGAGGCTGTTTGCTCTTGCCCTGTATTGTGACACTTAGGAATAACACAAGCAAGCTCCACCTTTGCTTTCCTCCTTTTCCAGTCTGCTTAACAGACTTGGTGTCACTCATCACATGATCACATAATCCCAGGGTGGTTTGGGTTAGAAGGGACCTTACAGCCCATCCAGTGCCACCCGCTGCCATGGGCAGAGACACCTTCCACTATCCCAGGTTGCTGCAAGCCGTGTCCAGCCTGGCCTTGGACACTGCCAGGGATCCAGGGGCAGCCACAGCTTCTCTGGGAATTCCATTCCAGGGCCCTCACCACCCTCGCAGCCAGGAATTCCTTCCCAATATCCCGTCTAACCCTGCCCTCTGGCAGTGGGAAGCTGTTTCCCCTTGTCCTGGCACTCCATGCTCTTCACTCTTTTGTTTTCACAGTGACATTAGAATAGGTGTTTTGAATATGGAAAATGTGCTAAGGGAAGGCATTTCTAGGAAGAATGAATTTGTGGAAGAGGTACTTTGTGTAAGGGATCACTCGAGCAGTTTGGAGGGCCTGGTAGTTGCTGGGGTTTGTTGTAGGTGACTTTGAAGCTCACAGTAGACAAAGGACACAGATCAAATGCTCTTTGATAATACAAGAGTTTTAAAGAAGAATATGCTGTGTCTAATAAGATGAAGTGGAAGTGTGGGTGTTTGCTGACATGAGACACCTGAACAAAAGCCAAATTGGAGCTTTTCCAGTGATTTCAGTGGCTTTTGGATGTGGCCGTAATCCAAATTCTTATCTTTGATACTTGCATGTGCATGTAGCTGGTTTTCTGTGGGAGTCTTCCATGTGGAAGTGTGGCCCAAATTCGGCACAGTGTCCTCAGCTGAGATGCACAGAGTATATAGTTCCTATTAATGTTAATTAATGACTTGGGCAGTGCGTTTCCATGGATTTAATGACTGTCATGGGAAAAACTGATGGCACAAGATACAGTCAAAGGCAATTAACCCCACCCAGTGATAATTCCCAGGAAATCCTTAGAGCTAAGGTAATTATTCTAGTTAAATGGAAAATAACCCCTCAGTACGTGTGTCTTTTTAGGGGTGGCAGAATTTCAGCAAACATGTCCAGACTTTTCTAGGGAACTAAAATTTTCTGACTAAGACACAGAGCTTTCTCTTCTAGAGCAAGAGTATGTGTGCAGTTGCAGCCACAACTAAAGGCATCAAAGGAACTAATTGTATCAAACTCCTGTCCATGAACCTGCTTCGTTCAGCTGGTGTCCTGACAGTGGAATTCACTATCCACAGGTTTATCATCCACTGTCCTTAGAGTTCATGAGTTTGAGAAGACAAAACGTGAGGGTTTTGCCTTCTTTACCAGTGGAAGCAATGACTCCTTAATGGAGAGCAGGCTCAAATGCCAAGTACTGAAAGTTTTGCTGTGTTTATGGAAAGGCTGCTCTAGATTTCCATGGGCACCTGCCTTGGTCTTATTCACCAATTTCTGCTGTTAATAGTGTTATCAGACCTTTTTGGCATTAAAAACAATGCTTGATACTGCAGGCTTAACACTGAATGGAACCAGGCAGGCCAACTGAAGGAAGCAGGTGGAATTTCAGTTTAGTTAGAATTCACAGGATTTCATCGTATTAATTTTTTTCACTTCTTTCTCCCCACTATTGCTTTCTCAGGCATTTGAGAACAATGAATGCCATTGCACTGTAATAGGAGGAACTCTGTGTGTGGGAAAAAGATTATAAAATTATAAAATCCTGTGCCTTTTTTCTGCCCTTACTGCTGTTACTGAAATACACGTACGAGTGAGGAGAATCACAGAATCATGGAATGGTTTGGGTTGGAAGGGACCTTAAAGCCCATCCACTTCCACCCCCTGCCATGGGCAGGGACACCTTCCACTATCCCAGGTTGCTCCAAGCCCCGTCCAACCTGGCCTTGGACACTTTCAGAGATGGGGCAGCCACAACCTGAGTTACAGGCTCTTAGATGCTGCTAAATTCATTAACGGATCTTACTTTCAGTGCAGAATTTTATACAAGTTTTCTCCCCTCATGCAGGGGGGTATGTATGAGTAGCTCACACCATTCTCATCTCTTTGCAGGAGTGACTTTAAGCATTAAGTTTTCATCTGATACTGACTTTTAACCTTTATCAGTAAGTTATTAGTGATAGGCGCAAATAGAGTAGTTTTGATTCTCCTAGTACTTGAAACATCTTTCTTTTTTGATGATTCTTGTCTCCCTTTCTAGCAGAGCCCTACAACATTTGCTAGACTGTGTGCCTAGAGTAAGTGCTTTAGGTATTCTATTGCAATGTTTTGTGTCATCAGACAGGCAGATGTTTTCCAGTCTAATCCGGTAAACGCTTCCATATGCTCTGCCAGGCCAATTTATCACTCTGTGTATGGATTTGCTTTATGTGGTTTATATGGTAAACTCCTTTCTTTAGTCCTCACCACCCCTAAAGCCTTTCACGATGTCTAAATGGAATAGTAGAAAAGTCTGAGGGAATATTTTCTGGCTTTATGGTGTGGTTCCTGGGTTTCTCAGCTGTCCTCTGGGCTGTGGGCCCAGTCCCACATACCTTGCTCACAGTAGCTTCACTGCAGTTATGTGCCTGCTTGTGCAAGGGGAGAGCAGGATCTGGCACAGAGCAAAGACGTGACAAGAGTTCAGTAGGAATAACATGAGAAAAGAGAAATAACATGCAAAACTAGGCAGCCTATTTAATTTCATTGTGATTAATACTCTTATGTAGCTGTTACAGCTCTTTTTCTGTGGGTTTTTTTTCAGTCCCTCCATCCATCTCTGGCAGCAGTGACATGGTGACAGTGGTGGTCAATAATCCAGTGAGATTGGAGTGTGAAGCCAGAGGCATCCCTGGCCCTATCCTAACGTGGCTGAAGGATGGGAGCCCTGTGTCCAGCGTCAGCAATGGACTCCAGGTAGCAGGGTCAGATCCTGCTCGATCTATGGCGTTCACTGTTGTGGGACGAGGCTTTTAAGTCAATGCAGTTTAATGGAAGAGAATAAATTGGAGGATTTGAAATAAAAATATAAGGCTTTTTGCTCTGGGTTGTTTGTGTGAGTTAGCTCCAGTACTGTGTGAAGTGGAAGACAGAGATATATTGAAATAAAGTGGTCCTTTCAGCTAATGTCATACTGGGTAAGTTGCATCAACAAATTTTCCACTTACTGGGAAGAAGAGGAAATTGGACCAAATTCCTCTGCTGAAGAGCTCATTACATACAACAATAATTCAGAAAAGAAAACCAGCCACTGATATATAAGAAGATATTTCAGAGATAAAATGAGAGGCCGTGGTTGGTTTTTGGAAGCTGATTTTGTAATCTGAAAGGGAAGAGGGGAAATTTGTGTTCTGTGGGGACAGCTCAGGGAACAGATGAAAGGTGTGACAGCATGTTTGAAGCTAGTGAGAGGGAGGGGTGTCCAGATCCTGCAAAGTCTTGAGGATGCCAGGAGTTCCCTAGGGACTGGCATGAAGTTAGAGTTCTGCTTTTGCAAGTCTGGGTTAGAAGAGAACATTGGAGTGCAGGGAGATGGTGAGAAGCAGTGGCAAGACAAGTGTTCCATTTTGAAATAAACCCTAAGAGCTCCCCCTGCCTGTGTCGGACACTGGGGTGTGTCTGAAGGTGCTGTGCTCTCATTGCAGGTCCTGTCGGGGGGCCGGGTGCTGGCACTGCCCAGTGCCCAGCTCAGTGACACAGGGACGTACACGTGTGTGGCACTCAACGCTGCGGGGGAGAGCCAGAGGGACATCGACCTCCGTGTATATGGTGAGTGACAAATGTCTTTCTTTTGGTCCTGAGAGCTATTCTTGGAGCTTTAATTTAACACACTGGGCCTAGACCCTGAGCAGCACTGAGTAAAAACAGTCCCAACCCATAATGGGAGGCTAGGTGAGGAGGAGGGATGTGTGTATGGAAGTTAAAACATATATATGTGCATCCACCCTCATTTACTAAAGCATGTGGGTGTGTCGTTCTGTGTATCCTTGAAGAAATGTAACTGCAGCAGTGAATTTACAAGTTTAATTCATAAAAGCTCATTTATAAACGATAAAAGAAAATATGTGTTTGTGTAAAACCAGGTAGATCTGCCAGGTGAGAGATATGCTTGGGGCCAGTGCTCCGTTGTCTTTTTTGCACCAGAAGGAGTCACTTGGGAGTTCCCCATCCAGCTCTGCAGTTCCCATACCATTCCCGAGCCTTGCTCTGCCTGCCTAAATGGAGGGGACTCTTTGTGCTGAATAGTGATACAGTGTTGAGCCCAGCCAGTCAGCTCTGTCTCCTTCAAGGAGCAGGAAAGAAGTGTTTTTTTAGTTTGTCAGTTTTCCAGATTGTCAGTAAGTTAATTCTGAAATCTTTTTGCCTGAACTTGTGTAAATTTGTCCTCCCTTCTGATTTGGACAATGCTCTCAGACATGTGGTGGGACTGTTGGGACTGTCCTGTGCAGGGCCAGGAGTTGGATTTTGGTGATCCCTGTGGGTCCTTCTAACTCAGCATATTCTGTGATTCTGTGCTTTCTTGTAGCTTGTGTGAGTTTCATGCTGGGTTTTTTGTAACTTGTATCAGATGACTTTTCATATTCATAGAATCATAGAATTGTTTGGGATTGAAGGGAGCTTAAAGCTCACTCAGTGCCACCCCCTGCCATGGGCAGGGACACCTTCCACTATCCCAGGTTGCTCCAAGCCCCATCCAGCCTGGCTTTGGACACTTCCAGGGGTGGGGCAACCACAGCTTCTCTGGGCACCCTGTGCCAGGGCCTCTCCACCCTCACAGAGAAGGATTCCTTTCCAATATCCCATCTAACCCTGCCCTCTGGTAGGCACTCTTAATTGTCCTGTCCCTCTAGGCCCTTGACCAAAGTCCTTCTCCAGTTCTCCTGGAGCCTCTTCAGGCACTGGAAGGTCACCCCACATTGTGTTCTCAGAGCCCGTGGGTGCTGTGCCAGCAAGAATGCCGGGGAGTGTGACTGTAGCAGGTTTTGAATTCCCTTGGACAGCTCAGAGGATTTTTCCACCAGTGAAATGAGGATGAAGAATAATCTGACATCAGTTTTAGAAATGTTACAGTACTGGATGTGTAGAAAGGCATTTAGAATTGAGGCACCTTTGTGGTTTTGCTTCTGCTTTCAGGAGGTCAGTGCTTGGACTCTGCCAGTCTCCAGCATTATGTCAATCCCATGTGGAAAACCTTGCGAGAAAAGTGAGGAGTTTGGATGGAGTCTAAGCAGGGACAGCTAGCCGGGTTATTTGTTCCTGAGTTTGGCTTTCAGAGTTGTCTCCCTTGGTTAAGGATACCCCTGACTGAAGTCCTGGTGACTTTTGCATCTGGAAGGGGCAGTTCAGAAATCCAGGCCTCTGCTGTGGCAATTGAGTCTAGGTTAATATGGGCTGGAACATTTTATGTCTAGAGGAAGGAATATCAGGGTCTCATTTGGAGTTCAAGGACAGGTGTGTATATCTGTGTAATGTGATATAGATATATTTATTATTCCTCTTTTATTTTGTGGAAATATAATAATATTATATAATAATATATAATATTTTCTCTGTCCATTTTAGCTGGAGGAAATGAAAAGAGTTAGGAGTTGTGTATGTTTAAAATTAGTGTTACATTAGAAGCTGGCCAAGGTTGAGCTCAGCTGCAGGACCAGCTTGAGTGAGGCTGTCACCAAAAAGTAATATTGCTCTTCAGATTTGCCTCATAAGGGCAATCTAATTAAGAAGCCACAGGAGGAAAATAATTTGGAATACAGTTGGAGCTGGGTTGGTTGGAAATGTGCACTGAGCCAGGAGTTGGAACAAGCTCGGTTACTTACAGTTACTATGAGCATAATTAGATTAATTTTAAACCCCATTCCTTCAGAAATAAATGCTTTAGTGTCTGTCTCTGTGTCGTAAACTCAGTTTCCTTTTGAGCACATTTCCATTCATTTAGGCGAGAGGAAAAGTAATTCGCGGAAAAGTCTTTGGAAATAAATTTGCCTTCTGCAGGAATGGATCAGCTTCCAATTCTCAGTTCTACAATACTCATAAAGAATCTGGGCCTTTGTGAGTTCTAGAAAGAAAAAAAGATAAACAGATTTTTTTTTTCCACTTACTATATTTCTTATCCACAGAGACCAGGCTTTTGCCTAAATTATTTCCAAACTGTGAAATCAGCAACTCTGCTCTATACTTCCTGGGCAAGAAACACAAAGCTTGATTGTTCCTGGTCTTTTCAGGCCACCTCGAGAGCTGTCTTGCTGTCCCCTGAGTGCCACTTTGGGACACGTTCTGGTCTTCTGTGTGTGATTAACCCAGTGTCCTTGTTCTCACAGACAGTCCCACTGCCTCCCTTGTCACCCCAAGGTTCTATGCACTCAGACCCTCAGTGTCTGGGGTAATGGATCCCAGAACTAAAGGGCAAAGGAAATGTGACTACAAAGGTTCTTATATTTGGTCCTAGTCAACTTTTTTGGGGGACAGTATTTCTTCTGTATTCTTTTTGACTCCAGCCATTAACACTTTCCCCATGGAAAATTGCTGACTTGCTGTGTTCCAAGGTTTAGTTCTCAGTTGTCTTCTCTGTTACTTTTGTTTTTCTGATTGTGGAAACACAAAAATTAAAAATGGGGGGAAAAAATGTGTTTTTTTAAGTCCTGACACTGTTCAAGAACGGCTAATGGGTTTCAATTGAAGTGTCCAGTGTTTTGGGGTTTTTTATTTCTACACAGAAAACTTTCCTTCCAAAAGCAGACTTTTCTACTGTCTGATTTGGAAATAATAGTGTAATAATGAGGTTATCACGGAACTGCAGGACAAATGTAAATATAGTGCTCAGTGCCAACAACTGCAATAATTAGTAGGTCCCACACAAACCTGATATGGGAGCTAATTGTAGATTGCAATTTGTTGATTAAGTCATTAACCCATCGACTTGCTTGCCAACCATGTAAGTTCTCATTCTGTCAGCTGTGTTTGGCCATCCCTGGACAAATTCTCTGTAAGTCGGAGTTTTCCTTAAAGCTGAGTATCCTTCTTGGCACTGTCTGGAACAGCTTAAGACATTTTCAGCTTCTGGGGCGGATTGTTATCTTGTGAGCTTTTTCACTCAGCAGCTCTTTTTCTTTCTATCAGGAAAGCGTTTCCCCATTTTTATATACTAGGGATTTTCCTTTCTAGCTGTGTTTCAAGGGGGTTTTTTGCTAGTCTTGGCTTATCCATATGATTTCTCTGTAGCTGATACCTCACTAGTGTGTGTTTTGTGTGGAAGATGTTCTGTAAGTAACAAAAATGATTATTGTGGTTTTTGTGGTATAAAGGCGACTGAAGTTGTGTGTCAGAAAGGTGTGTCATTTTATCTTTGCTAAGTGAAGTTGCTTAACTCCACATCATGTTTGCTTTGAGAAGCCTTCAGTGCCCAAAGGTCCCTTGATTTGAGCAATAGGACAAGAGGAAAAAGCCTCAGGTTGTGCCAGGGGAGGTTCAGGTTGGATATTAGGAAAAATTTCTTCACAGGAAGTATGGCCAGGCACTGGCACAGCTGCCCAGTGCAGGGGTGGAGTTGCCATCCCTGGAGGGATTTAAGACCTGTGGATGTTGCCCCTGGGGACAGTGCTGGGGAATGGTTGGACTCGGTGGTCTCAGAGGGCTTTTCCAAGGTAACCAAGTGTGTGATTGTGTTGGTGCAGTTCCCCCTGACATCGTGGGCGAGGAGCAGAACGTGTCGGTGCTGCTGGGCCAGGCCCTGGAGCTGAAATGCCATGGCAGCGCTGTGCCCCCGCCCCGCCTCACCTGGCTCAGGGACGGGCGGCCCTTGCTGGAGAAGCCAGGCCTGAGCATCTCTGGAGATGGGAGCATGCTGAAGGTAAACTGGGTGGGCAGGGCGTGCTGGGGTTCCTTCCTGGGGAGTTACACCCTCCGTGGAGGTGGGACAGCTCTGGGCTCTCTGGGGCAGCAGAGAGTAGTGTGTGAGGAGGGAGGGATGCCAGAGACCCTGGCTGGCTGGGTACAGAGCTTCCTGGATTCCTGCTCTATTATTAATATTCAGGGAGACATATGTAAAAATAAAATTGAAACCTGAGCCCCCTCTCGCTGCACGTTTCATGAGTAATTATGTAGGAAGAGGAAACCTAGGTTTTCCTTTTGTCCCCAGATTGAAGGAGCTCAAGTGCAGGACACTGGACGCTACACTTGCGAAGCGACAAATGTTGCTGGGAAAACTGAGAAGAACTATAATGTCAATATTTGGGGTAAGATTTATTAAGCTTATTCCAGGAATGGAAACGAAGCTCAGAGCTGAATTACGATGTGAGACATTGAAATCCTCTGTAGTTCATCGACACTCGGTTGCTGAGGCTTGTGCAGGGAGATGTTGTTGTATTTGCTGTATTTGAACAGGCCCAAGACAGTGCACACATTTTTTAAATTGCTTTAATTTAGTTCTAAATTAACACCAGTTAGTCCACAGGCCTTTGTTGGGCTTGCAGGAATGAGAGTAGTTAGAGCCAAAGCTAGTGAGTGGCATCCCTTCTCATGGCAGAGGGTTGGAACAAGATGATCTTTAACATCTCTTCCAGCCCACACCGTTCTGTGATCTATGATTCTATGATAAAGACCTGCATTTGGATCCATAGCTTTAATGCCATTTAAAGTAACATACCCACTTTCCACTTACTGAAATGCTGAAGCATTGGAAATTCAGATAAATAAAAGCTCCCTTATCTAGTTTTATTTGCTCTACAAACTTATTGGTGCTGAATCATAAAAACAGCTTTAATAATTTTTTTCTATGGCTCTATGATGAATGTGGCTTAGGACATTATTTTAATAATTGCTTTTGGGGGAGTTTTCTGCACCATAATTTTCTTCTCATATACAAATTGAAATGTCCCTTTTTTGCTATTATAAATCAATTTCTTGCTTTGGAGTTACAAGACTAGAATTACCTACGAGGGTTTGTAAGACTAAAATGACATTTTTCAGTACAGATTTCAAGTCTGTCATTATTAAAAGACCCATTCATGGCATTTAATTTAGAGGTGAGTATTGTAGTACCATGCCATTTTCCCATGCTGAAGCAAATATCATTTACTGTGCAGGTCAGCCTCTGCTCTCCTCTCTCCCTCCCAGACTTTTGCACAGGACCTTTGCTGGAGGGATTTGGATTTATTCCTTTGTGCAGTAAGACCATTCCAGTAGGGTTTGAGTGGAGGGATAATTCTTTGCTAGTTAGAAGCTTTGATGGGGTAAGCTGCATAGAAACCACAGGCTGCCTGTGAAAGCCATCTGTGGATAATTGTTTGGAATTATAGTTTTCATTTACACCGCAGCACCCAAAGTCCTCCTTGCCATATTTTGAAGTTTTAAATCCAGGAAATGCATCCTTCTGAGGATTGATGAGATCCTGAGAGCTAAGTGTGGATCCAGGAGCCAGCCCATGAGTTAAATGAAGAGAATAGCACAGGCTTGTCCTGGTTGGAAGCAGGACAAATAAAGGGTAAAGCAGACAGTACCATAAGGCCCTTGCCAGTGTTGTTTCAAACCCCACGCATCTGGTTGCTGCTGGAGAGCTGGAGGTATCAGAAGGAGAAGCTGGCTACTGTCACATGCATTAAAAAAGTGCTGCATAAGTTGTTCACCAGGGAGGTTTTATTTGCCCGGTTCAACCTACATTCTCCTCTGCTTTTTTTTTGGTCTCTACCTACTCTATTTTCATCTGATGAAAATGGTTCCCTGATTCCTAATAGGCAATTAGCCCTTCCCTAGGGATTGAACCAAAGTGCTTTAAGACTTTGAGAATCAGGGTAAAACACTGATCCCTTTTGTCTGCAGCTGGTTTAGAGTCACAGAGCTGTAAAGCAAAGTGATCCTTCTGTTCAGGAGGGTGATCAGAGGGGTTGGATCCATAGCCTTGGATGTGGCAGCCAATGTGCTGATGCGGGAAAAATGTAGGCTGAACTTTAAAAGTCACTGACGATGATCTCTGTGGGTTTATTAGCTGAGGCCATGAATGAGGCAGGCTCTTAGAGCTGGAGTCACTTGACGAAGTTGCCCATACAGGCTTTGTTCAGTAAAGTCCATTAAAGGCAGCCCAAGATAAAGACTGTGCATGCAGCAGCCCGCAGAGCCCAGAAGGATGGATGCAGTCATTCCCAAGTGTATTGTTCCCTACCCAGGGCCTGGTTAGCATTGAGGAGACAATCCTTGTCATTGCTTCAGAGATGAATGGGAGAGATTTGCATGAGGGTCATTTGGGGTTTACTGCTGGCTGATAATGTGTTGTTTCAAAGGCTGAACTTGCTTGGCTTTTATTTGCAGTGTCACCAAGTATTTCTGGCTCGGATGACAGCTCTCAGCTGACGGTGACTGAAGGGAGCTTGATTAGCCTGATCTGTGAGTCCAGTGGCATCCCACCACCCAGTCTTACATGGAAAAAGAATGGTGAGTAACTGCCCATTGTCTGTTTTATAAAGCAAATGGGATAATTCTGACCTGCTGGGTTTTCTTTTCATCTTGTGTACATTTTGGATGGTGTGTTCTGAGCTCAAATGTGCAGATATCTGCACGGTCCTGACATTGAATAAAGTGAACTCCAGGAGTAGATTATTCCCTTCTCTCTATCTCACTTCTGCTTGGATTAGGTGTTGCTGTTCCTAAAGATCTAAGAGAAGTGCAGTGCTGAGATTGCTCAGCTGACAAAAACAAATTGTGGAGCGCTTAATATGTTTATTTACCATGGGGCAGCAGGGCAGCAGCACGGTGCCCCATCCCTGGAGGTGTTCCAGACCAGGATAGATGTGTTTTGAGCAAGTGGAAGGTGTCCCTGCCCATGGCAGAGAGTTGGAATGAGATGATCTTTAAGGTCCCTTCCAACCCAAACCATTCTGGGATTGTAAGACTTGTTTGTGGATCCCAGGTGTCAGGGCCGGGGTCACTGGGAGTCCGGTGGTGTGGAACTGAGTCTCTGCCCTGTGATACACTGCATACAGATTCTCTGAGCTGGTTTTAAATCTGCAGCCATGGCATCCTGCCAAGTGGTGAAGATGCACGTAGTTGTAGTATTTGCTTTGGGAATTCACCAAACCCTTTCTCTTACCCCATCTTATTCAAGAGTAGTCTGCACACCTTTTGCTTTAGGGGTTAAAGTTACATTGCCAAACACCTTTTTAGGAATTGGCATAGAAAGCCAGCTATTTTCAGCACCTTCCTTTAAGCACTGACACTGTGGGAGACAGAATATAAGACAAAATAAGATAATTTACTCTTCCAGTGTGGTAATTCCTGTGTTATTAATCAATCTTACTTATATTTGTGTTTTTCTAGGCAGCACAATTCAATATGGTATGTACTTGCTTTAACTAATTTTGGCTTGTGGAAAGAGCAGGTTTTAATTACAGAACACTTTTTCTAATGCGCAACATTTTCAGAGAACAGGAAGTTTTATCAAGTTGTTTTTAAACCCTGTCTCTTGGAAGCCAGAAAGGCATAGTATGACATGTAAATGCACTGCAAGGCTAATGTGTGTACACTTAATGGCAGGAAGGAGACTTAAACCTGCTAGAAAGTCTAGAAAAGCAGTTAGAAAGGAAGAGGAGTAGATTTTTCAGCATATTTGACATTTAATGCACTTTGTAGAGAGGACTTTAAATGCACGAGAGGGAAACGAAGATGAGGCTTGTTAGAAGTATCCATGGCAGGTGCATTCCTTCTGTCACAAAGTCTCCCTGCAAGTTTGGAAGGATGAAGATGGATAATCTGAGATCTCCAAGACTGAAGAATCTGCTCAGAGAATGCAGTGGGAGTTTGCTGTCATGTTTCTGCTGAGGATTTCCTGAGAAGAAGCCTGTGACACAGATGGTGTGAAACCTAAATTATATATTTCTAAGCACTGGCTGTGCTGGGTGAGACAATTATACACTGAAAAATGAGTCACATTTTACTGAAAGTGCTGAGCTTTCTGGTCAGTGGAGTTGTACCATACTCCGGATGGATGTGAGGGAGAGTCAGTGTGCTTTAGCTCAGAGTATCTCACGAAGTCAGTGGTTAATATAGAAAGTCCTCAGGATCTGCTTGTGCCAAGTTCCTGCTCCCTGGGAAGACTCTGACAGGGCATTTCTAAAATGGGCAGTTGTGCAACTCAGTCCTTTTGAATGAGCCAGTGGACTTCACACCATGTGATTTTCTTTTGCTCCTGGCCACTTGTGTGGTTTTATGTGACAGAAGGTCTCTTGCAGGCTCTCCTGTGGTGCCGGAGCCATCGGGAAGGGTGCGAGTGCTGTCTGGGGGCAGACAGCTCCAGGTTGCAGTTGCTGACAGGTCTGATGCTGCATCTTACACCTGTATTGCTTCAAATGTGGCTGGGAGTGCCACCAAAGACTACAGCCTGCAAGTGTACAGTAAGTGCCAGGAAAGCTCCGATCACTTCTGCAGTAAAGTTATGGGAATGTGAGCAGGGCAGTGATGTTGAGCTGCAGGATCTCCAGAGACAGAGTGCTGGCTGTAGGACAATTTAGAGGTAGTTCAAGGAGAGTGTTGGGTCGTTAGAATTTTGGCAATTTGGACCTGTAGCTTGACCAAGACATTGCATGTCCCTGTTGAAAGTGCACAGTCCAGGGATGTAACCCGTTTAGTCTTGTCCCCAAGCTGCAGCAGTGATGACAACTGACTGAACTTAGATTTCCCTTCATTCCCTTAGACCTTACTGTATTTTTGTCAGGAATAAAAGGAGGTATTTTTAAACAGTCCCACAGAGAAGAAAATCTTCCAAAATATGTAGGGATTGACAGTGTTGGGGCAGGCTTTTTTAATTTAATATTTTCTTTTGTTTGCATTTTAAAAATTGCCTGTAAGTTAACATTTTAAAAAAACATTTTTACTTTATGCCGTGAGAGAGGGGGAAAGGAGGTGATTTGTCTTTTACTGGCCCTTCTGCTCTGGAAAATTGACTCAGCAGCAGGTGAAGATTCTGAAGTGCAGCTTACAGTTGACTCCTACGCTGTGTCTCTTGTTCTTCCCTAGCTCGGCCAACTATATCCAACAGTGGTCCCCACCCGTCAGAGGTCATTGTCACCCAGGGAAGTGAAATGTCCCTGGAGTGCGAGGCTCAGGGCATTCCTGAGCCGGCAGTGACCTGGCTGAAGGACGGACGGGCGCTGGGCGGTGGCAGGGACGTGGCGGTGCTGGCCGGGGGCCGTGTCCTGCGGCTGGAGCGCGCCCGGGTGTCCGACACTGGCCGCTATGTCTGCGTGGCCACCAACGCCGCCGGGTTGGCCGACAGGAAATACGACCTCAGTGTTCACGGTGAGCAGGGGCCACCTGGGGCACGTAGAAATTCATCCCCGGGTGGCCAGGCAATGGTGTGGAGCTCAGTGCACCTCCTGGATCTGCTGCGGGGGATGCACCTCCAGTTGCAGTGTTAGGAAAAGCCCAAATCCAAGTTTATAACTCCTGAATATTTTAAAGTTGTAGCCGTCTCTCTGTTAATATCAACCCACCCTGGGTTGCTTCATCGTCCGAGATAACCAGGATATGGTACAATTTTGCATGATATTGCGGTGAATGTCATGGTGGGAAATATTCTGTTGTTGGAGAGAAAAATTAAGGTTTAACGAAGACTACCCTGCTATTCACCCTCAGTAAACTAATATTTGGGTGATGCAACGTTTTGTGAGCAAAAGGAATTTGTATTTCCTCTGAAGTATGGCTTTTCCTTACTCTTTGCTGTAGTTCCCCCAAGTATTGGTGGTTACCTGCAGCTGCCTGAAAACATCAGCATTGTGGAGAAGAATCCCATCTCTCTGGTTTGTGAAGCCTCAGGAATCCCCTTGCCAGCAATAACATGGCTCAAGAATGGGTTGCCCATCACCTTGAACAGCTCGGTGCGAATCCTCTCAGGTACAAAAGCTGAAGGGCAGATGGCAACATCTCACTTTGTCATGCCCAGAAACACACTCCATTAGCTCTCCTATTTATTTTTCTCCACTTCTTCCTCTTCACAGTTGTTTTACTGCTTAAAGAGGAAAAATCTTTGAAAGAAAAAATGACAAAAACCAATGCACATCTTTAATCTCTATGGCTCTGTATATGAGACCAAAGGGAGCAGCAGAGATGAGTGCATGTAAAAGCATTTCTGGCTGTGCTGTTTCTTTGACCTTGGGTTTGCCACTGGCAAGTAGAAATCTCATGACAATAAATTCTGATGGCGTTTCTAATACTCTGTGATAGCCACCGTGCAAAGCCTGCATCATGAACCTAAGAAAACTACCAGACAGGTAAAAAGCTGGGAGGTGTTTAAGAGCTCAGCTAAGACTGCATTTGAAGCTGATAAGCTTCAGGATATTTTAATGAGTGTAACTTTCAATGTTACAGATAGTCCTGTCCTCTGCTTTCCCTTTTTTGCATATGATACGTGGAAAAAGGAGTGGGTGTATGATTATTTCCCAGTATGAACCTGGCTCTGGGAGGTGCTGTGCATTCCTTTCTGTGTCAGGTTGCCATCAACAAAAATAACATCTTCTGGGCTTGATTGTTTCTGTCCTGTCTGTTGCTTTCTACACCCACACTAATCTCACCTCCCAGATAGAGAGTCGGGAAGGGAGAGACAAAGAAAAGGTAAATTGTCTCTGGATGTTGGCTGTGTGGGAGGGGAAACATGCCAGGACTTGGGGACTTAGTTTTCCTCCAAACTTTGTGCTTCAGAACGCTACACGTTGTGGTAGTGAACTGTAACCAGCATGGCACTTGGAGCTTTATTTGAGCTTGTAAGCTGTGAAAAAACAACAAAAATCCTCCTCTAATTTTGAAGTTAAATACTTTGCCAAAGGAAGATTTTGGTTCTATTGATTGAAAACATACTTGGCGTTGTAGATAATTTCAGTGTGTGGACACACTGCTGGCAGCTTTAAGTCAGTTAATTCAGATCATGGAATCAGAGAATATTCTGGCCTGGAAGGAACCCACAAGGACCATCTAGTCCAACTCCTGGCTCTGCACAAGACACCCCAACAACCCCACCCAGTGCTTGAGAGCATTGTGCAGATACTGATGTTTGCTTTTGATGATCCTTCCTGCATATCTTCTAGGAAAAATAAAAAAAATCCACAGTACCCCATCTGCTTCCCATGCAGCCCGTGCCCTAAGCTGCATATTGGCTTTAGGAAGGAGAAGAGCTTTTGTTTAGCCAAATGTAGAAAATCTGTCCTGCCTCAGCACTGGAGGGCTGGGTCTGCTCTGGTGTGTGATGCCTGGGAAGGTCACAGTCTCCTGCAGGCAGGTTTCTGCTTCTGCTTTGGCCTTGTGCAAGAGTGGATGGGAGAAGGGATCAGAGAGACATGAGGCTGGAAGACCTGAGCCTCTCTCAGTCTCCCAGTGCTTCCTCCAGCAGGCACAATTCCTTGGGCAGAGGCACATCCAGTAACCAGCTCAGTAGTTTGTTCCTCCAAGTGTATGACCAGGATCATTGCTTTCTGGGCTATGTCCCAACAGTGATAGCCACAGGCAGGAGCTGCCCAGGGCAGGTGTGGTGTGGATTAGGGAATGGTTGCTGATGGGAGAGCTGCTAACCAGAAACTGAGAAAAGCTGCAGGCTGGCCACCACCTTTGGTTTCACATTCAAATGCTCCCTAATGTTTGTTTTGCTGTTCCTCTGCCAAAAAGCAAGGAAAGAAAAGTTACTCTGCTATGGCAAAGCAGGGATATTCCCGGTCTTTGGTCAAACAGATTTGCAGATCTTCCTTTTGAATGAACGTGTCTGTGCAAAGGTGACCTGACAACTGCAGAGTTAAGAGGAATCTGTTTTTTTAAACCGTTGCATGTAAACCAGTGCTATTATCACCTGTTATTAGTATTATTGATGGCACAATTAATGCAAATGCTGGAAGGGAGAACTGGAATTTTATTCCCTATCTATACATATGAAAATACCTTAAGGGTATTTATAACACAAGGTGTTTATAAAAATGAGCTTATTTTTGTGTGTACACGTGTACACACATAAAAAGCACTGATGAGGCATTACTAATCTTCCTGAATATTCATGTAGACTATCAGTATAGCAAAGCACTCTTTTGAGTGAAAACCCAGCTGTCTGAGGCACTGTGTGATGTCCCAGTTTCCTGCCCAGAAGTGTGTGTTGCAAGCACGGCATTCCTGCCACATCCCAAGTGCCGATCCATGAATCCCATGCAGTGGAGCAGGGTGTGTGTGCCCTGCCCAGCCCTGGGATGGTGCTGGGTGACAGAGCAGGACTCTGATGCTGTTTTGACTGTCTCAGGGGGCCGGACGCTGCGGCTCAGCCCTGCCGATGCTGCGGACGAGGGACGTTACACATGTGTGGTGACCAATGCTGCAGGGGAGGCCAGGAAGGACTTCCACCTCTCTGTCCTGGGTGAGTACCTGCTCGTGTTTGGGGCAGCACAAGAGAGGGGTTTGTACAGTAAGGGGGAGGGCATTCTGTATACTCCGCTGGTATTTTAAAAAATATTATGCCAAAACATACATCCTTAGGGAAAAAAATAAGTGAATTTGATACCACAGACAGAAAATTAGGTAGTAAAGAGAAGCTTCTTCTACATAGAATCATAGAAACCTGGAACGGTTTAGGTTGCACGAGACCTGAAAGCACGCCTCATTCTACCCCCTGCCATGGGCATCACTATCCCAGGTTGCTCCAAGCCCTGTCCAGCCTGGCCTTGGGTACTTTCAGGAATGGCAACCTGTGCCAGGGCCTCCCCACCCTCACAGGGAAGGATTCCTTCCCAATATCCCGTCTAACCCTGCCCTCTGGCAGTAGGAAGCTATTCCCCCTTGTCCAGTCCCTCCAGGCTCTTGTCCAAAGTCCCTCTCCAGCTCTCCTGGAGCCCCTTTAGGCACTGGAAGGGGCTCCAAAGTCTCACCAGAGCCTTCTCTCCTCCAGGATCAGCAATCCCAACTCCAATATAGCGGAAACCTTCAGTCAGCAAAACCTTTAGTATGACAAAGGATATAAACCAATGTGGTAGGGAGTGATCCTGCTGATGTACTTAGACCAGGAGTTGTCCAAGCAGACTCTTTAGATGCTATTTGGAACCGTGAATGTATTATTTTATCACATTGCTTAATTTTGCAAACCAGTATTTTCCCCAGAAAACACTTATTTTAGTAACTGTTATTTTTATCAATAACTGTCAGGCCTGGTGTAGTGCAGGTTTTTTCTCAGCACTTCTGTGTAGAATTTTGTTTTAAGTTTCCTTTCTCTGAGGTGCTGAGCACCCTCATCCTCCCTTGCCTTCAGCTGACTTGGGCATATTCAGCCTGTAAATGATAACTCCCATTCAAGTCAGTTCATGTTTATTTGATGAGCTCATGGCAGTGTAAGTGTGGTAGAATGGAAGAGATGGATAAACACTGGAAAGTATTCATTGTCTGACTGTTTTCTTTGGAGAGTTTTAGTAGCAGGGTGTTCTTGAGGGTTCTGGGAATCTCTATTGCATAGGCTTTGTTTGCCTTGAAGAAAAATGCTCAGTGAAGCTGATTTCAAGTGGAAGATTCCATTGTTCAGTCTTCTCTTCCCTCCCCCCAGTAATTTCTTTGTCTTTCTAGAGGAAAGTTACTGGAATGGGGCCTGACAGTGGCTCAGAATCCTCACCAGTCACTGTCAGTGGGAACTGTACACAGACATGCCAGGGTTTCTCTGGGTTATTGTAGGAGGCGCAGCAGTTTGCAGGCAGAGCTTGGTGTAATAAGCACAATATTTATATATTTGAAAAGGGTTTGGTATTGCTTTACCATATTTTTGAAATTAAGATGTGTTGACGACTTACTGTATTATTTTGGAGTCAAAGCAATGAGTTGCTGTCTTTGTTTATGAATAGTAGTAACTTTTGGCCTGACTTCAGTCCTGAACTTTATGATTTTAAGTTTTGTTTCCCCCTGTCAGTTTCCCTGACTCTAGTTTGAGCCCTTCATTAGATATCAGAAATCTGGTGTAACATTCTTGTCTCTGTTGACCATGAATTCTGCATATTTCCATGATTCTTATTTTTATAAAACATTTGCTTCCAGCAATGAGCTAGATCGCAAATAAGCTGCTAAATATATTTTAATTCCTTTCTTCTTAGGTCTTCTATCTAGGCTGAAAGTTTGCATTTTTCAGGATTATTAAAGCATAAATTTGGCTCCTTACTCTGACATTTTTGTTGTAAAACTTCCTATATCTCCTGGAGAGGGAGCTGCTTTCTGATAACTACAGTTCTCCTTTTCAGCCTGTTACACTCCATGCCTACTTTGACTTGTAGTGCCAGTTTCTTTTGGCCTGATCTACACATGCCTCTACTTTGAAAGAAATAATTGATCACAGCTCTTAACCACGACAGCTACTCCCCAGCATGCTCATAACCTGCCCTCCTCATCTAAAACCACAAGTTGGTCAGGGTAATTTGGAAACATGTCAGCCACGTCAGCCATACAGTAGGAGTTTCCTTGCCTTGGGTTGGCTGTTTAGGGGGTGGGATAGGTATTTTAGGGGTTTTATCTTCTATTTCTCTAGAGAAATGTAATTTGTACCACGGCAAGGTGCCTTTAGACCTATGTAATGTGTTCATTCCCATATGGAATTAGCTGTATTTGCAGAGATCGCTGATAGGCCGTGGCAGAGCATCCACTTGTTGGGAATCTGTTGTATTGCTCTTGGTTTTTTATGGCAGTTACTGTGTAACCAAACACAAACAATGGCGAGTTTGTTTTCCTAATCCTGTGTTCCCAGGCTCATCCCTCCTAACAGCATCATCAAGCAGCCTTTTGTATTTCAGTGTTGCAAGGAATTTGTGCTGATGTTGTGTCCTTCCCTGTTGCAGTGCCTCCAGGGATTGTGGGGGAAAACACACTGGAAGATGTGAAAGTGAAAGAGAAGCATGGAGTTACCCTGACGTGTGAGGTGACAGGTAAAAGAACAGTCTATGATTTACCTTTGCTCATCAAAGCCATGGTCAGATCACTACTGGTGCTGCACAGCATGTTTTTAATGAGATTTCAGTTCAGCGGGATTTTTAATTCTCAGATTTAACTGTGCTGCTTAGAGCAGGACTCTAAGCACTCCTTTTAAAGGTTGGATGAGATGAACCAAGAGAGATTTTGCTGTGATATTTCTTCTCCAAAAGCCTGTGGAATTTCAGAGGAGGTGTATATCACTTCAGGAGGTTCAGAGACTTCAGAATGCATATTCCAAAACTTCCCTCCACAGGATGTACCACACCCGAAACTGTATTTTCCTGTTTCTCAGAAATCTTGGTATATCCTAGAGGTTATGCACCAACTCATGTTTGCCATTTTCCCAACTCCGTCAAGGGAACCCCGTGCCGCAGGTCACGTGGCTGAAGGATGGGCAGGCTCTGGCCGAGGCTGGGGATCCCAGGATCGTGTCCAGCGGGTGGTCCCTGCAGATCTCCGAGGCGCAGCTCCCAGACACAGGCCGGTACACGTGTCTGGCGTCCAACGCTGCTGGGGACAGGAGCAAAACCTACAGCCTCAACGTGCTTGGTGAGCAGCTGGGCTGCCTCTGCCAGAGGAACAGGCAGCTCGGGAAGAAAGAGTCCCGTTGGAATTTTGTAGGGCTTTACTGACAGCAATGCACAAGTTGCCTGTCTGTGATTAGAATTTTACATCTTAGTGATTGATGAGTGATAGTGGTTTAATAGAAACACCAGCGCTGTGCTTTAGACAATAGAGCTGAAACATAGGGAACCATAACAGGATATTGTCCCTATGGAATGGGCAGGACAGCACTTTGGCTTATTGTGATTCAAGGAAGGAGCATCTGAACAGCATTTCAGATAAGTGATCTCTTCAGAAAAGCTGAAACCATCTGCACTTCTCATTTTGTTTTGTTTTTTTTTCCATGAGGGTTATTGCACAACGAAGTGCAAACAATGGCAAGTTTGTTTTCCACAGACTTGTTTCCTAGGCTCATCCCTCCTTCCAGGATCATCAAGCAGCAGCTCTGCTCAAGGAGTGGTGGCTGGATTCCTGGGGACCCGTGCTTGACAAAGGCATGGGTGGGAGTGAATTCCACTGATTTGGGATCATTACTGACTTCAGGACAAAACATAAAACCAGCTGAGTGTTGTCTGGGTCTGGGTTTTGGTGCTCCTTGCAGGAATGCCTCCCAGCTGGCTGAGGCTGCAGCCAGATTCCTAGACTGAACAGAGACCAGGAAATAGGTTTTTCAGAGAGGGGCTTTCCTCCCTGTGGTTACTGATTTTGTTGTTCCCAGTGGCTCCAAGCATTGTAGGAGCAGACAGCCAAGAGAATGCAGAGGATGTCACCGTTATCCTCAACAGTCCCACCTCGCTGGTCTGTGAAGCTTATTCCTACCCCCCAGCCACCATCACCTGGCTGAAAGATGGGAATCCCTTAGAGTCCAGCAGAAACATCCGCATTCTGCCAGGTAAACTCTGTCCTTATTGAGAAATAACACCTAATTCTTTTATTGCATATTTTTCTGTTACAGACTTCTTAAAAAAAATCAAAGGATAAATTTCTAGTAAGTGCAATGCACTGGCACAGGTCGCCCAGAGCAGCTGTGGCTGCCCCTGGATCCCTGGAAGTGTCCAAGGCCAGGCTGGATGGGGCTTGGAGAAAGCTGGGATAGCAGAAGGTGTCCCTGCCCATGGATGGACTTTAAGTTCCTTCCAGCCCAAACCATTCTGGGATTCTTTGTACTTCTCTAGTTCTTCCCATTCCAATATTTTTAAGTACTTCACAAATTAACTGATTGTTTATTTGTGTTTTATTATGTATTTATCCTTTTGTACCATCAAGAAAAGTGATGGGAAAATTCATATGAGTTAATGATGAATATAAATGACTTGCAATTAAGTGTGGAAATTAGATGGAGAGAGATACAAATTAGTAAAGAGAATGAGGTGGGATTTTTCTAGGTCATTAGTAGTTTGCCATTTTTAGTTAGTAGGATACTTTTCTGTAGTACCTGTGGAGGTGGAAAATGGGAACAAGCTTCAGAGGGAACACTGGAGTACTGTACGAGTACCTTACCTTGTTAACTGCAAGCGTTCAGGGAAAGAATGAGTCCTGGCTAAATATCTTCAAGAAACTCCCTGCACAAATTTCTTAACAAAATTTCTTAACAAATTTCCCAAGAATCCATAAGCAACAGGAGTTGTGATCCACAGCACTGCCTTGAATCGTGCACTCATTTGTTACACGTGGTAGTGAGCAGTCAGGTTTTCTGCTCTTCAAAGGGCAGATTTTGGACCAAAGGGTTGGAAATATGTTGCAGGAAGTATTTAAATAACTGGGAAGCAAGAGTATGGTGTGGGTGCTATTAAAGGTTGGTGTCTTTGGCAGGTGGGCGGACCCTGCGGATCCTGAGTGCCCAGCAGGGCAGTGCTGGAAGATACACCTGCATAGCCGCAAATGAGGCTGGGGAGACTCTGAGGCACTATGAAGTGAAAGTCTACAGTATGGCAATGCTTTCAGTTTTGAAGTTTGTTTTTGTTTTGCATTCTTCCATTTTCCCCATTGCAGTGTTGTCTGTCCTGGTGAATACAAGGTTTCCTATTAATGGCTTTGCTGAGCAAACATCTGCATTAGCTCCTGGCATTGCTGGAGGAAAGACACCAGAAAAGTTGATTGTTGCATCCTTTGCAATCCTACAGTTGGGCTAAAAGTCTTTGTATCACCCAGGGAAAGGACATTTAAGAGACACTGAACTCCAGTTTCCTCTGAAATGCTTCTTTTGGTGCTGATTTTCAAGTCAGATGAGTGCAGCACAGTGGGAGATGTGAGCAGAGACTCTCCTGAGCACAGAAACCATTTTAGAAAAACAGGAGGGGGCCTCTAACATCTAGTGGGACACTTTCGTGAGGAAGGTAAAACAGGAGGATACTATTTTTATATCCTTCCGTAAGATTCCATCTGCACAAAAGTTTTCCCATTCAAGTCTTTCTGTCAGCACATTGTCCTTTGAGCAGCTGTACCTAAATACTCAATTTTAATGCTCAAAGTCTTCATTATGGGCTCAATCAAGCATGATTTTTACCCTTTTTCAAATTTCCCAGTCTGATTTGGAATTGGTTTGCTCCCTTACAGTAACCATACTGTTACGTAGTTGCACTAAGTCCCTAATAAAGCCCCACTGGATTTAGGGTAATGAGAAGATGACGAAAGAGTTCATTACTGATGCATGTCTATGTGGGAACGTAACGCCCTCCACCCCCAAATGCCATTGCAACTGTCAGTTATTAGGATACTGTAAGTATTAGGGGAGAATTTAAAAATTTCCAGTGGAAAAAAAGAGTGGAAAATGCTCTGAAAGCATTTTACATAATTTCAAAAATATTATGAGACCAAGCTTGGGGGTAGCTGAAGAATTTTGAAACATTGTATTTTCCTTCTGATTCAGAAAGAAACAGGATTTTGCAACACTGGGATTTCAGTAGGGTGGAAATACTGAGTTTTGACCAGCTACTCTGAGTGTAGACTTGGGATCAAGCATATGTTTCTGGGAATATTAGTTTCCATTAAAATGCTCTTTAATGACTACAGTACCCTGAACTTTATAGAATTGAAGCCAGGCACATAGTATTGAAGTGCTGTGGTTAGGGAGGGCTGGAGTCAGGTTTGCATGTTTTAAAGTGTCAAACGCAGTTTTGTATATTTTTGTACATAATAACTGTACTAAAAATGGCTGAAAATACATACATATATATATATCTAAAAGTAATACTTTGGCTGTGGGCAAGAGACAGTTTACTGGGGGAGGGGAATGCACTTGCTTTCCCTGAGGTTATCATCTGGGATCTCCCTTTTTCCAGTTAATGTTGAAATGCTGCAGCAGCCAGTAAGCCATGACAGTCTCTCCCCTCTCTGCCTTTTGTCTGTGTGCAGTTCCACCCACTATTGCCAAAGGAGATATCTCAGGGACGGGGCTGTCCCCCAAGGAGGTGAAGATCAAAGTGAACCACAGCCTGACCCTGGAGTGTGAAGTTCACGCCATTCCTGCTGCTGCCATCAGCTGGTACAAGGATGGACAGGCCAGTCACAAACTGAATTCCTTCCTCTGAGGCGCTGTGGGACAGGGACAGCTGTATGTTCCATGTCCCTGGAAATAGCATCCCTGCAGGGCAGCAGGAGTCACCTTTACTCGCTGCTGCTGGCAGCATCACCCCATAGCCGTTGGAGGTGTTTGCTGGCACCCAGACCTCTGCAAATTGACATCCTGGCTTTTCGTGGGTGCCTAGCAGTGCCTGAGACACCGGGGCTGGAGTTTCCAGGCCTGGCACTGCCCTGTGCTGTGAGAGGGAGTGCCCTTCCTGGCAGGAGCATCCCATGGTGTGACCACAGGGCCCATGGCTGTTGTGTAAATCCCCTGAAGGTCCTGTTACAGATGGTTCCCTCAAGTGCTGCCCTTGCAGAACTTGCAGAGCCTTTTCTTCGGTCCTGGCAGAGCTCACAAAGCCACAAGAGCATCTGGCTGCTCTGAGGGGGTGAGGCACGAGTCCTGCCACACACAGTGCTCCATGGATCCATCTGGAGAGCTTGGGAAGGGCAGGGCTACGGGGACACACTGAAATACGGCACAAGGGATGAATAAAAAATGAATTGTGTTGCTCTTCTGTGAGAAAGGAGAGTATAATCTCTTGAGCTGTTCTTGGTAGGGCACTCATCACGGAACAGCTCTTCCTGGATTTAACGAGCATGTGGGAATAACCTGGATGATCACCCTCTGGCTCTTTCAAGTGTGCCTTGCTGTTCTGGGATCTCTGGAAGTCCTGGTTGTACTGCCAAAGAAAAACTCAATTTGGGGAGTTAAGAGGTCCCCAAAGGCAGTGGCTGGCTTCCACCAGCACAGCAGCTGCTGCTCTTCAGGCTGCCCTGGGTGAAAGGCTCTCTACTCCTGTCCATGGACTGAATGAATTGTCCGCTGCAGGCCAGGAGTTCAGTGCTGACTCCCTAGTCATGGAAACATAGGCTCATGGCATGGTTTGGGTTGGAAGAGACCTCAAAGCCCACCCAGTTCCACCCCTGCCATGGACAGGGACACCTCCGTCTAGACCAGGCTGCTGATGTAGATGATCATGTCTAATGTATTCTGGACACACAGGCTGTGTCACTGCAGTTTCTGCTGTCACATGTGAGCCACATTCTGGCACAGGAACATCTAATCCTGTGTCTCTCTGTGCTGCTGCTCTGTCCATTCTGTGTTCACACTGTATCCTTGCTGGGCAGCAGGTCTGTAGGGTGGGTTAGATCCCTTTGTTCACCTCACAGAAAGCTGGGAGTTTTCCATGTATTGGAAACTTGGCCCGTGAGTTCAGGGGTTGGATCAGCCTGATTGAATCCAATGTCACAAGAGCCCTGGCCTGATGGGGATGGTATTGCACTTGTCAGCAGCATCCTGGGGCTAGGAGTGATGGAAAATCACATCCTTGAGGAGACCAGCCACCACGATCAGAAGGATGAAGATGCAGAGTTTCTGACAACCATGAAAAGAAAATTGTCTCCAGGAGCTTGGAGCTTGATTGAGTTTACTCATATTACTCCCACAAATCTGGCTATTTCTAGTGTGTGCTTTGCTGAGTATTAATTTTCATTTGAATTGACATTGCAGCCACTGCAGGCAGATGAGCATGTCCTGATCCAGGGCAGCGGCCACACCCTGCACATCAAGGAGGCCCAGGTGTCAGACACAGGGCGCTACACTTGTCTGGCCTCCAACATTGCTGGGGAGGATGAGCTGGAATTTGATGTAAATATACAAGGTAAAATGGTACTAAAACTCTCCTGGTAGCCTGCTTTTCTAGTATTCTGGGACGCTGGAATTAGTAATTTTAGGTCCTTTACCCTTGTGTGGTCAAACCCAATGCTTTTGTGTTTTGTGTGGCGTTGATTTCAGAGATATTTTGCTCATTGCTGACATGTAGTATTTGGTTATTCTTTTATATGTTGTGTTTCTGAAATCAGTGCAATGATATAGCAACTCTGATCTTCCTCTAAACCCAATGAAAAATTTAAATTTATTTTAAACTAAGACATACTTTATTTTTCTGTTTTGAGTAGTATTTAGAGGCCCCAGACATAAGCATCCTATTGGCCTACTGTGTGTAAATACAAGGAAACAATCATGAGTAATTTCTTAAAATTTAGACAAAATGAGAGCTTGAGTGAAACCAGATACCTCATTGTTTAAGCATTTTTGTTGATGAATACCCTCTGTGTTTGTTACCAGGTCATCTTACACTGTTATTTATTATTCTTCAAAAAATACTTAGTAAATTGCTCAATTGTTCATTCTAGAAGAACTAGAATTTTCCTGGTTAACTTAAAGTGGGGGGAGGGGTTGATTTAATACACTTAATTTTTATTGCTGCTATTGAACGTTACAATACCTTCTCATTTCTTGACTTTAAAACCAGCTATTTCTGCTGCAAAATGCTAAAGTTTTCCATTCTCTTTGTTGTAGTTCCTCCTAGCTTCCAAAAGCCTTACAGGGAATGGGACGCTGTGAACATGGTGGATGCAGAAAGAGGTGGAGAAAGTAAAGATGTGATTGTCAACAACCCCCTCTCACTGTACTGTGAGACCAATGCTGTTCCTCCCCCTGTGCTCACGTGGTTTAAGGATGGGCATCCCCTGAGCTCCAGTGACAGAGTGCTCGTCCTGCCGGGTGAGTGTTCAGCTGGCACTCTCTGGCCCTGCACTGAGGCAATCAGAGAGATGGAGCCCCTCTCCTGTGAGGAAAGGCTGGGAGAGTTGGGATTGTTCAGCCTGGAGAAGAGAAGCTTCAGGGTGACCTCATTGTGGCCTTGCAGTGCCTGAAGGGGCCGACAGGAAACACGGAGAGAGACTGTTTACAGGGGATGGAGGAACAGGACAAGGGGGAATGGACTCAAATTAAAAGAGAATATGTTTAGATTGCATATTGGAAAGCAATTCTTGGCTGTGAGGGTGGGGAGGTCCTGGCACAGGGTGCCCAGAGAAGCTGTGGCTGCCCCTGGATCCCTGGCAGTGTCCAAGGCCAGGCTGGACAGGAGTTGGAGCAGCCTGGGACAGTGGAAGATGTCCCTGCCCATGGCAGGGGGTGGGACTGGATGATCTCTAAGGTCCCTCTAACCCAAAACATTCTATGATTCTGTGATTAAGAAATGGCCTTAGTGCTGATATTTGTGTAGTGATGAAACACTTCTCCCCTTCACAGCGCTTCTTTAATGTTCTTTTCAGACTTCGTTGGCTGGAAATGTTTCTCTCCAGTCCTTGGCCTTAAGTTGTTTTCTTTAATTTAAGAAGTAGTCCCTAAAATGGTGTGAATGTCACCATTGAACTCTCACAGTGAACCATGGAATCACAGAACAGTTTGGTTTGAAGGAATCTTAAGACCCATCTCATTCCACCCTCTGCCATGGGCAGGGACACCTTCTACTATCCCAGGTTGATCAAGCCCCGTCCAACCTGGCCTGGGGCACTTTCATGTGTTGCAAAATGAAATACAATAATGATACCTTCTCTCTGATGTGTTCCTGATTTGTTTCCTTATTAAATTTGCTTTGACAAAAAGATAATTGGAGTAGAAAAGCCTCTTAACCAAGGAGTGAGGCGTGGAAAGCATGTTTGCAGCAGAAAAACGGCCATGATCTCCTACTTAAGCTCGTGGGGAAGGGAAAGAGCTGCCTACAGTCATGAGTGTTGCTATGCAGAGATGGTTTGGGATGGAGTGTTTAAAGGGCAGTGGTAAAAGGGTAGCACCTGCTTGTCTATCTTGTTCATCTCTTGAGAGAGCAATGACAGACACTCCCAAAGTGTATTCCTAAGATTTCCTCTCCTTTTGAAGGTATTTATATGGCTATGCTTTAATGAAAAATAGAGTGAAAAGTAGCTCTAAGCCTCAGAAGTGCATCTTTTCAGTTTGGAACGGAATATTCTGTGCTTATATTTCCTTTTGCCTATTAGTTCTGTGCCATCTTACTGAGAAATATTTCTATTTTTGATGGAAGAATAATGCCTGGCCGCATACTGCTGCAACATGTTCTTCCTTTATGTGGAATTAATTGCTCTTTTCTAACATTTCAGTATGAGTATGGCTGCACTCCAACTATCTGCTGGTAGAAAAAGTAGCCAGGAAATAAAAAACCTTTAGCTACTTATGATTCAGACCAAATGCTGACCATTCATAAATTTGCTTGCTCAAGTCTCTGGTGGGATGTGGTGTGGAAATGATGGAGAGTGCTTGATGCTGCCTTGGACTTTTGTTTGCAGGAGGCCGGGTGCTGCAGATCGCACGGGCCCAGGCGGGGGATGCTGGCAGATACACGTGTGTGGCGGTCAACGAGGCGGGGCAGGACTCCATCCACTACGACGTCCGAGTGCTCTGTGAGCTTCCCTTCTTCTCTGAGTGCCAAAAAAGGCTTCTGTGCAAAATAACCAACCATTATAGTCCAGAAGTCCCTAGTGTTTTTAATGTTTATTTGTAAACTATGATGTTAATGTATTTAGGGTGCTAGAGTTGTACAGCTGTACAGAGTTGTGTTAACAGAGTGTTGATGTTCTTAGTTCAGCATGTGTAGGTAATTATTACAGGAACTCAGTTCTGTTACAGGTCTCACCATTCACCAGAAAGAAAAGCATAGGTAAAAATCCAGGTTGTATCTTGGTATCTCTTGTTCTCTCTTCAGCTTCCCATTGAGAATTGTGACTGAGACTTTTCTCTCTTTCCTTATTTTGGCCGTCATTTTCCACAATACCTGCAGAACTCCTGAAGCCTGAAGGGAGCTGAGGATTTAGATTAATGAATGCCTGCACAACCATTTGGGTGACCTTTTGTGTCTGTTGACGTACCCAACATTTTAGCCTTGGGAAACACTTTTTTACCTCTATGGCTGTGTTATACCACTGAAAATACTGATTTATTATTACGAAGGGGTCCTGCCTTGGAAATAATATTTTATTTTGATGGCAAATTATTCCACACGGTGGAATAATTGGAAGATGGGTTTTCACCTCTCCTTCTCTCTGTGTGCTGTGAATAAGTGTAGTTCTGCTGCAGTCCTTGGAGTTATGCTGAGTTGTTCCACCTGAACTACTCATGGGATGGCTTTATCTTTGACTGGATTCACTGGAGGTTTCACTCCTTCCTCCTGCAAACCCAGTCTAATCTTTCAACCACCTGAGAGGCGCTGAGTGACAGTCTCTCCTCACCTTTGCTCCCTGCAGTTCCCCCATCCATCAGCGGAGCTGACAGAGACCTGCCTGAGGAGGTGACTGTGCTGGTGAGCAAAGAGGCAGCCATGGACTGCATTCCCAGCGGGAGCCCTTCCCCAAGGATCACCTGGCAGAAGGATGGCCAGCTCCTGGCAGAGGATGACAAACACACATTTCTGCCCAATGGAAGGACGTTACAGGTAGCTCATAGTGGAAAAACTGGTTTTTGGCAACAAAAAACTGTCTGTTTTTGCTGAGTAGGAAGTCTTTTCTTTGTCCTACAAGGTGCTGCAGACATAAGGAGTTTTTGTCCCTTGTTCCTGTCCCTCACCTGCTGCTTCTCCCTCCCATGTAGTTCTCTCAGATCCAAGCATTTGTGGGATCATACTGTGAACTACATCAGTGAAATCATTTACTTTAAAATATTACTGACTTTCTTTGAGAAAATAGTGAAGAGAGTGTATTCTGAAGAATTTCCTGTCCCATTGATGAATGAAATTGAATAAAACTGTGAAAGCAGAGAGCTGGGCTTAATCCTCTCTACTTTCTTCTTTGGCAGTGAGTTGTCTATATATTAGCTCCAAAGCCATATTTTGTCTTTTTTTGCCTTAGGTTTTGAATTCCCAGATAACAGATACTGGCAGGTACGTCTGCATTGCAGAAAACATAGCTGGAAGTGCCAAGAAGTATTTTAACCTCAATGTTCACGGTAAGTACAGTCATCCATAAGTTCTGTCTTGCTGGTTCAGCTTGGATGTGTTATTTTTAGCAGAGTGCTCAGACCCCCTCAGCTTCATTCATGAGAGTCCTCCTGGGTGTAATGGAGATTCTGACAGACCAGAACTCAAATACCAGTTTAAAGTACCTTGACAACATATGACTTGATGCCACGTGGCTTTAGCTCCTCATACATGTTACAGAAAGGTGGGAATTGTTACTGTGGGAGCCTGGTGTGGTGGCTGTGTTCACCCAGTTGGGGTTGCTGAGCCCTGGAATCATGAATTATAATATTATTACAATATTATATATTATTATTAAAATGGATTATAGCCTGTTTTGATAAATTCAGAAAACGCATTTTTTTCAAAAAAATTAATGATAGAAAGCATTAAACAAAGATACACGGCTTGTAAAAGCTTGGTTTTTAGAAATGTGCCCTTTGAGGTTCCTTTCTGTTCTCTATTTTTGGTTTTCTTGTGAAGTTACAGTAGGGTTAAAATAAATGTTGGCTTTAAGTATCAGAGGTCTAAAACAAATACAATCAAGACATTTTTCATAGAACAGTCTCCACCATCTTCCCTTCTCTTCTGATAACTTCAGAAAATCAGGACATCTCTAGTTAACATTTCAGAGTAAACCCAAACTTCCCCTTCTATTTCTGCCCACTTTCAGCTTTCCATCCTGAAGAGCAAAGAAGCATCATTCCCTTCAATTCCTCTGCATCATTCCATTTTTTAGCCTGACAAGGAATACTGGCTGCTACATCTTTATCTGCTTTATCTGATAGAAAACAAGGGCTGTCCTTTCTCCCACCTAAAGACAGTACCAGCATGCCAGGAATATGAGGAGTCAGCTAATTGCACACAGAATAATTGCATTTTTTCCTCTATCACACATGCAGCAAATTTACCTACTACGTGGCACAGATTTATAGCACTTTTTGCTACTCAGTAATGCATTTAGCCAAAAATAGTGTTATCATGGGAAGAATTTGCCCTGGAGTTGTTCTCTGAGAAGTTACTGTCTTTCAGTGGAGTCTGTCCAGATTTCCTGATGTGCGAGTTTTGCTTTTAAATAAAAATATTTCACTTTTCCTGACATTTGTGTTTAAATTTAAACTTCCGTCCTAAAAATATTTGGTTTTAGTGACTATGGCTTAATACTATTCTCTTAAAAGAAATATTTGCATGAAGCTTCAGTTCTAACTCAACAGTATTACCAACTTAAGTCTATTTTTCTTAATGCAGTTTAATTTGAAAAATTAGAGTGTAGCTGTTCGGGAAAAGACCACACAGGGTGAAGCGCTAAGGGAAATGCATTATCAGTAAGCAGCAGGATCTGTGTTTTGTCAACGTCAAAAAAAAGGCTATTTCCCAGCATTTTTATGTATTTCTAATAGAACTGCTCTCATAAATTTAAATAAAATACTAAAGGGTGATGCTCTTTATTAAGTTGAAAAATTCACTTCTGGTCTCCAAGGTGAGTAATAAAACTAATATAACACCTTTTAAAACATAGGAAATAAGCACCCAGAGCTAAAATAATAGGGAAATAATAGGTAATTTTCGTGCTGAATGCTGTATTTGACCCCATGACTGTGTCTTTATGCACATACAGATACATTTGCATATGCAGATGTGGTGCATTTGTGGGTGTTTTTTGCTGCAGAAGTTGAAATCAACCACTGACACAATTTAAGCAAATTTCATTAAAAACAGCTGAGATTTGGCCCTGTACATTAAATTACCCACTGCCAATAATCACAGCTGTGAGAAAGGAACTGTAAAAGTAAATAAATATAAGTAACTATCAAATATTATCAGATCAGAATTCTCCACTTGCTCTAGTGAACCATTTTATCCTCTTTATCAGGGAAATATCCTTCAGTTATTCCAAGCTCAAAAGTATGGACTGAATTCTCCATTTACATGGACTCCTCTTGTTTGTGCAGTGCCCAGAAGAGCCATAAACTTGCCTTAATGACTGGTTTGTGTCACTCAAGTGACAGCAAACAGCTGGAGCATTTCAGGGTGCGATGGGCCAAAATACTTCAGCGTTTCTGTCTTTGAAGTGTAGGATTCCATGTGTTCTTTGGAATGATTTTTCCACCCAGTAGAGCCAAGAACATGCTTTTGCTTTCCTCTTAACTGTTTTATATATCCCCACTGCAAAAGCATGGCAACTAGAGCTTGGGGATTATTAAAAGGAAGAGATTTACAGTTCTTTCATTCTAAATCGTTCTTGTAGAAAGGTCACATGTCAAACTATTCTTGATTTAAAAATCCTGGGACTTGTAAGCTTAAGGAATGCACCCCTTGGAGCAATGCTGCATGCCAGGATTTTCCAGTGCTTAGCTCACTGCTAAGCAACAGGTTTGTCTGGCTGACAGAACAACTCTGAACTGTGTCAGGAGGAATAAGTTTGAGGTCTCTGTAGGTGGAAAATGGACTGTTCCAGAGAGAACAGGAGCAGCAAGGAATCAGGAAGAAGTGATAGTCATCCTACATATCCTAGCAATGGGAATTTGCTCTGTCCTGCCTCACACAGCAAATGTCCATGAGCAGTGTTAGAAAATTGGCAGTGCATCATCAGGATCTCGTGTAGGTTCATTAGCCCTCCCAAGCTTCCAGCACAGAAGGACTGCAAATAAAATAATTGGCGTTGTGAAGTACAGGAACAGGAATGACCATTAGATTAGTTTCAGTCGTATTTCCAGATGCATCCAGAAAGCGGTGGATTCATCCATAGGATGTGAAAGATTTTTGCAACCTGGCCCTTTGGCTAAATGCGGCAATTCAGCCTTATTGTAGTAAATCAGGATCTTGTGGGAAATCCTTTGCTGATGCAGTGATAGATTCTATTAATGTATTTTTCTCTCCACAGTTCCTCCAAGTGTTGTTGGGACTAACCCTGAGAATCTGACTGTGGTGGTGAATAATTTCATCTCTCTGACTTGTGAGGTCACGGGCTTTCCACCTCCTGATCTCAGCTGGCTCAAGAATGGAAAGCCTATCCATTCAAATTCCAACACTTTTATTGTGCCTGGTGAGGAATCTCAGCTATTCTGCAGCCTTTGGGCTCAGCTTCTGTCTGGTTTGTCTTGATAGTGCCCGTGGCCACTCTTCATGGGGCACAGTGCCTGTGTTCAGCCTGTTGCACCTGCAGTTCTAAACCAGCCTTTGGGATTGACAGTCACCACAGAACAAATCTCCAGCCTTCTCTCCTCACTCCAGGTGCTCGGACACTGCAGATTCCCCGAGCCAAGCTGTCAGATGGTGGAGAATACACTTGTACTGCCAGGAACCAAGCTGGGGAAAGTCAGAAGAAGAGCTTCCTAACTGTCCTTGGTTTGTGTTTTACTGTTTTCTGAAATAATACCTGTTGCTTGGAAAATGTGGGGAGGTTTATCTGCTTTATTGGGTTGTTTCAGCAAAATGCAGAACTAAGTCTGGGCTCCTTCCCCAGTGCCCCCGAGCATCAAGGCCCAGGGAGGAGCGTCGGTGACAGTGCTGAACGTGCGAGTGGGCACCCCAGTGACCTTGGACTGCGAGTCCAATGCCATCCCAGCCCCGGTCATCACCTGGTACAAGAACAGCCGCATCATTCCCGACTCTGCCGCTCTGGAGGTCCTGGCAGATGGGCAGACCCTGCGAATCAAGGCTGCAGAGGTGGGCCAGGCTGGGGGGAGGCTGCATCTGCCACTGCCAAGCAGTTATTTCAGTCTTTAGTAGTGTATTTTACTTGCTGTACGTGGGAGATGTGTTTGCTGGAGGGTTTTCATCCTGTGAGAAGCACTTTGAGTTGGCAGAGGCACAGGTTCTTAATGTCACTAAACTGTAGCATTAAAATAAGACTCCATAATGATTTCTTTTAAAACTTTTTTTATTTCAGGTTTCTGACACGGGCCAGTATGTGTGCAAAGCCATAAATATTGCGGGACGAGATGATAAAAATTTCCATCTCAGTGTTCATGGTGAGCACCCTCTGCATCATCTACAACAGTTATTACAATAATGTAGACTTAGCAGATTAGGCAATTCAAAATCAGTTTGCGTAACATTCTTACTGCTTCCATTCAATTCACAGTGCCTCCAAGTATAGAAGGCCCTGAGCAAGAGCTGGTCAGTGAATCCATCAGTAATCCTGTCACCTTTGTGTGTGATGCTACTGGAATTCCTCCACCCACATTAGTGTGGCTTAAGAATGGAAAACCAATAGGTAACATTCTCTCATGCTTTTCAACTCCTCTTCTTCCTCTCTTTGAGGCACCACTTTGCTGTTTGCTGTCTGGTTTGTGTTTCTTCTTCGTTTGTCTCTAGACAGACTCTTATGAGAACTGATTGGAATCTTTGTTTTGAAACTTTGATGGAACAGTTTCTCCCAAAAGAGATGTTTGTTACCTGTAGCCTGGTTTGGAATGATGACTTGTTTATGTATTTCAGAAAACATGGATTCTCTTGAAGTTCATATTTTATCTGGTGGAAGCAAGCTTCAGATTGCTCGCTCTCAGCTCCTGGACAGTGGCACCTACACGTGTATTGCCTCCAATCCAGAGGGGAAATCTCAGAAAACCTATGTGCTTTCCATCCAAGGTAGGGAATGGGGAGGATGCAGGGAGCAGAACTGGTTGAACATTGGGTGAATGTGACACTGTCAGTGCTGGAGACACTGAGATCACATAGCCACATAGAAAAGTGGAGAATTTGGACTGTTATTTCTGTAACCAGAGGGGGGAGTGGTTGGAGAATTCAATACTTCTGGTCCAGAATTTTGGAAAAGAATATTCTTAAGCCCTGACTGTGGAACTTGAACAGTCGTGCAGGTTGTATGTGTCTGCTGCCGGTCACATCCTTCCTCCTGTTGAGCACTGGAGCTGCCTTGGTTGGCTGCGGAGCAGCACATGGAGATGGATTCAGGAGCAGTGGTACCTATTCTGCCATGGGAGGAGCTAGCAAAGACCTACTGCCAGAATTTCCTTAGGAATACTTCCCCCACTCCCACCTCAAATGACAAATCCTTATTTGTTATAGAATTGTCTCCTGCCTTGATATGAATCACTCTTCGTCTGCAACTGTTGTGTTTTCCTCTGTTCCTAGTGACTCATCCCCACTAATTGCACTGGTGTACCCCTGCCTGCCAGTTTTTTCCGAAGTTTGGGAATGGAATGTCAAGCTGGTTGTTTGATTAAATGTGTCTGAAATTGCTTGAAATGCTCAGAACTTATTAGTGGGACTGACAGTCTTGACTTCATGGATAGCAGGACTGTCATCCTTGTTCCTTGGGAATACAGACTGGAAATGGCTTTGATTAGGGTGGAATTAGTGTGGCTGTTCACAGGGCTATGATTATGTTGGTCACAGAATCCCAGGCTGGTTTGGGCTGGAAGAGACCTTAAAGTCCATCCAGTGCCACCCCCTGCCATCGGCAGGGACACCTTCCACTAGCCCAGGTTGCTCCAAGCCCCATCCAGCCTGGCCTTGGACACTTCCAGGGATCCAGGGGCAGCCACAGCTGCTGAGAATCTGCCCCAGGTGCTGCACTAAGTGCTGATGCTCATGAGCTACTGCAGTGTGGCTGTTTCTAGTTCAGGTTACGTTTCTTGCTGCTGAATCTCTTCCCTCCGTGGTGTGTTTCCAGTTCCTCCCAGTATTGCTGGCTCTGAGATGCCGAGCGAGGTCAGTGTCCTCCTGGGAGAGAGTGTCCAGCTGCTCTGCAATGCCAGTGGAGTGCCCACCCCGGATGTGCAGTGGCTGAAGGATGGAAAAACAGTTGTCAGCGATGATTTACAAAGGATAAGGCAAGAAAAATAAGCAGACACTGCATTCTCTTCTATAATTTTAAGGGCCCTAAGGAGGGAATGTGAGGAGAGCCGGAACTGGAGCTTATCCGGGTTAAGAACATCATCTCCCTCCTTAGCTTCTATAAATCAAGTATAATTTGTTAGTACTTTGATTCTCTAAAACTTCATTTTCTTAACAGAGATAAGTATATGATACTTATTTCTTTCTCAGGTAATAAATTCTGTAAAAGTTCATCAGCTTCATGAAAGTTTATTAAGGTCATTAAGTTCCTTTGGACGGGAAAGATCTGAGGCATGGAAACATTTTACTTGATGATTTTCATTATGGGTCCTTCAAAAGCCTGGGTGGAGCTGAATCTTAAAATTAAATAGGGCATCTCTAGGAAAAATATCCTAGCCTATCTCTAACAGAAGTATTTTGCAAAACACAATAATTCTCTCATCAAGCTCCCAGGAGGATAGAGGTAGTTATTGAAATGTCCAGACCAGACTGTTTATTTGCCAGGTCAGAGGAACACTAAACAAACTCACTGTGCTTTGTGACGCTCACTGTAGAGTGACTCCAGATGGCAGCACATTAAACATCTCCAGAGCTCTCACCTCGGACACAGGAAAATACACTTGTGTGGCTACTAACCCTGCAGGAGAGGAGGACAGGATTTTCAACCTGAATGTATATGGTGAGTTATGCCAGATGTGAAACCCAAGACTGCGCCATAATCCCATCCTTGGGAGCGCCCCCAAGGGAAAGCTCAGAGAGGAATGCCTGTCTGCAGTGGAATCCGACATCCACATGTTTCCAATTGCCTGTGCTGTAGATACTACACAGGATGCTCTGTCAATGACAAAAGGGTTGAAATTGCTGTAAATGTGTTTTGGGATAAACAGGAATTAATTCCTTTGGTGGATTTCATAATAGAGGGATTCTGCTTGTGGTGATTTTTTATTTCTTTTAGGGAAGAATATATTGGGGCTGATTTCCTGTGACACTGCTGTTTTGTTATATTATCTTCCCTAATTCCAATCAAAGCACATCAGCTAAGAGCAGAGTGGTATGAAGAGAACTGATAGTTCTGAGAGTTTAAAAATGAGGGAGTGTTGGAGGAAATTGCACAGTTTGACATCCAGTGGATAGTGAGTGTAATCCTTTAGCAGCATAGAGGGTGGATATTTTAAGTTGTGAAAAATGTGGTCTTTAGGTACAGTGAAGGGGAGAGGGGAGAGTTCTGCCCAGGCAAGGTTTCACCGTGGGGCAAGTGTCTGTCCCACTTACACAGACTCAGAGTCAGTGGGAACATAGGCATGAGCAGAGCAATAAGAGATGACCTTTGGTATCATAAAAAACAGTCCTGAATGTCCACAGCACATCTTTTTGGGACAGAATGGCTCTGCACAACAGCAAGAAGTTTGTGCTCAGTTTATATTGGTTGAAGTTTGAGTAATAACTAACTTAAGGTCTTATTGGTGTCACTGGCACAGTGAATGATGGGATCCTAACTGAGCCAGAGCCTGGAGCTGCACCTGGCTGAGCTTATTTATGTAGTGAACCCCCAAGGCCATGACTTTCACACTAACCTGTAACCCCAAAGAGCCCCAAAGCAGCAGTTAGTGTCGTTAGCCAGAATACTTACCTAGGCATTTTGAACTTTCTCTATCTAAGAATTAAGTCAGCAAATGCATCCAGACATCAATAAACTAACTTTCCTCCTCTGTGATTTCACTGTATTTAAGATTTATTGAAGGCCATGAGTTTGAGTTGTCCCTTCTGGCCCTGAGTTCAGCCCATCCCTTCCTGCACTGTTGTTCTCTCCCCAGGAGCTTCAGACCCTGAGCTCCGTCTTGCTTGCTGCAGACTGGCAAATCAAAGATAATTCTACTGTCATTGTACAGTGCCTCTGATTTGAAATACATAAATGGATGATTTTTAGTGCTCAATATTATTGTCTGAGGATTTACTCTACAAAAAATGGGATCCTCTTACTGAATTGCCAGTGGGGCATTAGGGGCAGGATTTCCTGCGAGGTGGAATGGTTTCAAGAGCCTGTTTTAATACGTTCCTTTCCATCATTTACAAAATGCAGTTCCTCCAACGATAGCCAATAGTAAAGATGAAGCAGAGGAGCTCACCGCCCTTTTGGACACCTCCCTAAATATTGAATGTGCTGCTGCTGGGACCCCCCCACCACAGCTCCACTGGCTGAAGAATGGCCTTCCTCTCTCTGTCTCCTCCCAGATCAAGCTCCTGTCAGCTGGGCAGATCCTCAGGTTGCTTTTCTTTTCTTTTAACTAGCTGACTTTCTGTTCTTTTTTGTGGTATCAGCATAATTCTGCTGTGTTTTCTGGAAGCAAGAGTAAAATTTGATCCAAACCATGCCATAATAAAGGTAATGTGTTCTATATATTCCATTTACAGCTTGCTGAAATTGCTTTTTTCCTTAGACTTGCCCGAGTGCAGATATCTGATACTGGAGTGTACACTTGTGTAGCGTCTAACAGGGCTGGAGTGCACAACAAACACTACAACCTGCGAGTTTTGGGTGAGTGTCTCTGAAATGTTTTATGTGAAGAATCTTATTTCTTGATTTCTTAAACCTACTCTTTAGTTTTCTGTCTCACCAACACCTTGTTGCAGACAGCCACAAGTACATCTTAGAGGTAATCACTGGGGAAATACTAACTTTTCAAAGTGTTGGGTTTGTTTTAAATGGTAAGTGTTTTAACCCTAGAAAAGTCCTTACTTGAATTGTCACCCATAACCAGAAAATCACAGAGTGGTTTGGGTTGGAAGGGACCTTAAAGCTCATCTAGTTCCAACTCCCATAATGTGTCACAGGTTTTTTAGAAAGAATAATATTTAATTTGTAAGTGAAGTTTAGCACAGGAATGTAAGTGGGGAAGTGCAGAAGGGCAGCTGTTCCAGCTGTTCTGTGTCCATAATACCCCTGTGCTGTGTGACTGAGCTCTGTCCCCATGTCCCTGTGCTGTGTGTGACAGAGCTCTGTCCCTACAGTGCCCCTCTCCTGTGCGTGACCGAGCTTTGTCCCCATGCCCTGTGCTGTGTGACTGAGCTCCGTCCCCATGCCCTGTGCTGTGTGACGGAGCTCTGTCCCCATGCCCCTCTCCTGTGTGTGACTGAGCTCTGTCCCCATGCCCTGTGCTGTGTGTGTGACTGAGCTCTGTCCCCATGCCCTGTGCTGTGTGTGTGACTGAGCTCTGTCCCCATGCCCTGTGCTGTGTGCTGTGTGGCTGAGCTCTGTCCCCATGCCGTGTGCTGTGTGTGTGACCGAGCTTTGTCCCCATGCTGTGTGCTGTGTGGCTGAGCTCTGTCCCCATGCCCTGTGCTGTGTGTGACTGAGCTCTGTCCCACGTCCCTGTCCCGTGTGTGACAGAGCTCTGTCCCCGCAGTGCCGCCCAGCCTGGACAACGCGGGGGGCACAGAGGAGGTGCTGGTGCTGCGGGGCAGCGCGGCCGCCCTGGGCTGTGTGAGCGATGGCTCCCCTGTCCCCAGCGTGTCGTGGCTCAAGGACGGCCTCGCCCTGCCCCTCGGGGCTCGCCTGAGCGCCAGCAGGCGCGGGATGGTGCTGCAGGTGCTGAGGGCAGAGCCTGCCGACACAGGCAGATACACCTGCGTGGCCTCCAGCGCCGCTGGACAGAGCAGCAAGCACTTCATCCTGAAGGTGCTGGGTGAGTGTTCATCTCTCAGCATGAGCAGGGACATGACACTTAAAACACCTCCAGGGATAAGGAGTATTTTCATAGGCTCACAGAATCCCAGAGTGGTTTGGATTGGGAGGAACCTTAAAGCCCATCCAGTTTCACCCCCTGCCATGGGCAGGGACACCCTCCACTATTCCAGTTTGCTCCAAGCCCCTTCTAACCTGGTCATTTCAAATTTCAATAAATGAGAGAAATAAGGAAATGAAAGATACCTAAAGATACGTGAATGTGCAATACAGTATGTATTTCCCAAGTACTGAAATGTGCTATAATTAATATAACTATATGCTATAAATTATAACTTTACTTAGCAGAAATTTAGCTTGACAGGAAGATGCACAGCTGAAAGCACGTCAGTTAAAAGGGTGATAAATATATTTGCTGAAATTACATCATATGTTTTATCTGTATTTTTGAAAACATTTTCTAACCAATAATTCTAAATCATAAAATATGCAAATTAATAGGCAGAGTCAGATAGAAATTACCTGAGTTCCTCAGTGAGTTCATGATACACTCAGAAATAATTTAATATAGACTAATTCTACAGACTCTACCCACAAGATCGTGTTTTCAGTCAGTTTTTGTATGTGTTTTGAAGACACAAAGAACTGGAATGTTTTTCCTTCCACAGAGCCACCTCATATCAATGGTTCAGATGAACCAGAAGAGCTCTCTGTCATTGTTAACAACCCACTTGAGCTTCTCTGCACCTCCTCTGGCATCCCGGTGCCCAAAATCTCATGGATGAAGGATGGGCGCCCACTGCTGCAGACTGATCATATTCATGTGCTAAGAGAAGGGCTCCGAATAACCAGTGCTCAGGTAGAGTGTTTGTTTCAAAATAGGCTCAGTTCTGCAATCCCTAAAATGGTTCCTGCCTTAGGACCATCCTCAGAGGTAACCTAAAAACCCCTAAAATTCACCCACCTGCATTTGTGGTTAGAGAAGGGTCCAGGGCAAGCAACCTTTAAAAACCTGCATCAATAAACTAAGGCTGGATCCAGCTGTGGATGCCCAGGTGAAGCTCCCCAGACAGAAGTGGGATAAGGCTTGGCATTGATTGCTGCTTGTTTTGTTTGCAAAACAAACACTTCTGGGCTGTACAATGAGGAGTTTATAGGAAGGAGAAACCCTAAAGATGTTAATGACTGTGTGCACGAGAGGATTTCCTCAGTACCTGAACCTGACCCTTCCTTAGATGGATTGCTATATCCAGTTCAATCTTTAGTGCTGGACACACATTATCCAGAGAGATTTTATGGAGTCCTGCAACTCCTGAGCCATCTCTGAATAACCCCATCATAGTAAAATAAAGAAGTGTTCAACAACTTCATTACTTTCTTTCCAGGCATTCTGTATCTCCTGTGCTTGCGTTCAAGTGCTGCCTGTTGTATGTTGTTGCCGTGTTTGTATTTCTTGGTTTAGCTGAATTTTTCCCATAATCGGAGGTTTCTGCTGAAGTTGTCCTTATGTTTCCAGGTGGAGGACACAGGAAGATACACATGTTTGGCATCTAGCCCAGCAGGAGATGATGATAAGGAATATTTAGTACGAGTGCATGGTAAGTTTAATTTAGGAAAAAAAAATATTTCTTCGAAGTGTAAACTGCTAAAGTACATGTCAGCATCTCATTTAACAAATATCTCATTTATTTCATTCCTAAAGATGAAATAATCTGTGATATTACACCATATGATAGTAATTAATGTTTCTGATTAAGGATGGTTATTGTGAATGTGATACACAGTTAGAAGGGAAGTTCCACCTGATTTCTGTTACAATTCCAAGTCTTATTTTGAATATCCAAGAAGCTCACAGATGTTAGTATTTGGTTAGATCAAGTTTGTTGTGCTCACTCTATAGAGATGTGAAATATACTGATATATTTAACACAAGTATTGAGAGGAAGAACTAATTAGTGATACCACAGCTTTGCATTTATTTTAAACTTGAGATAAATTAGAAATTTTCAGTAAGTAGTTTTCCCGATGGTTCATATTTGTGGTGTTGATTTTGTTCTCTGTTTTTGCCCCAGTCCCCCCCAACATCGCTGGTACCGGAGGGCCGCAGGAGCTGACGGTGCTGCAGAACAGCCAGGTTATTCTGGAGTGCAGGTCGGACGCTGTGCCTCCTCCCACCATCTCCTGGCTGAAGAACGGAGAGCTGCTGGAGGTACAGAGGTTCCAGCCTTTGTGCTGGCCTTTTGCTCCCTGCAGCTGTCACAGCAGTGCTCGAGGTCTCTTGCTCCGCTCACTCGCCCCTCAGCCCGAGTTACGTGCCCGGAACTCAGAGAAGCTGGGTAGCCCCAGTGCCACTGCAGTCAGCCCCAACTGAGCCCCCAGAGCCAGCAGGCATGTGAAGTGGCCATCCCGCTGTTACTTGTTCTCTTTTCCTTTAGGGGGATCCCTTGCTCCTCCTGGATCCTCTGAGCAATGCTAGAAGCCTTCGGTAAACTCCTGAATGGCTTCCCAGGAAAGGTAGCTGAGACAAGACTGCACTCTATGTTTCCTTTGACTATATTATGCATCCTCCTACTCTAGTAGCATTTAGAAAGGAATTGAAATTCTTTAAAAGAAAATGGGTTGCTAATCACCAGGTTTTGTACCAAGTGCATCTTTCCCACTCAGAATTCCATAGTGCCATGGCAAGGCAGAGAGTCTTTGCTGGTTGAGAGACAATTAGCAAGATGAGGTTGGTTTATATAGAAAGAATTTTTTTCCTTCCCATCCTTGGGATCACTCACAAAACAACAGGTGGTTTTCAACTGAGCATTAAAGTTCCGTTATTAATTGAATTTAATTAAAATTTTTCTCTCAACCTTTATTCATTAATAAAGAGGAAACAAATACAGATTATGAATTGTCTCCCTTAACTGTGATCCATCACTAAATCTTCACCCAAGTTTCTGCTTGTTTGCTTTCCTCTGACATGTCATTCCTCAGACTCTTTCTCTGTGGTAGATTTAGAAGAATTAAATATTACTGGAAGAAGGATATGGTGGGTGAACACGTCTTACAAAGTCCTGCTAGGGACCATGATCTTAATATAGCCCAGGAACCAGCTGGAAACAAATGAAACAAAACCATTCTACTTCTGGACAGTTAATTCTTTAATTGGGTGGTGGGGTTTTTTAATGAAAACAAGGTTGAACAAGGCTTAGAAATAAAATATATGAATGCTTTTTGCCTTAGCCTTCATTGGAAAGCTTGTGTTTTAAAAGCAGTGCTTAGGGAACATAAACCATGAAAAGCAGCTACTGTTAAAAGTATTAACCGGAAAACAAAAGTAGGGGAACACTGTGACAGCCAGAGGTGCTCAGCTGGTAACCTGGGAATTATCTTTGCACTGTTACTTCTCCTCCTGCCTCATGAATTCATGTCAGAATGTGAGGGCTGAAGCTTCTTGGGACTTCAAAGCCCATCCAGTTCCACCCCCTGCCATGGGCAGGGACACCTTCCACTATCCCAGGCTGCTCCGAGCCCCGTCCAACCTGGCCTTGGACACTTCCAGGGATCCAGAGGCAGCCACAGCTTCTCTGGGCACCCTGTGCCAGGGCCTCCCCACCTACGAGCTGATATTCTAGACATCAGGAGAAATCAGTGTCCTCCCCAATGCCTGGTTGCTTTCTCAACCCCAAAGAAATGTAACAGCTGACTAATCCTAAGCAGCTGGAAATGGGTGTCCTTGGGTGTGGGAAGAAAGGTGAGGAGCTCCTTGGCAAATCATTCTCTTTGCCTGGAAAAGTGGAGGTGTCACAGTGACAAGAGAGGGCTGGAGAAAAGCAGGCTCTCAGCCTGCAGTGTTATTTCAGTTTAAATATCACTGGTTTCGTGAAGCAGCCTTGTTGTGGGGAGTGTCATTCCTCCTGCTTTTGTTGTCTTCCACTGGGCAGATCTTGAGGTGTGAGGCCTGCCCTAGTCCATCTCTGCGTGCTGAGTGATGGAATTGTGTAGCACCAACTTCTCTGGCGGCAGAACTATAGAAAGATCTGGCCTCCAGCAGCTTTGAAGTCATGGCACTCTTCAGGGATTTTGGAAATGCACATTGAGGGTTAATAAAAGAAGTAGATAGGAGCCTCCCAGCCTAACCTGGCTTTTTTCAAACACTAAAAGACTTGCTGAGTTTGTATTTTTTTTTCAACATGGGTTTTCTGGCTTACTTTGAGTAGAGCCTAAGGATTAAGTTACAGCTTCATCTGCTGTCTTCTGTCATCTCTAGGTTTCTTTGTTTAGAAACCATCACACAGGTTGTGTTCTCAACAGGAAATGCCAGTGATTGCCCAAAATCTGTCAATAACCCACCCTGGTGGTGAATTGTGTCACCTGAGAGCTCCAGCCCTGCACTGCAACCTTGGAGCTGGTGCCTGGTGTGAGAACAGAGTACCATGGTGCTAGTGCAGAACCAGAGGAGTTTCACCTCTCTGGGGTGCCGTTCTCAGACCCTCTAACCAGAAGAGTAGATGGGAATGTCAGCTTTCCGTTCCATCCAGCGGGTGGGTAGCACGTACTGGAAAAGCTGAGTTTGTGCTCTTTTTCCTGCTGGTTTTTATCCAGTCAGGTCTCTGAGCACTCGTAGCTGATGTTGCTGTCAGTGGTTGATGCAGACACAACCCAGGCTGGGTGCGGTAAAGCTCTCACTGAACTGGCTCTTGGCAGGGGCTGTGGAGTCAGTGTAGGGCTGGGAAGAGGGGCAGCCTGTGCCCAGAACTGCTGGCTGGTGAACTCCTGGCTGGTAAACTGAGCTGGCTAAACCTGTGCTGCCTCCCAGCTGAGCCAGACTGGGATGCTGGAAGAACAGTGTAGAGAAACTTCGATTCCTTCTGCCTGTAGTGTGCATAGATAACAAGATTAATTTAGTCATGTGCTATTAAGTGCCCCTTTCCATAAAAACTCCGAAGTCCTGTGGCTGTGTAACAGCTGCCTCCTTCAGGCACAAGCCTCAGTAGGGGCTTCAATGGAGTACCAGTAAGCAATGATAAGTTTTAAAAACTTTGTTTACCCTCTTCTCTTCAGGGCTGTAAAGGCAGCAGTGAGTTCAGTCCCTGGTTTATCGGTGCCCTTCTCTCCTGGCTTTCATTGCTGTGCAGTGGAAGGATGTTCTGTGCTCAGGAGAAGCCAGCAGTGAAGCTCTAAACCCCTGCCTGTGTCTGTGTGTGCCCACAGGGAGGCCCCCGGCTGCGGATCCTGTCCAGCGGGAGGTACCTGCAGATCAACAATGCTGAGCTGGGTGACAGCGCCAGATACACCTGCGTGGCCAGAAACGTGGCAGGGGAAACCACCAGAGAGTTCCTGCTGGCAGTGCACGGTAATGTCATGGAGCAGCCTCGGGCAGCTTGGGCTTTGTGTGGCGTTTCTGCAGGAGCTCAGGCAGCAGGGACCGAGCATTTGTGGTCACTTTCCAGCCTTGTATTGGCCACTAGGCCATGCCCAAACTGTGGGACCGTGTGCATGGCCTCATGTCCCACTGCTGAGCCCACAGCTGGCCCCCAGACTAAGGGACCTGCTGGGCACTCCCCATGGCTCACTCTCCATCCATCTGGGCTTCCTGCGAGCAGAGGCTGCATCCAGCCATCATCCGGACATGGAGTCAGGATACATCCAGAGTGAACACCCATGTCCAGGACTGACAAATGCTCTTGGACAAACCCAGAGCAATTCTTTGAAGCATTTGGCCGGCACCTTGGGGACAAGATTTCACAGCTGGCTTGGCCACCACTTTGGCAGGTTACTTGAGAGCTGTGGCAGCTTCTCTGCACCTGGAGAAGACAGGGCTTAAGAGGCCTTACGTTTGATACTTGTCCTGTGCTACTGTAGCCCTGACCTCCATTTTAAACCTTTTTATTTTCTCACCTCTAGTCTGATGAGAAACTATTCTGCTCTCACACTTAGGTGACTGGAAGGAACTTCTTCCCCATTTTCTACTCTGTTTCCAGCCCAGTCACATGTGCCCTGCCTTACACTGTGTCCCCAGTGACTGGCCTTACCTGGTCCAGCTAAAGTCCTTTTTGGTCCTTAGTGTGTAATCAGGAGGCAAGGATCTCCCCACAGCCTTAGCTTGCCGAATTCCATGTGCTGAACTCCCACTGTTTTATCTCAGTGATACCCTTTGCAGTAACTTGCAGAGCTGACCTTTGCAGTGCATTTCAGCCAAACTTTCTTTCTCCTTCCCTGCTGCACCTTGGCAATTACCGTCACCCGGAATGGTAAGAAACTTGTTCCTATCTTTGCAGTGACCCCAAACCTGCTGCTGCACCTCTTTTCATGTGTTCAGTTTCAATCATTGCAATGTAGAGTTACTTCCTTTGTATCATCAGCAGTTCTCCCTTGCAGTGGCTCCCACGATCCGGAGCAGCCCCCAGACCGCCGTGGTGCACATCAACACCTCTGCCCTGCTGGAGTGTGCAGCAGAAGGAGTCCCAGCCCCCAGGATCACCTGGAGGAAGGATGGGGCTGTTTTTACTGGAAATAATTCCAGGTATTGTCCAGAAGTCAGCATAAATATTCTTCCTTGCTACTTAAGAATGTATTTATTATAGAAGCTTAATTAGACATGAAATTGTTCTAGAGAAAAGTAGCAGCACCAAAGGTTTCACCCTTTTGTTGTTAAGAAGGATTAAAAAACTCCTTTGGCAACCAAATATAATAATAACTATTCTGACATTAGAGATTTTGAACAGTAAATATTAAAGATCTTTAGATTTTCGTATATACACAGAGTTTTGGGATGAAGCCAAGAAATTTCCATGCAGACCAAAAGCTGTTCTGTATTTTCTAATACATGAAACTTTATGTATGTGTTCTAGTACCAACTTTTAATATAGCGAATGGTTTCTGTCTTCTGACTGTTTTCTAGGGAAGTAGTTTGGCTTTTTCTACAACTGAGCAAATACCAAGGAATTCTGTTATATTGCAAAGAAAAAGTACAGGCATTTATTAGGATTTTTTAAGGTCAAATGAGAAACCATAAAAAAGGAGATTGGCTGTTTTCTGTAAATCCAGTATCATTTATGTGAAATCACCATGTCAGCCAGATTTCATTGTTTCTTTGGGAAATGGGTGTGTTGGGAAAGAGTGAAATAAGTGAGAAAACTCTGTGCCCCAGTTAATGCAGGCCACATTTAGGCCGTTGGTTGTGTCCCCTGAGTCCTCTCTTCCCCTGCACTGCCAGGATAGCCCATGGCCCTGTCGATGGATGGTGAGCAGCTCCATTTGCTCTGTTGCAGGTATTCCGTATTGGAGGATGGGTCCCTGCACATCCGCTGGGCACAGGTGGCTGACGCGGGCAGATACGTGTGCATGGCCACCAACGCCGCGGGCAGCGAGCGCCAGCGCATCGACCTGCACGTCCTCGGTAAAGCTTGGGGCTGCCGCAGAATCCACTGACAGCAGCTTTCTTCTGCCAGAGGCGGTTTCAGTTTAGCCCCTTTTTAGCTGCTCTGGTTAGAAAAAAAGGGGAGAAATGTACAGTCTTAGGAATACAACCCAAATGTTCCTGAGAAGGAACTATTTATTCCTTGTCCTGAACTAGGAAGACTTGACACAACCCATGCTGCATGTTTAGCTGGGTTACTACTGTCAAATTAGTCTTTATAAAAATTAAGTCAATGTGTTCACACAGTTCAGCTCAAAATATTTAGGTGTGAGAGAAATGTGTGGGTGTGCATATATATATATGTAATTATTCTGAATAATTAGGCTTTGTTTGTCCTTAGTTCCTCCAACTATTGCTCCTGGGCAGACGAATATCACAGTTACTGTAAATGTGCAAACCACTTTGCCTTGTGAAGCCACCGGAATTCCCAGACCAGCAATTAGCTGGAAAAAGAATGGGCATCTGCTTAGTGTTGACCAGAACCAAAATACATACAGGTGAGAGGTGTTTTCTTTTTCACTGTGGGTTTCAAGTTTTCAGGGATGATTTTGGCACTTGAAAAATCTAGCTGTGCTTAAACAGTACCTTGTCTAGCCAGCAAATTCAGTGGGCTGATTACCTGAGAAGGAAAGAAGTATTTCAATGGCTTTTACTTTCTTTTTTTCTTTGTTCAGACTTCTGTCTTCAGGTTCCTTAGTAATCATTTCTCCCACTGTGGATGACACTGCTGTCTATGAGTGCTCTGTGTCAAATGATGCAGGAGAAGATCAAAGGGCAATTGAGCTCACTGTTCAAGGTAGAGGGGATATTGCTATTACATGTGTGTGGCACCCAGAACTTCTTTGGGGTCTTCCAATGTTGAGATGAGAATTTTATTTCATTCCTCTTTGATACTGATATCCGTAAGTCTCTGGTATTTCCAAGAATTTATAACAAATGAACGTGGGCAGGTAACCTTTGCCCTGTTCTTCATTTTCAGTGCCCCCGTCCATAGCAGATGAAGCCACAGAGCTCCTGGTAACAAAGCTGTCTCCAGTCATGGTTTCCTGCACTGCTTCCGGTGTTCCCATCCCCTCAGTTCATTGGACCAAAAATGGCATCAAGTTGCTTCCCAGAGGAGATGGCTACAGAATTCTCTCTTCAGGTAATGTGCTGCAGGAAATCAGTGCAATCAGGCACTTCCATAAGTAACGAATTACAGAAATGCAAGCAATCCCCCAAAGATCCCCTCTCCGATGGCTTGGAATGAAATGAAGGATGCTGTAACGGAGCACCTGTGCCTCGAGGATGCTCTGCATATTGTGGTGCTCTCTCTGCCCCAGGAGCTGTGGAGATCCCCTCTGCCCAGCTGGCCCACGGCGGCAGGTACACCTGCGTGGCCAGGAACGCCGCAGGCTCTGCCCACAGGCACATCACTCTGCACGTGCAGGGTAAGCTGGAGGCTGAAGAGCAAGGCTGTTCTGGCAGCCAGCATTGCTACTTCAGCCTTCCCAGGCTGTACAATTTTAGTGCTCTTCTGTATTTTCCTAGCCTTGAACGTTACGCTTTTCCCTTTTTCTTTCATTCCACAGAGCCACCTGTTATCCAGGCCCAGCCGGGGGCATTAGATGTCATTGTGAACAATCCCATTGTGCTGCCCTGTGAGGCCACAGGCACTCCTCAGCCCATGATCACGTGGCAGAAGGAGGGCATCAACATCATCACCACAGGTATCCTCCCAAAGCCTGAGACCCTGCCCGCTCGCGTGACATAGACACCCATTTTCTTTTCTGAAGCTTGGGTTTCTGCTCTCCATTCATTTAAAATCAAACACCAAACCAGAAGTGTCATACTGTGATTATATTTGTTTTAGGGAACAGTTACATGGTCCAGCCAAGTGGCAGCTTGCAGATTGCCAGAGCAGCTGTGGAAGATGCTGGCATTTACATGTGCGTTGCTCAGAATCTAGCTGGCACTGCTCTGGGGAAGATCAAGCTGAAAGTTCAAGGTAAATCACCTTTTATACTCCTTGTCTTGGTCCAAACACAATTCCGAGCAGTAGAAAGGGACCTATTGCTTTCTTGTCTGATGTGATGCTGAACAGAGCCCAGGAGGTTTATTCCCTTTAGTTCGATGTCTACTTTAGGATATACTTTTTGAATTATATTCACTAAGAACTAAAGTGTTTCATGCTTCTTACAGCATCTTATTCTTTTAATAATTGTCTTTGTTCCTTTCAGTTCCTCCTGTTATCAAGTCCCATGTGGAGGAATATGTTGTTGCTGTTGATCAGTCTGTCACTCTGCAGTGTGAGGCTGAAGGCTACCCTGGGCCGGAGATCAGCTGGCGTAAGGATGGGCAGCAGATAACGGAGTCCATGCGAAGGAGGATCCTGAGCACGGGAGCTCTGCAGATCCTGTTTGTGCAGCCTGGGGACAGCGGCCGCTACACCTGCACAGCAGCAAATCCCGCGGGATCCAGCACCTCCAGCACGGAGCTTGCCGTGCACAGTAAGGAACTCTTCCTGGGAGGGTGGGGGGCACTGCAACAGCTGGTCCAGACAGGCTGAGGACTCCCCATCCCTGGAAGTATCCAAGGCGAGGTTGTACAGGGCTTGGAGCAACCTGGGATAGTGCAAGGTGTCCCTGTGCATGGCAGGGGGTTGGAATGAGATGGGCTCTAAGATCCCTTCCAGCCCAAACCATCCTGTGATTCTACGATAAGTGAGACTGCAGGGAAACGATGTGTGTTACCAGTATGACCCCACAGAGAGTAAGGAGCTAGGGATATGTGGGGAGGAGTTCAGGAAAATTGTGCTACTTAATATAAGGGAGTGTTATTAAGTTGTAATATTGGCCAGTTGCTTGAATTTCGGCACACTGTCATTGATGGAGATGGACAATCCAGAAGGTCCAGGCAGGAGTTTCTTCAGTCCAGTGTTGTGCTTGGGTAATACCCAGAGGAAATGTTTTTAATGACCTCCCTGCAGTTCCACCCAGGATCCGCAGCACAGATACGCAGTACACGGTCACGGAGGGCTCCCAGGCTGTTCTGTCCTGTGTGGCTGAGGGGATCCCAACACCAACAATTAACTGGAGGAAGGACAACACACTGTTAAGAGACACGGTGGGAAAATACCAGACTGTGCCTGGTGGAGACCTCATTTTGGACAATGTTGTGGTAAGTTCCCTAAATCTAAGCTATTACTGGACACATTTGGCAGTGATAAGATCCACTTCTGGGTTAGTCATTGTTTTATTTTAATTTCTTGTTCTTAATGTTCCAAAATCATTATAAAAGTTTCATTTTCCACTGGAGAGTAAAATCTATGAAGAATTTGTAGTAGTAAATCCTCAGGAAGGGTAAAAAGAAGTGTTGGTCATCCTTCAAATTTAGGGAAGTAGAAGAGCTCAGCGGAGCATTTCTGCTGAATGCTTGTTCCAAGCCTTTCAAGATTCTCTTATTGATACGAGTGGTGTGTGCTGTAGGATATATCCTAGCTGTAGGATATATCCCGGCTGAAATCTCCCCACCATGTTTCCTTCCAGCCCAAAGACTCTGGCAGTTACACCTGCATTGCCACCAGCGTTGCTGGGAAGGACACGCACACGGTCACCCTGACAGTTCACGTGCTCCCAGCTTTCACTGAACTGCCTGGAGACGTAGCCTTGACCAAAGGAGAAAAGCTCAGGTTAACCTGCAAAGCAACTGGGATACCTGTCCCCAGAATAACATGGACCTTTAACAATAACATCATTCCAGGTGGGTCACTGCTGGCCGTTTGGCTGCAGATTTTTTTCCCCTGTGCAGCATTGCAGTTTAGGGAAGGGAAGAAGAAAGCTCTAGCTGGAATAAGCTGTTAGTGATTGTGTGAGGAATATCTTTAGTGTTATGCAATTATGTAATTAAACAGTCTCTGAGACAAAGTTGTAAGGGAGGTAATTAAAAAATCACCCCTCTTCTGTAGCTAATAATGCAGCACATTAAAAACATTCGTATCTGATGATATTTACTCAGCATCCAGCAACTGATGCTTGAAATTAAGGGGCAGCTGAAGTAGGTGCACGTGGGTAAATGTCATAGAGGTGACTTTCTGTGCATTCCTGGAATGTCTCGGGGATGCACAGGGCCCCTGAGATGTGCTGCTGAGAGTGCACAGATTCAAACACTCCTGTGAGCTGTGTACATTTCAATCCCTGGAATGACCCTTTCCCTGCTCTCCCTCCAGCCCAGTACGACAATGTCAATGGGCACAGCGAGCTGCTCATCGAGAGGGTGTCCAAGGAGGACTCTGGGACCTACGTGTGCTCTGCAGAGAACACAGTGGGCTCCATCAAGGCCATTGGCTTCGTGTATGTCAAAGGTATATGAAATTCAGCAGTTGTGGTCGTTGCTGGCCAGCTCCATGTAACCGTTGGTGGAGTTGGAATGGGACGGGTGGTAAGGGACCTTAAAACTCATCCAGTGCCACGCCCTGCCATGGGCAGGGACACCTTCCACTATCCCAGGCTGCTCCAAGCCCCACCCAACCTGAGCTTGGACACTTCCAGAGATCCAGGGGCAGCCACAGCTTCTCTGGGCAACCTGGACCAGGGCCTCACCACCCTCACAGGGAAGAATTTTCCCCTAATATCCAATTTGAACCTGCCCACTGTCAGTTTAAAGCTATTCCCCCTAGTATTTAATACCTTGCCAATGGCTAAATCGGAAAAATCCGAACAGGTTTAAATTTCCCCTTCAGAAAGTCAGAGGTGAGCGATCCCTGCCAGCCATTATCATTAAGGACATTTTATTTTGTCTCTAATATTTCTCTGCCATCCCTTGTTTTTTCAGAGCCTCCAGTCTTCAAAGGGGATTATCACTCCAGCCGAATTGAGCCTTTGGGTGGCAATGCCATGTTGAATTGTGAAGTCAGGGGAGATCCCCCTCCAACCATCCAGTGGAGAAGAAAAGGAGTGGGAGTTCAGATTAGCAACAGGATCCGACAGCTTGTCAATGGTTCCCTTGCTATCTATGGCACCATGGTGAGTCCTGCCCCGATACTGTGAGTGGCTGCCTTGAACTTGGTTGATAAAGGTATTCCTCACCATACCGGTTTGAAAGAGTCAGGTTAAAAGGCATTTATCCTTTTTTGCTTTTACCTTTAACAAATTTTTTAATTCAGACTAGAGTTAGATTCAAATTATTGAGGCGAAAACCCGCAGCGGGCCAGAGTTCTCCCTGCTTGTCAGAAGGACTGAATTTACATACTAATTGTTGGTGTGTGAGATCTTGGTCACGACCAGTTAAATGGGACCTTTGCTCTTGACCTTAAGAGAGGCTGGGTTTTACGGGTCAGTTGAAAAGTAATTGTATTCTCCATGTGCAAATCTCTTACTCCAAATCTAAATTCCTAATCTGAACAGCAAGACCCCTATTTTTCCCCATGAACTCATGTCTGCATTTTGAATTGGGGTTAAAATTCCCTGCCAGGAGGGGCCCTGTACACTGAGCCCCTGTTCTGTTCCTCAGAATGAAGATGCTGGTGACTACAAGTGCGTGGCGACCAATGACGCGGGCGTGGTGGAGCGCAGCCTAACACTGACCCTGCAAAGTAAGGCTCAAAAGGAGGCTTAATGCCCCTTATGGGAGTGAAAACCTGCCCGTTGGGAGGTGCAGGCAGCTCCTGGGGGAGTGCTGCAGGTTCAGCACTGCCCTGGACATTTGGACTCATCTCCTCTTCCATGGAATCGTAGAAAGGCTTGGGTTGGAAGGGACTTTAAAGATTACCTGTCGTGGGCAGGGATACTTTGCACTAAAGATGTTTGCTCCTCGAACACTTCCAGGGATGAGGCAGCCAAGAGCTTCTCTGGGCATCTTTCATCGTGAATATATGAGAGTCTGGTGTAAGCTGTGATTGAAGTCAAAGAAGAGAGGGAGGTAAAGGGTGGTTGAGCCTCATCATAGAAACCAGTGTGGAATGGGCTGAATCACTCTGAAAGGGCCTGTTTCTCTTAGTTCACTCAATATAACTGGAATAAACTAGACTCTCAGCTTACGAATTAAGCAGGTTACATGAGGTAAATCCTAATTCTCACTGACAATATTTTATTTTTGGCAAAAATAATATGTTAGAATTTTTCTTTGCTAGTGAGAGAATTTCTAAACATGCCCTTCCTACTGTAGCCTCAAGCAGTGTGGTCTGTTCCTTACCCCTCATTTGTCTCTGGACACGAATAATAGCTTCTTCCTGTGGGTTTTATGAAAAACAACCCATTTTAGCAATAAAGAAGAGCATGTGCTCATATAGCTGGGCCTTAATCTCCACTTTAGTCCTCAGATTGCTGCATGTTCAAACCAGCCTGTAGTTGGCATTGTAACGTGTGTGTGTTTGGTGGCACTTGGGGACGTGGCGTAGTGGTGAGCATCAGTGGTGGTGCTGGGTTGATGACTGGACTTGGTGATCTGAAAGTTCTTCTCCAACCTTAAGGATTCTGTGTTTCTATTTTGCCAGCAGAGGATCAGCAATAATAATTTTAGTCAAAGTAAACTGACTTGGGATTTCTCTGTGCTCACTTGAATACTAAATCAGTCAAGCCTGTGCCCATGTGCTGTGGCGCAAAGAACCCTTTCTCTTCCAGGCCCCCCAGTCATCACTGTTGAACCAGTGGGGACCGTGCTGGAAGCCGGTGCCACAGCGGTGCTGGACTGCCAGGCCGGGGGAGAGCCACCTCCCACCATTGGCTGGTCCCGCCAGGGCCAGCCCGTGCTGGGCGATGACAGAGTGACCCTGCTGCCCAACGGCTCCCTGCGCATCGCTGCGCTGCAGAGGGAGGACACCTCGGACTACGAGTGTGTAGCCAGGAATCTCCTGGGATCCGTCCTCATCACAGTACCCCTGACTGTGCAGGGTAGGTGCACAAAACATCAAAGAGTGACTTTGAAGCTGGCAGATGACAGCATTAATCTGGATCAAATGTGGTCAAGGTTCATCTTGCCCCCATTTTATGGATGAGATGTTTGATCTTACCTTCTTTATAAGCATTAGGTCTAAGGTAGGCCTAGTCTGAAGTGTCAGTGGGATTCTCTTTCATTAAATTTTATTCTGTTTTACTCATCCAGCTGGGAGAGACAAGGGGCTATGAAGGGTAAGAGACAAAAATAATAATGAAAGGGTCTTGAACCAGTTCCCATCCTCAGAACATGTCATAACTGAACTGTGCCTCTCAAGAAAAGCACTTCGGAGCATACGCAGTAATTGTCTTTGAACTATGGTGAGAGATTTTTGCACCGAAATGACATGAAGTGAGTTGGATTTCCGAAGGTCGGGATATGCAGTTTTCACTTCTCTGTGTCAGCCTAAGAGAGCTGTGGGCACCAGCAGTGCCCAGCAGCATCCCTGCTCCCGTTGCAGTGCACGGCGGGTTCTCCAGCTGGCTGGAATGGCAGGCGTGCAGCGTCACCTGCGGCCAGGGTGTGCAGGAGCGCGTCCGGCAGTGCGACAGCCCCGTGCCTGCCAACGGGGGCCGCGGCTGCCAGGGGCCCCACACCGACCTGCGCAGCTGCCACCGCCAGCCCTGCCCAGGTACTGCTGCAGTCACGCAATCCCACAAGGGTCTGGGTTGGAGGGACCCCAAAGCCCATCCAGTGCCACCCCCTGCCATGGGCAGGGACACCTTCCACTATCCCAGGGTGCTCCAAGCCCTGTCCAACCTGGCCTTGGACATTTCCAGGGATCCAGGGGCAGCCACAGCTCCTCTGGGCACCCTGTGCCAGGGCCTCCCCACCCTCACAGGGAACAATTCCTTCCAAATACCTAATCTAAATCTCTCCTCTTTTAGTTTAAAACCTTTTCCCCGTGTCCTGTCACTGTCTGCCCATATAAGTGTCTCTGCCTCTTCTTTGTAAACCCTATTTAAGTACTGAAAAGCTACAATGAATTGATATTTTAATGTGCCTTGCATAAAGTGCCCAAACAATGAACTTTTATCACCATGGATCTTCATGGCAGATTAATTTTTCTAAGTAGTTATAATTAATTTTGGAAAGAAAGAGGAAATTTCAATAAATACCACAAAAATATTGTTTAATGAAAACTGGGCTTTTCTGGTCCTTAGTGGATGGGAGCTGGTCGGAGTGGGGACTGTGGGAAGAGTGTTCAAGGAGCTGTGGCCAAGGGAACAGGACAAGGAGCAGGACCTGCAGTAACCCCCCGGCTCAGCACAGAGGGAAGCCCTGTGAGGGCAGCGCTCTGGAGTCAGTCATGTGCAGTCTTAGGCCTTGCCCAGGTAAGAGAAGAATAATTTAATCTTATTTGCATGAGGGGCTTCACGTACAGGTCTCTTTGTTTCTCCAAACCCAAATTATCTCAGCTTATTTTTAGTTGTTAATTACTTTTTTTTTTAATTGAATGGCACTAATTCTTGGAAACAGGAATCACAAAGGTAAGTGTAAGAAATCTCAGCAATTTCTATTTTTTTTACGCTAGTAAAAATATTAATTTTGTATTTTAATGTTTTCTAGTACTCGTTACCCACATCTCACAGCGTAAATTCTCTCTACTCTAAACCTATCCTGCAAAGCCAGTTAAAATAAGAAAAGAACCAAACTCAAACCACCAACTGTTTAAAAGCTATGTAAAAATGATTGTTAATAATTTAAGACTTTATCTGTATATTTTCCTCTGTTGTTATAATTTGTATGTTCAGGTAATAATGTTCAGGTTTCCTTCCCGTCCCATGAGTATTTCCCACATTTGGCAGGTTGCAGTTTATTCGGAGCCTTCACCACTGACATGTTCCCTTCTGTACAATTTGCAGTGTTTGATTTTTCCATTTTTCCCTGGCTCTGCTCCCACTGTGATGTCAAATGCTTGTCTATGGGCCTGAGACTCATTTCTCTAGGTTTTGGCAGGAAAATCAGCTCTGGCTGCTGGTCTCTGGCAGCTTTTAGCCAGGCTGCCTTGGCCCTGCTTGGCCTCCATCCTGCCCAGGGAATTGGGAAACTCCAGATTTGATCAAGCATTCAGTTCTGATGTTCCACGATGGTGGTGAGGTGATGTAGTCAAAAAACAGAAAGGAAAGAGTCAGTCTCTGCTTGGCAAAGTGCTGATTGTTTGGGCCACTGCTCACGGCATTTCATGGGGAATCTGGGATATCCCAGGTCCGTGTCTGTTCTGGGACAGTGTGGGGGATCTGGGATATCCCAGGTCCGTGTCTGTTCTGGGACAGTGTGGGGGATCTGGGATATCCCAGGTCCGTGTCTGTTCTGGGACAGTGTGGGGGATCTGGGATATCCCAGGTCCGTGTCTGTTCTGGGACAGTGTGGGGGATCTGGGATATCCCAGGTCCGTGTCTGTTCTGGGACAGTGTGGGGGATCTGGGATATCCCAGGTCCGTGTCTGTTCTGGGACAGTGTGGGGGATCTGGGATATCCCAGGTCCGTGTCTGTTCTGGGACAGTGTGGGGGATCTGGGATATCCCAGGTCCGTGTCTGTTCTGGGACAGTGTGGGGGATCTGGGATATCCCAGGTCCGTGTCTGTTCTGGGACAGTGTGGGGGATCTGGGATATCCCAGGTCCGTGTCTGTTCTGGGACAGTGTGGGGGATCTGGGATATCCCAGGTCCGTGTCTGTTCTGGGACAGTGTGGGGGATCTGGGATATCCCAGGTCCGTGTCTGTTCTGGGGCAGTGTGTGAGCCGTGGTGCCGTTGCAGTGGCCGGCGAGTGGAGCCCGTGGGGGCCGTGGGGGCCGTGCAGTGCCACGTGCGGGAAGGGCACCCAGACGCGGCTGCGGCTCTGCACCAGCCCGGCCCCGGCGCACGGCGGCCCCCGCTGCCGGGGCCCTGACACGCAGCTCCAGCTCTGCCACCGCCAGCGCTGCCCAGGTGAGACTAAACTTGTCCTTCCTTTCTTCGGTTGTGCTTTGGTTGTCATTAAAGCTTTCCGGTTCTAAAAGTCTAATCCCTGAAAAAACTCCCCTTCAAGCTTTTTATTGTCACTGACTCTGTCGCTACTTAGTATCTGCTATAGACCCTACAAATGGGATTTCTTTCCTTTTCCTTGTTGCTTTACCTCACAGAAGCCGCATTTTAAATTATTGCCAGTTAAATGATAACTTTCCTAAATATTTATTTTTAAAATTTTCTTATGTTCTGTTACTCATTTATCCTTTTCTTCCACATTTCAATGAGTGCTTCATGAGAGGATGGGAAAAATCATGTTTCTGAAATAGTACTTTTATATTTGGCTGAGTGCAGGGATAACGGAGGGAAATTCCATGGATTGCAATGTGCAACGTGTCAGACTGAGCCTTCTGGCTTTGTGCTCCATTTTGCTCCTGCCAGATCCTACACTGAGTCCTCACTGTGACCAGGAAGCAGTAGAAGGGAGAACTGTCCTTGCGATGGTGGACCTTAAAGCCCATCTCATTCTATCCCTGCCATGGGGAGGGACACCTTCCACTATCCCAGGCTGCTCCAAGCCCTGTCCAGCCTGGCCTTGGACATTTCCAGGGATCCAGGGGCAGCCACAGCTTCTCTGGGCACCCTGTGCCAGGGCCTCCCCACCCTCACAGGGAACAGTTCCTTCCAAGTATCCCATCTGACCCTGCCCTCTGGCAGTGGGAAGCCATTCCCCCTTGTCCTCTCCCTCCATCCCTTGTCCCAAGTCCCTCTCCAGCTCTCTTGGAGCCCCTTTAGGCACTGGAAGGGGCTCTAAGGTGTCACTGGAGCCTTCTCTTCTCCAGATGAACATCCATAGGTCTCCCAGGCTGGCTCCAGAGCAGAGGGGCTCCAGCCCTGAGAGCAGCTCTGGGGCCTCCTCTGGACCCTCTCCAGCAGCTCCACGTTCTTCCTGTGCTGGGCCCCAGGGCTGGAGGCAGCTCTGCACGTGGGGTCTCACCTGAGAAGGGCAGAGGGGCAGAAATCCCCCCTCTCCTGCTGCCTACACTGGGGGATCAGCCCAGGACATGAGGAGTTCTGGTCCTACCTCACATGGCCAGGGCCAGTCCAGCTCTCACCCACCAGCATCCCCAGGTCCCTGGGGAGAAATCCCTGAGTAGCTGAGATGCTGTAGAGTCAGTGATATCCATGTTCAGTTTTCCCCGCTGTAGCACTGCTGTGCTGTGTTACTCCTGGAGTCAGAGGCTGTAACTGCCATACCTCTCTCCCCAGTGGATGGGAAGTGGTCCCCGTGGAGTAGCTGGAGCGCCTGCAGCGTGTCCTGCGGGGGAGGCAGCAGGCAGAGGACACGCCACTGCTCCGACCCAGCCCCGCAGTTCGGGGGACACAAGTGTGAGGGAAGTGACATACAAATGGATTTTTGCAACAGTGATCCTTGCCCAGGTAAGTGCTTTGGGTTGGGCTGTTTGCCCGCTCCCTGGGTTTGGTTCTTTTCTTTTGGGAAAAAAAAAATTAATAAGTTACTCTCCAACGAAAATATTTTCCTAGCTTGACTGTCTGATTTTAAATCCCTGAGGAAAATCAAATCTGACTTATTCTTGAAGTTCATGGCAACTGGGGCCCATGGAGCAGTTGGGGAACTTGCAGTCGGACATGCAACGGTGGCCAGATGAGGCGATACCGGAGCTGTGACAACCCACGCCCAGCCAGTGGCGGCAGGGCCTGTGCCGGGGCTGATGTGCAGATCCAGAGGTGCAGCACGGACCTATGCCCAGGTCAGTGCTCACAACGGCAGCGGGAATGCAGCTTTCCCTGCAAGGCATCAGGGTATATGTCACGTAAGGAATGTAGACCACCCGTGGAAGTGTCCAAGGCCAGGTTGGACGGGTCTTGGAGCAACCTGGGACAGTGGGAGGTGTCCCTGCCCATGGCAGGGGGTGGGATGGGATGAGCTTTAAGGTCCCTTCCAGCCCAAACCAGTCTGGGATTCTGTGTTTCTGAGGGCAGGAGTGTTCACATCTGCCCGTTACAATGGTTTTGTCATCCTTTGAGCTATTCCTTTAGAACTTTGGTTCCTTCAAGAAGGAATTGACTTCAGCATAACCAATGTGGCCTGAAACATTTAAATTGAAAATTTGCTTTCTTCATTCTTTATTCTGCAGTGGATGGAAACTGGGGGCAGTGGCAATCATGGAGCCAGTGCTCTGCTTCCTGTGGAGGAGGAGAGCAGACCCGGGTGCGCCTATGCAGCAGCCCAGCCCCATTAAATCATGGCCGTCCTTGCCCTGGGGACTCCTCCCAGATATCCAGGTGCAACACCCAAGCGTGTCCTGGTGAGTATTTACAGCCTGCACACAGTGACAGTGTGGTGAAAGCCTGTGGCACTCCTGATTTCACTGGTGCTATCTCTTATCTTGACCAGTTGACTGGGTAATTTAATTTTTTGGGCTTAGATCTGCCCTGCAACTTAAGCTCAATTCTCCCTCCCCTAAAATACCCAACAGCGCATATCACATGGGGTTGTGTTTTGCCTCTCCCCCGTCCCCTGCACAGGTGGGCCTGCACGTGCCAAGGGCAGCATCATTGGCAATATCAATGACGTGGAATTTGGGATTGCTTTCCTGAACGCCACAGCAATGGACAGCCCAGACTCTGACACCAGAGTGATACAGGCAAAGATCACCAACGTCCCTCGGACCCTTGGTAGGCCTCTTTGCCTTTTATCAATTTTTTCTCTGAATACACCAATACCTATGGTCTTCTGGTTTAAATCTGAACGGTTACACTAGTTCTAGGTCTTCATATTCAGCTCCTGTGCAGATGGGTCTGTGATGAGATCAAAGCTCCCTGATGTTCTGTGGTGTTTCCTTTAGGCCCAGCGATGAGAAAGCTCGTTTCCATACTCAGCCCAGTTTATTGGACAACTGCCAAAGAAATCGGGGAAGCAATGAATGGGTTTACACTCACTGACGCTGTCTTCAAGAGAGAAACTCAAGTGGAGTTTGCAACTGGTGAGTTCCTTGGGATAGACGAGCTTTTTCTCTGTCCAGTAAGCCAGATAGATGCTGCATTTCTGAAAAGACAGCAGAGGACCATTGCTGAAATTTGGGCATTGTGCTTACACTAATATTTTCAGACTGATTGTGGCCTTCTGAGGCTTTATTCTACCTTTTAGAGCTGTAGTTCAAAATGTGTCATGTTCTTTCTCACGGGCATGGTACACCTTAAAAAAATGTGAGTATAAATAACTGGTCCAGGGACTCCAGTTCCAATTCCGTGCGGCTACTGGGAGTCTGTGTTTGGAATGTGTGATAAATCAGTGTGCTGTTAAACTGCCAGGTGAGATCCTGCGCATGACACACGTTGCCCGGGGCCTGGATGCAGACGGGGCCCTGCTGCTGGATGTTGTTGTGAGTGGCCACGTGCTGCAGCTCCAGTCGGTGGCTGATGTCAGTGTCAAGGTAAAGCTGCTCCACGTACCACCCCTGCTCTCATGCATCTTTACTCCTCTCACCCAGAGGAAAGCAGGAAACACTGAGTCCTGAAACCTGCTGTACTGTATGTGACTTCTTTTGTGCCTGGTTGAACTGATGATGCTGATGTTGCCTTTGAAAGCAGAAAGCTCTCATGAGGAGGGTGGTGTTGGTTTCTCAAGAGCTGGTGATGTTGGCAGGTAGTGTTGAGGAGGGTCTTCAGGGCAGTTATTGATGGCTGGCATGTCAGTGTTGCTTTGGGCAGAGCTAGAAAGGTGCGTCTTTAACCTTTCTGACTTACTAATTAGTAGCAGGTAACCACTATTTTACTATGTTAATCCCACCATGCAATAAATATACCTGAAGTTGTTGATATTTTGGTAAACTGCAGTATGTAGTATGTCCAGTACTTACACCCCTCTTCAGTGGCAGAATTCTTCTCTACCAATTGTTTATTTAGCACATTTGTCAGCATCTGACTTTGAATAAAAGCCAAATATTTAGACCTCAAAAGATTGTTATTGAGGAGTAAGATATTTTTTAGAAATGCTCTGCTGTAGCTTCTGTCATCAGGATCCTCAGTACATCTGTCTGTATCTTTTTTAAAGGCCAGACAGTGTTAAGATTCAACAGTTAAAATAAGAGTGAAAAGGACTCGTGTGCGTGCAATACCCTTTGTTCAGTGGTTAAGATAAGCCCCTTTCTTCGAACACATCTCACAATTCTGAAGTCCAGGCCCAGGTGGTGCTGGTGTGGGAGCAGCTGATGGCCGGGGTTCTGTTGCAGGATTACACAGAGGACTACATCCAGACAGGCCCTGGGCAGCTGCACGCGCACTCCACGCGCCTCTTCACAGCGGACGGAGTCACCATTCCCTACACATGGAACCACACCATCACCTACGACTCCACCAAGGGGAGGATGCCCTTCCTGGTGCAGACACTGCGCGCTGCCTCCATCACAACAGAGTACAACCCGCTGGAGGAGGCCGTGGCTTTCCAAATCCAGGCTTCCATTGCAAAAGGTATTGTTCCAGCCCTTCCCAGAAATCAAACAATGGAGAAAGAATATCTTCTCTTCGTAGAATTCATTGAGTCACCCGTAGTCTCAAAAGGAAATTCTGTGAAACTTGGGTAGCTTTAGTGTAGATCCCAGGACCTAAAAGTCTTGTTGATGTATCCATAAATTAACTATTAATTTGCATTGCTAACTGCTGTCTTTTGTGAACCAGAGTGACCAAAGGGGATGGGCATGGATTTGTGTGAGCAGATTTTCCTTTGAGAAGCCCTAATTAATGAGCAAACTGGCCTGTTACTTTTTAAACACTATTTGGGCTTTTTTTTTTACATAGTAGGGAAATTACTCTGGTTTGGAAGTAAGTGGCCTGTCTCAGTCCTTCTTTTCAGTAACAACATTCTAAATTAAGTAAAGTAAGGTTTTTCCCATTTGCCGGACTAGGGACTTATTGTACAATTTGAAAACCAAATCAATTTTTTTTTCTAATTTAAAAAGAGATCTGATAAAAGGGAGTCTCCAGGTCAAGATATGCCCATGATTAGATCTGGGAAAGCCTTTACTGAACTTGCATTTATTTCCTCCAACAATTAAGATACTGGTGTTCGAGATCTTTTTAAATTTAATTTTTTAAATTTCAGTTTTCAAGCAGCCAAAGCCCTGTGACCTTTGAGGAGTCTCTCCCTGACTTTTGCATTGCAGTTTGTAGTACACTCTTGTGTTCTACAGTGACCTCCTAAGATTTGTGACATGGTGATTTATTAGATTTGGGTCTATTGTCCTCCTTTTCTGTGAAGTAAAACTGAATACTCTTTATTCTTTCAGTAAGAAACTTTCCAGGATGCATTAGGCTGGGACGGAACTTGCAGCTCTGTAGTGGTTTGATACTAACCGGGCAGAAACACCAATTAAAGTGTAGTGGTTTTGAGTTCGCCAGTCTAATTTAAGTGCAGTAATTTAAATTTGGGCCTATTATTTAGGACATTTCCCTCTGTGAGATAAGGATTAGGAGAAGCAAAGCAGGCTCAAACTTTAAAGAACATAAAGAAAGTTTTATTAACAGAACTAAAAGGAAAAAAGAAAAAAAAAATAATAAAATTAGATTAAACCTTCAGAAAACCTCTCCTCCCCCTGCAAACTTCTCTCTCAGATATTTCCCCACTGCCAATGCAAAGACACAAAATCTGATGTTTCTCAGTCAGTTTGCCACCTCTAGAATAACCTTTCTTCATTTCACTTAGAGAGTGGAGTCTCTCTTAGCCATACCATGGAGATTCTCCACAAGAAAACATTTCTCTTGTGGCTTCAGCATCACAGTGAATCAGCCGCCC